>JANRMT010062851.1:1646289-1679097 GCA_026402145.1 Polypterus bichir lapradei | reverse complement strand
TTATATTATATTATATTATATTATATTATATTATATTATATTATATTTGGCACAGAATGATGACACAGTGTTTAGTGCTGCTTTACATTTTATGACTCTAAAACTGTCCCATTGTGAATGTGTTTATATATGCCCTGCTATGTACTGCATTTGCAAATATGATTTGGATTGGGTGTTTAGAAATGAAATTATTCTGTTTTATTTTATTAAAAACTATTCCATTTTACTTGGGACAGTGTGATGGTCCAGTGATTAGTACTGTTTTAAATTTAGTTACAATTTGTCCTATTGTGGATGTGTTTGTGTGTGCCCTTCTAAGGATTGCATTAGATCTCTTATGTGGATTAATTAGAAACTGTATTATTATACTATATTATATTATGTTATATTATAATTAAACATTGCTTGAGATAGCTCTTTATTACCTACCACTGTTTCTGCCTACTAGATACTGATAAGTTCATAAAACACACAGTTTAGGCTTTAAATCTGGATAAGACATTTTTAGAAAGCTTAGTAGAACATGTGTCATAATGAACATTTAGAAAAATAAAATTCTTATATAATCTAAATCCCATTCAGAATCATTTATACGCAGTGAATTTCAAAGACAAAAATTGAGTTGTGAAGAATAAACGTCATTTTCAGGCATCTTTAGGAAATTAAGTACTTTTTGATTTGATTGTCTTCTTCATCATGAGTCCATGTTCTAACAAGCCTGAGAATGGCAGCAATTACGCCTTTAGCTCAGTGAACCATACAAAATTCTTTTTATTTTTCCCAAAAATATTACTTACTGAATTTGGTCATGATAATTCTTAAGTCGCTTCTTGCCCTCTTTTTGGAACACTTTGTTCTGCTTCCAAATCTGCAACAGGAATGTACTTCTCATTTTGTTGGGGTCCATGTTAGCTGCTACCTCTGGTTCCCCAGTCCTCTGTTAGCAAGCGTCTATTCTGCTCGTATTTAAATACTCAGGCTGTGTTCTTGGAGAGAATACACTTTGATATGTTTACTATTACTTCCCTTTGGAATCAGATAAAAGAGGTTTGGATTCCTGTTTGCACTCTGCTTTTTTACCGATTTGCACAAAATGTTCAGTGTCTGCTGTTTCTGGAATACTTCCAGTAATTAAGTGTAGCCCCCACTGAGATGTGTCCATAGCTTCTCACAATACATTCTTTGTTCTGTTTCTTATTATTTCACTTTTGTGCTTCACAGTTAGCCTTTTCATTTGACTTCCCCTCAATTCCCCCAAAAAGAGGAGAAAGAAGAGGTGGAAGTGTGGTCAAAGTTAAAATGACGGGCTGGTTATGTGGAGAGATTAGCCAGTTTAACCTTGTATGCATGTTTTGGTTGTTTATAACAGCATATGGATCTATTGATAGCACCACCATGCCAACCAGCATTGTTTTCTGCATTTGAATGAGCCCACCCAAGTAGATGAAGGCTGCCATCAAATCTAGCACCTTTTGCACACTGAAGCTTTGCCTCCTGCACCTATATCTAAGTCATATAAGCACATTTACAATATTTTGTTTATTGACTCCTGTCCTCACTAATGCTTCCTGTTTATCAGTTGACAAATTTTATGTAATTCTTCTCAAGGTAAGCCATGGCTCACCAAGAAATGTGGCATGATCATTAGGGCCAGTTCAAGTAGAGTAACTAAAGTGTTAAACCTTAAAACAACATAGTGTAGTACTCTGAAAACTATTCCAACTGCACTGAAAAAAGTATAACATTCATGTTGTTCATTCAACGTAAATTTTCTCTTTCAAGCAACTTAAGATTAGTCATTTAGTGTCGTAGCTTGAAATATTTGGTTTCAGATCTCAATCAAAGTAAAAAAAATTGTTTGTACCAAAGTAAGTTATGGTGGAGGGAATAAACATAAAAATCCTATTCCAGTTAACCTAATATTTTAGGTTGTTCATGTGCTGTGTTTAAGGGGCCGTTTGTATTTTCTTCTGGTCGAACTTTCCAGCGTGATGGCTTTCCAACTGCCAAAAAAGAAGAACAACTTAAAAAATAGATTAACTTCAGTATAAAACAAGTGAATTGCACCCAATCACTCTAAATGTTTGCCTCAACTTAAAAATTGTGGGATCAATAAGCTAAAAAGAATTATATTTGTTCAGATTGAAAATATTAAGTGTGAATCATTACCAAACTTTTTTCATTGTGTGTTGGGTACAAGGCAGGATCCAATTTACCTCCCACTTCTGATGCACAGTTCTTGATGAAGACCTCAGCCACCCTGCACAGCTGCTTTTCTAACTTCTCCCTTCTGACAAACGGTACAGGACCACTGGCACTTGAATCAGTAGGTTCAGAGTGAGCTTCTGTCATAAGGTTATTGAACAGCCAATCTTAATAACAAATACTGTACATGCTAAACATAGTTATGTTGCATATAATTATACACTCACCTAAAGGATTATTAGGAACACCTGTTCAATTTCTCATTAATGCAATTATCTAATCAACCAATCACATGGCAGGTGCTTCAGTGCATTTAGGGGTGTGATCCTGGTCAAGACAATCTCCTGAACTCCAAACTGAATGTCAGAATGGGAAAGAAAGGTGATTTAAGCAATTTTGAGCGTGGCATGGTTGTTGGTGCCAGACGGGCCGGTCTGAGTATTTCACAATCTGCTCAGTTACTGGGATTTTCACGCACAACCATTTCTAGGGTTTACAAAGAATGGCGTGAAAAGGGAAAAACATCCAGTATGCGGCAGTCCTGTGGGCGAAAATGCCTTGTTGATGCTAGAGGTCAGAGGAGAATGGGCCGACTGATTCAAGCTGATAGAAGAGCAACTTTGACTGAAATAACCACTCGTTACGACCGAGGTATGCAGCAAAGCATTTGTGAAGCCACAACACGCACAACCTTGAGGCGGATGGGCTACAACAGCAGAAGACCCCACCGGGTACCACTCATCTCCACTACAAATAGGAAAAAGAGGCTACAATTTGCACAAGCTCACCAAAATTGGACAGTTGAAGACTGGAAAAATGTTGCCTGGTCTGATGAGTCTCGATTTCTGTTGAGACATTCAAATGGTAGAGTCAGAATTTGGCGTAAAAAGAATGAGAACATGGATCCATCATGCCTTGTTACCACTGTGCAGGCTGGTGGTGGTGGTGTAATGGTGTGGGGGATGTTTTCTTGGCACACTTTAGGCCCCTTAGTGCCAATTGGGCATCGTTTGAATGCCACAGGCTACCTGAGCATTGTTTCTGACCATGTCCATCCCTTCATGACCACCATGTACCCATCCTCTGATGGCTACTTCCAGCAGGATAATGCACCATGTCACAAAGCTCGAATCATTTCAAATTGGTTTCTTGAACATGACAATGAGTTCACTGTACTAAAATGGCCCCCACAGTCATCAGATCTCAACCCAATAGAGCATCTTTGGGATGCGGTGGAACGGGAGCTTCGTGCCCTGGATGTGCATCCCACAAATCTCCATCAACTGCAAGATGCTATCCTATCAATATGGGCCAACATTTCTAAAATGTTAATAAGAAGGCAGGCTCTATTGTAGGAGTAAAGTTGGACAGGTTAACATCTGTGGCAGAGCGACGGGCATTAAGCAAACTCCTGTCAATCATGGAGAATCCACTGCATCCACTGAACAGTGTCATCTCCAGGCAGAGGAGTAGCTTCAGTGACAGACTTTTGTCACTGTCCTGCTCCACTGACAGACTGAGGAGATCGTTCCTCCCCCACACTATGCGACTCTTCAATTCCACCCGGGGGAGTAAATGCTAACATTTTTTTTTTTTTTTCATTTTTATTACTATTTAATTTAATATTGTTACTTTGTATCAGTATACTGCTGCTGGATTATGTGAATTTCCCCTTGGGATTAATAAAGTATCTATCTATCTATCTATCTATCTAAAGAATGCTTTCAGCACCTTGTTGAATCAATGCCACGTAGAATTAAGGCAGTTCTGAAGGCGAAAGGGCTCAAACACCGTATTAGTATGGTGTTCCTAATAATCCTTTAGGTGAGTGTATATACAGTTAATATTTCATTCTGTATGTGTGCATGTTGCGTGCGTCTATCTGTCTTTCTGTTGGTACTGTATTACTGAAGAGTGTTTTACAAGTAACTATGAAAATGAACATTTCCATTTACCTTCCTCCACTAATATGGCTAAATAAATATCACTGACATTTTATAGTCCTGCTCTTGTCAAGTATTTTGGGAGACTGTTAATGCTTGATCTCACATGTAACAACAACATTTACTTTTGTAGTACATTTTCATACAAAACAACGTGTCTTACAAGATCTTAAAGAAAAAAATTACAATCACAAAGAAGAAATAATAAAATGAAACACAAACTATGTTAAATAAATATTTTTAAACGTATATAATACTAGCTGCGGCACGGTGGTGCAGTGGTAGCGCTGCTGCCTTGTAGTTAGGAGACCTGGGTTTGCTACCTGGGTCCTCCCTGCATGGAGTTTGTATGTTCTCCCTGTGTGCCTAAGACTCCTATACTTAAACAAGGGACAACAATCACACCCATCATGGATTGCTAAAATCATACCTTCAGTTGAAAAAGAAAAGTTTAAAGCCTAGTGAAGGGATGAGGCGTTCTTTGTTCACCAAAATATTGAAATAGCAAATTATTCAAAATGACCATCCCTAGTTAAGTACTTGCACTCCATGCCCACTGGTCACTTCCAGTGTTTTTGTCCCAACTTTACCCACTGGGTTTTAACATCTATTTACCTCAAACTCCAGGATTGTGAATATGTAAAAAAGCCCGGTCTCCTAGAAACCATGGATTCTGGCACTTCAATCAATCGCATCGGTTGTCCATTAGTGGCTAAGGGAGGTTCTCTTTCCTCTGCAGTTTTGTTTTGCTGACGTGCTCGCCTCCGTTGTCTGTCAGCGGCTAAGTGAATTTCTGTCTCATCGAATGTTTTGTTTTGCCGATGTGCTTACTTCACTTGTGTATTAGTGGCTAAGCGAGTTTCTCTTTTCTCGGCGGTTTCACTTTGGCGACAGAGTTACTTTCATTGAGCTTCATGCTGTAGCCTCGCACTTCCGGGCCAGATAGACAGACACATACACTTCCACGCGAAGACGTTTATATATAAGATAGATTAGCAAGTAAATAATAGAAACTGGGTGGCACGGTGGCGCAGTGGTAGCACTGCTGCCTGGAGGTAAGGAGACCTGGGTTTGCTTCCCTGTGTGGAGTTTGCATGTTCTCCCCGTGTCTGCGTGGGTTTCCTCCGGGTACTCCGGTTTCCTCCCACAGTCCAAAGACATGCAGGTTAGGTCGATTGGCGATCCTAAATTGTCCCTAGTGTGTGCTTGTTGTGTGGGTGTGTGTGTGCCCTGCTGTGGGCTGGTGCCCTGCCTGGGGTTTGTTTCCTGCCTTGTGCCCTGTGTTGGCTGGGATTGGCTCCAGCAGACCCCCGTGACCCTGTAGTTAGGATATAGCGGGTTGGATAATAGATGGATGGATGGATAATAGAAACTTGCAGAGTCCTTAAAGGGTAACTTTGGTATTTCTCAAGTCAAAGTTATTTCTTCACAAATATGCTATTTACCACATTAAAAATTGGGTTCAGAAGTTAATTTGTTTCTTTAAATGTAAAACAACTGTTTTGCCTGTACTGGGCACTTGTCTATGGGGCACAGAGGAAAACCTTAAAAACGTACAAATTGCATCGATTTTTCAGGCCAAGACAGCTGTTGAGTATCAATCCATGTCTTGTAATTTGCACACACATTGTAAAATAGTTTATACAGTACATGTCATTTTTGAACAAAAAACACCAATATTGTGAGATTCAGCTATTTTAACACAAGACCAGCCATACTTCTTCAGGGGTTGGTTTCCTCCCGACGGACCGAATCACAGTAAACTTTTGGGGCCATGTGTTTGGTTTTGTTTTTGATTTGCTTTGAATACACAGTGGGAGGTCTGAAAATCGAAACTAGACCTTATGAAACGGATTTAGGAGTCGTAGTGGACTTGACACTATCAACTTCGTGACAGTGTTTAGAAGCCATTAAGAAGGCAAACAGAATATCAGGTTATATAGTGTCCTGACATGTGGAGCACAAGTCCAAGGAGGTTCTGCTCAACTTTTATAACACACTGGCGGTAGTTTTGGTCTCCAGGCTACAAAAAGGACATAGCAGCACTAGAGAAGGTCCAGAGAAGAGCGATTAGGCTGATTCCTGGATTACAGGGGATGAGTTATGAGGAAAGATTAAAAGAGCTGAGCGTTTACAGTTTAAACAAAAGAAGATTAAGAGGAGGCCTGACTGAAGTGTTTAAAATTATGAAGGGAATTAAGTCCAGTGGATCAAGATGGTGACTTTAAAATGAGTTCATCAAGAACATGGGGACACCATTGGAAACTTGTTGAGGGTAAATTTCACACAAACATTAGGAAGTTTTTCTTTACACAGAGAATCACAGACACTTGGAATAAGCAACCAAGTAGACAGTAGGAGTTTAGGGACTTTTAAAACCCGACTTGATGTTATTTTAGTACTGTAGAATTAAGTTGAAAGGACTGGCAAGCTTTGTTGGGCTGAATGTTCTTATCTTGATTGTTCTAATGTTCTGTGTGTATGTGAGAATTCACACAAGCGAATAGAAAACATATCCGTACCCAGAAAATAATAGTACAAGGAATGTGCAATAAAATTATTATTTCCAGATCCCTTTTGTTGTTACAAACATGTCGGAAACAAAGAAGGTATGGATCAATACTCGAAAGCTGTCTTGGCTTGAAAAATTGACTTTTTTTTTATTTCACCTTATACAATTTCTTGTATTAGGAATTTGTTAGTTTTTGCATACCCCTTGGGGTCAGAGTGCAGGGTCAGCCATTGTGCAGCACCCCTGGAGCAATTACAGGTTAAGGGTCTCGCTCAAGGGCCCAGCAGAGTAGGATCTCTTTTGGCAGTGACGGGGATCTGAACCGGCAACCTTCTGGATACCAGCACAGATCGTTAGCCTCAGAGCCACCACTCCGCCCCGATTATTTGATAAATGTTTAAGCTTTCCTCCATGCCCCATACCCTCCATTGTAAAAGCAGCAAGATATTTTTTTTTTTATTTATAGAAACTGCTTACCTTTAGAACACAATTTTGTTTGCCAAGTGCATACATACCCTGTCTGGGAATAGATAACCTTGACTTGAAAAATACCAAACTTATCCTTTATATATACTGATTAAGTTAGTGAACTAATTTTTTAAGTTTCTAATGATTATAATGATAAGTCCAGTTCTGTGGTCAGATTGTTAAGGAGAACAGGAAAAAAAGAAACTTCTACTGGTGAAATGCCTGAGGAAAGAAAGCCTGCAGTTCACTGTTAAAGGCACTATATCCAGTACAGCTGCATTAATATTTTTTGATACCAGCTCTGTTTCAGTAGAAAATTAGGGGTAAAATCTTAGGCTCAGCCTTGACCAGTGTGGCCTTTACTATTCTCAGTCTCTGATATTAGAACATCAGAAAAAGTTTGAGAAGAACAGGCCATTCAGCCCAGCAAGGCTCACCAATCCATGTAAATTCTCCAAAATAACATCAACTTGAGTTTTTAGGGTTTCTAAAGTCCTACTTTCCACCACATTACTTGGTCTCTTATTCCATGTTTCTGTGGTTCTCTGTTTGAAAAAAAAAAAACAACAAAACTTTTTTATAATATTTGTCCAAAATTTACCCTTAAGCAGTTTCTAACTCTGTCCCCGTGTTTTTGTTGCATTAACTTTAAAGTAAAGTTCTGGATTGACAGATTAATTCCAACCTGGTAGTCTAAGAGTGAGTAAAGAGATTTCTCAGTGCTCAATGTTTTAGAAAAAGGGAAACAGATGTGCTCAATTCATAAACATTTGATCACTATGATGAAATTTCTTTATTTTTCCATTCACTCTGCTGATTTTCATTAGTTTAATTAGATATACTGTACATTTATTTTGTTCAGTTTAGTATAGCAGGGATTCGTCTTTCTAACCCACTTATTTAGGGTAGGTTTGCAAGGTAGGAACAACACCCGGACAGGATGCCAGTCTGCCGCAGCAAGCACCCACATACACACATACATGCACTCACACACATACACACACACACACACACATACCTATATAACTGCCAGTTTAGCAATGGTAGTTCACCTAACCAGGGCATAGCCATGAAGACATGAGGAACACCCAGGACACGAATTCTGGTCTCCTTACTGTGAGACAGCAGTGCACATTTATTACAGCAGTGCCCCTAAAATATTTTCCTGTCACACCCTAATAACGTTGGACTCTTTATACAACCAATTAAAGTATTTATCAGCAACAATATTTTACCCTTATTGAAAATCCCAAAAACAAAATAAACCGGATTCAGCTTTTTACAAGCATATCTAGAGAAAGGTAGAGGACAAGAAAAGTAACAAAAAGTTATGAATTTAAAACATTATGGGGAAAAAGGCTTATGATTTAAGAAGAACAATGGAAAAGGAAAAAGAGGCAAGACTCAGGGCAAGCTATTATCTCATCTAATTAGGAGCTACTACATTGCTAGACATACTTTGAAAGGCACTTGGGGTCCGAATTCAATCAGGTTAAGTGCCATTTGAATTCAAATGATGGCATTTGAAGAATTTCCTTTTCCAGAGTAGCGGGGTCTCTCGTTCTACAGTAGAATACAAAACATTTTGTGAATGCACTGTCAGCTAGTAACTATTACTTGAATTTATTCTGACACCACAAAGGCGACAGAGAAATGTTTAAATAAAGGACCAGAAGAAGAGATGTGTGCCAGAACAACATGCAAAGATTCATAACCAGGTTGTTAATCAAACACTATCGGCAAGCCAAAATCAAAAACCCAAACTCGTAGTCAAAAATGCGTAGATCAGAAGTCTTTTACCAGGAGCTTTAATTAAATAAACATACACTATTCTTCTATTCTTCCACAAACTCAGATAGGAAGTAAGGGTTTGGGAAGAACTTTATACCTTTGACCTTCAAACAGTTCTGGTTCAGTTGCCTAGCTACACCATAACAAAACTCCACAAAATGGCAGTGGGACAGAATTCATAATGATGTTCACAAACAAAGTCCCAAAACAGTTATAAATACTCTAGAATAATCTTCTACCATGGTAGTAACCACAGAATTGAATTCTTCCACCTCTGAAACCTGTATTTACATAAAAGGAAAGCAAAAGCAGGACTCAAATGTGCTTACTAATATAAAATATAATACCAATCATAGCAGCAGTGCTGCGATACAGTGTTGTTTCCTTTTTAAAGTGTCTTTGTTTACAGTTGCAACCAGAAGAATAATTTGCATTAAATTGACAGTACAGAACTGGTGACATGGGCTCAAACCTGTGTTTTATGTATAATTTGTTAATGTTTGAATTATTTATATATATTGTTTCTTTTGTTTATTATTGTACACTATGTCTTGGTTATGTTCCATGTGTTTTGTGGGTGTTTCCGCAGAAGGCAGGGCCACCTGCCAGTCACCACCAGGAACTGCCCACTGCCCTGTAGATCCAAAGGGTCCCCCATAGTTTCTGGTGGTTCATTGTGAATGTGTTCTGGAGTGGGTGAGTTACTGTGTTTTTTGCTGTATCTTGTGTTTTTTTATGATTTTTCTGGATTCTTGAACCTCTGCTTAGTTTTTTACTCTCTCCATTGGATTGTGTATTGGGACGTTGTTTGCTTTGTAAATTACCTTTATAAGCACAGTATACCCTCTGTGCTCATCCGAGCTTCACAGTTTTACTCAAAGCATTAACTCTTTTATTTTATAAAGAGTTTTCTAGCCTCTTTCTATGTCTAGCTGGGGATTTTTGACAGTGTTTTCTCCCTTTAATGGGAATCATTGGAATTGCTTTTGGAACTTTTGGGACTTGCCTGCTTTGGAACCTTTAGTTCACAACAACATTTAAGAAAGGATTCCAAAATCATGACCAGAGTCAGAATCAAGGCATGCATAGTAAACAAAACCTGTTAGATAGATAGATAGTTAGATAGATAGATAGATACTTTATTAATCCCAAGGGGAAATTCCCATACTCCAACAGCAGCATACTGATAAAAAACAATATTAAATTAAAGAGTGGTAACAATGCAGTGCAAGTTAAAAAATGCCAGGTGGAGAGTGCCAGTCAAGTAAAAACAAAGAATAACTTTGTATAATGTTAACGTTTATTCCCAGGGTCGAATTGAAGAGTCGCATAGTGTGGGGTCTCCTCAGTCAGTCAGTGGAGCAGGACGGTGACAGCAGTCTGTCGCTGAAGCTGCTCCTCTTTCTGGAGATGATCCTGTTCAGTGGATGCAGTGGATTCTCCATGATTGACAGGAGCCTGCTCAGCGCCCGTCGCTCTGCCACGGATGTCAAACTGTCCAGCTCCGTGACTACAATAGAGCCTGCCATCCTCACCAGTTTGTCCAGGTGTGAGGTGTCCCTCTTCTTTATGCTGCCTCCCCAGCACACCACCGCGTAGAAGAGGGCGCTCGCCACAACCGTGTGAATGAACATCTGCAGCAACTTATTGCAGATGTTGAAGGACGCCAGCCTTCTAAGGAAGTATAGTCGGCTCTGTCCTTTCTTGCACAGAGCATCAGTATTGGCAGTCCAGTCCAATTTATCATCCAGCTGCACTCCCAGGTATTTATAGGTCTGCACCCTCTGCACAGTCACCTCTGATGATTGCGGGGTCCAGGAGGGGCCTGGGCCTCCAAAAATCCACCACCAGCTCCTTGGTTTTGCTGGTGTTCAGTTGTAGGTGGTTTGAGTTGCACCATTTAACAAAGTTTTTGATTAGGTTCCTATACTCCTCCTCCTGCCCACTCCTGATGCAACCCACCATAGCAGTGTCGTCAGTGAACCTTTGCATGTGGCAGGACTCTGAGTTGTATTGGAAGTCCGATGTATGTTGGCTGAAGAGGACCGGAGAAAGTACAGTCCCCTGCGACGCTCCTGTGCTGCTGACCACAATGTCAGACCTGCAGTTCCCGAGAGGCACATACTGAGTGAGGTCTGTCTGTAAGATAGTCCACGATCCATGCCACCAGGTATGAATCTACTCCCATCTCTGTCAGCTTGTCCCTGAGGAGCAGAGGTTATAATAATAATACTTTGCATTTATGTAGCGCTTTTCTCACTACTCGAAGCGCTCAACAATTGCAGGTTAAGGGCCTTGCTCAAGAGCCCAACAGAGCAGAGTCCCTATTGGCATTTAGGGGATTCGAACCGGCAACCTTCCGATTGCCAGTGCAGATCCCTAGCCTCAGAGCCACCACTCCGTTGGATGGTGTTGAAGGCGCTAGAGAAGTCCAGAAACATAATTTCTTATTTGTTATGTTTCAACCTGAGTTTTTTTCATGTTTTATTAATGTTTTTGTTATTATTGTAATTGCTGTTGTAATTGTTTATCATTTATTAGTTGTGTTCTTAACTTTAAAGTTGCAGTCATTGAGGAGAGGCCATACTGTTGTCACTTCTACTGAGTCTATCCTGAGGGCAGAGAGAAGGATCCAGCAGTGGTTCATTGATTGTTGTTTTACAAGTATTGCTTTTCATTTATTTCTGGTTACTTGATTCTTTGCTTGTTTTCATGGTTTGCCTTTGGATTGCCTTTTATATAAATCCTTTTTTGCCCTTTCTTCGCACCTTTGGTCTTATTTTTCTAATTTGTTTGTCAATCCTCATTTATAAACATTTCTGACTGAGTTGTTTTTACTGTTTTTTTTCTCCCTTATTGGACATTTTTGGACTTTCAAAGCCACTTTACCATTTTGGGTCTGCATGGGCCAAAGCCAGCAAGTAGTAGTTGGGGATTGGTCGCCCTGTGTAAGGCCATATCTAAGCAAGCTGGTGAAGATCCTGGTCTGTTTTTTGGCATTCTTAGGATACTTTATAACTTTTTTGCCTTGACTGAATCACAACCAAACATTGTGCAATGATCACTCCAGACATACCCAATCTGAAGCTGAAGGTTGTTGATGCCAATTACTGTAGGCATCTCGATATACTGCTCCTGAAAGTTAACACAAAGGATGATAGGATCTCCTCAATGAACTTTGGTGTAGACAGACTCTCCCTGGTGTAGATGTTATTCTTCCAAATGTACAGCTTTTTTCCTGCTGTTACATGGGCATGCCACCCAGCCAACTGATATTTTGTAATCTCTAGATAATGCACTGCTGATAAATACAATCCACTCTCATGTGCATAAAACAGTGAATAGGATTTGAATTCTGTGTTTACAAAATGTGCATTTTTGTCCTGAAGCCCTTTTCTGTTTTTTGAAGGTTCTTTAATTTATGCTCCTCACCCAACAATAAATCAAATGTGGATTTTAGTAGTGGAGAAGTGCTACTGAGGGGCTTATAGGTTATAGTTCTCTATCCGCAGTGCACCCAGCCCCACACTCTGCACAGGCCCTGTTTATGGCCAAGTTCTCCAGGTGGCCCTAATCCTTCTGCTAGTCCCCGGGCACCAAAGCAACTTGTCTCTGCCAGGTCCTGTCCTATTTAGGTAGCAAAACACTTCATCATTATTAAAGTAGAACTGCACCAAGGCGGTTGTTTGATATTGCTAGGACTAGGGTATAACACATCTATACAATATTAAACCAGAGAAGAGCTGAATTTGACGGGTCTAAAAATCAAATCTCTGCAAAGCTTATGTAATCAAAATTGTGGTGCACCAACAAAAGTGTGTAGGACTAATGCGTTCAGCAATGTTTAAACTTTTACGATAAGGTAACCTTCCATAATAATTTCTCTATTGCATATATAGTATACATACAAATATAAGTTCAATTATGTTGTGAATTGTTTTTTTTTACCAATGAATTATTTACTGGAAAGATATTTTATACAAACAAAATTGAAGACAAATGAAAATAGAAAATGTGCCAAAATATAACATATAACAATGAGCAGAAATAATATACCGTATATATACAGAAATCACAAAACCTTTTCACAATTTGTGTATACAATGATCCCCCACTGTGTCGCGGTTCAGCTATCGCGCCCCCGCTACATCATGGAAACATTCAATAAATACGGAAACATTCAATAAATACATCCTACCTGTAGTGTACTTTGCAGCAAATTCATAAAAAAAGCATACGGTTTTCAGCAGTCACTACGGTAGACAAAGAGTTTCATGTTACAGTACCCAGATGATTTCTTACAAGGCCCGTTATTGGCTGAAAGAGGAGACTCAACCAATCAGAGCGGGATTTTCATTCTCTTGGGCTCTGATTGGCTACTGCTAATGTGGTATAATCTCGCAAGAACAGCGAGCGTGGGTTCCCGACGCATCTCAGTTCTCTGCATATCGTGTACCTTGCTTGTGGTCCAGTTTGTTATGAGCAAACTTTTTGTGAACGTTTCATTTTGTTTTAAGCCCTACGATGGCTCCCAAGCGTCCTGCATCTTCTAAGCCTTCTGGTAGTAGTGAGCCTAAGCGCCAGAGGAAGACCTCGACAATTCAAGGTAAAACTCCTGGATATGCTTCGGGAAGGAACGTGTTCTGCAGACGTCGCTTGCCATTACAAGTTTACATGTGTTTAAAGCGTGTGGGAGGGGTATTTTAAGGCTTAAACTATAAAAAAATGTTTATTTATATGGTCTTTCTATATTGCGGATTTTCACCTATCGCTGTTGTGGACTTCAGGAAAAAGAAAACGGACATTAAACCACTCTACATCGGAGGGAACTGTGTGGAGAGGATGTCAGACTTCCGCTTCCTGGGAGTCCAGTGGTTCAAGTCCTGACTGATAGGCAAGAGTTTGTTAGTCTTGGCAACAGCAGATCCAGCTCAGTGCCAGTCACACAAGGAGTTCCTCAAGACTCTGTCCTCGGCCCTCTTCTCTTCTGTATTTATATGCTTCCCCTTGGCCATATTATTCGTAACTATGGACTGGGTTATCATTTTTATGCAGACGACACTCAGCTCTATTTCAATGTAAAAAGTGCAACTTTTCTCAGCTCACAACTTGCCTCAGAAAATTAAAACCTGGATGGAGCAGAACTCTTTAAAATTAAATTGCAACAAAACTGAACTCCTGCAAATTGGCACTAAAGCGCTACTTAAGAAAATGAGCTCCTTTTTAGTCCCTCTTGACGGTGATCTCCTCAGACCTTCTTCTGATGCAAGGAATCTTGGTGTCATTTTTGATTCCTCCCTTTCCTATTCCACTCACATAAACCACATTAGGAAGCCTTCTTTACTTACTTTACCTCTGTAACATATCCCGTGTTCGCTCATTCCTCTCCTTTTCTAATGCTGAGAAACTTGTCCCTGCTTTTATCACATCCCGCATCAATTATTGTAACTCATTCCTGGCAGGTGCCCCTTCTAATCTTATATCACAGCTCCAGTTGATTCAAAACTCTGCTGCAAGAGTCCTTACACGAACTAGCAGCAGTGAGCACATCACAGCCATCCTGCTTCACCTTCACTGGCTCCCTGTGTCTTACAGGATTGAATATCATATATATATATATATTCCCATTCTGAATATCATGGGAAAGAGGGGCCCTTTCATCGGATTGGCTGGCCGAGCAACGTTTCAGCCGTGGAATGGCCAAATGGGGAGGCAGCTTGACGGATGAGGTCTCCATCACTCTAAAAATATCAAAATCTTATTATATGATATCATCTACTGTTAAATTCTGCTCTGTACTTCTAAAATGTTTATTATTATGCTTTATTAAGGATTTGTTCTGTTCTGTGTATTGTATTGTATTGAACCCCTTCTTTTGACACCCACTGCACGCCCAACCTACCTGGAAAGGGGTCTCTCTTTGAACTGCCTTTCCCGAGGTTTCTTCCATTTTTCCCTACAAGGTTTTTTTGGGAGTTTTTCCTTGTCTTCTTAGAGAGTCAAGGCTGGGGGGTTGTCAAGAGGCAGGGCCTGTTAAAGCCCATTGTGGCACTTCCTGTGTGATTTTGGGCTATACAAAAATAAACTGTATTGTATTGTATTGTAATATCAAATTCTCTTAATAAACTACAAAGCTTGAAATGGCCTCGCACCGCACTACATCAGTGACCTTCTCCATCACTCGGCTCCTGTTCGCCCACTAAGGTCCTCTGATTCCGGCCATCTTGTTGTGCCTCACACTAACCTGCACTCTATGGGTGACAGCAGGGCCTTCAGCTCCATAGCACCCAGACTTTGGAATGACATCCCGAAATTAATGAGATCAGCCGACTCCATTCATTCTTTTAAAGAACAACTTAAAACTCATCTATTCAGGAAGGCTTTTAACTTCACTTTCTGCCCTTTCTTTCAGTTTACCTCTCTGTCCAGGTGCTCAGGATAATTTGTGTGTCTGTTATATCACAAATTAGGTTATCTGTTAGGTTTTTCTTTTAGTATTGAATTTAATGTATTTTACTCTGGTTTATTGTCCTTTATTCTATTTAATGATTTGTTTTCTGGTTCATAGTTCTATTCAGGATAACATTTGTATCCAACTGCGGTGGGCTGACACCCTGCCTGGGATTTGTTTCCTGCCTTGCACCCTGTGTTGGCTCCAGCAGACCCCCCGTGACCCTGCAGTTAGGATATAGTGGGTTGGATGATGGATGGATGGATGTTACATATACCCTGCTGTTTTTTTCTAAGGCTCTGTGAAGCGCCTTGAGCATGGGAAAGGCGCTATATAAATAAAATGTATTATTATTATTATTAACAGCAAGCAGTGTGGCAGTCAGGAAGCACCTGCTGTGCATTATTTTAGAATAAAAGGGAACAGTTAGGAAAAGAGAGAGAGAGAGAATAAAACAAGTATAAAAGAAAGACATTAAACCACAAGCAATTACTACAAAAAGTGGACAAATGGAGCAACTCCAGACTGCTGCTTATTGTGGGGAGCAGGAAGGAGGCCTGGAGGAGCTCTGAAAAATGGATGCACTCTTGGTGGCTGGCAGACTAAGATGCAGAGCTATCAAGGCCACACAAGCTGAAGAAGGGATGAGGTCCCAGGCGAGAGTACAATGTGTCGCCCCAGGAGTTGCAGTGGCTGATGGAGGTGACAGCTTTGGGTACCGGCTGAGGTGATGGCTGGATGGGGTTGTGGTGGGCTGTGTCCATAGGATACTAGGGGCCCCGACAAGGACCAAGACTAGAGCAAGAAAGAAGAGTATTTGTGCTTTTACCTTTCCATTTGGATTTTAACGTACTTATTAGCTTACTGGACTTTAAACACCCTGTAGAACTTTATTGATTTGATGGCACGATTTTATGGATTATGTGATTATTTATTTATGGACTTTATTTATAAACTTATTGCACTTCTGAGAATGCGCTTTCATCTTCTCTATGGTTTGATTAGACTGTTATTTTTTTTTGACTAGTAAGCCTAATGATTGTGTACTCCCTCTTCCTGGTCCAGCATTGGTTATGACCGTCAATGCCCTGAGAAGCAGGCACTGCCAAGGCTGCAGGCACACGGAGTATCACACTGTGCTGGAAAGTGAGCACTCTATGTCGTTAAATGTGACAAGCCCAGCGATTTCCAGTCATTTAAATTGACATGGTCTGGCAATGACATCAGTTGGGTCTGATATACCCAATGTCTAGAAGTAGTGTAATGTGACAATGGGTTATACTAACATAACAACACATGCAAAGCGAATGCTTTACACAAACACCGAATGTGTATGTAAACACAGGCCACATCTGAACTGTGTAATGGAAGTACTAGAGACTGAGTTAAATTTCTTCATTATTTCTGATTTGGTCATTGAGACCTGATAGTGTAAACACAGCCTACGCATATAAACGTGGTCAGTATCCAATCTCAAAAAAATCAGATACCATGCAAGTTTAGGTGTTTACATCAAAATCTAATCTGAGCCAGATATGTGACAAAATTGGAATTAGTCCACATCAGCGTGATGAAATGCTTTGTTCCTCCCACCCATAAAAATGTTGAAGTGTATTGTTTTATATACACTGTGTGTCTCAGTCAATCCAGTACTGCGTGGGAGGAACCCACAGAAAGTATAAAGAGTGGGCACGCTACAAGCCAGGCTGGAGCAGCTTAAGTGAAGCTGGTGGTGCTTTTTGTTTGAGAGAGTGAAGGAGCGAGAGAGATTCAGCTGCTGTCAACGATCATGGCAGGCATCAGGTTTCTGCAGTGAGATGACTCGGCTCATTCCTTCTGTTCTGAGCACTCCAAGTCTCACATCACACCGATAAACAGCTCAAATACCACCTCAGCCTGCTGGCTGCCTCTCTTCAACTTTCTATTTTACACCCGTAAAAATCCACTTGCTTCCGTCCCCCCCAGCCCCCCAACATGAAACCAATATGTCACTTGGGGCTAATCTTTCTTCTTTTCTGCCAAAGCCACCCAACACCTCCAATTTTCCCACAACTATTAAGCTACAGCGGCCATGATGTGCACCTATTTAAAAATCCTACACTGGTGTGTGTGTGTGTGTGTGTGTGCGGGTATCAAGTACCCACTTCTGCATGCAACTATGACCCACCACCCTGCCTCCCACCCATCTTCGTGCCACTGTTGACCTCTGATGTTTTCATTATGATTGTCTTGAAATTTACCCCATTTGCAGCCCCAGATAAGAAATGTACAGAATGTCACTGCTAGTAGAGAATAAGGACCTTCTGTGTGACAGAACATGCAACACGGCTATAACCCCACTGCTGCAGTGCCTGTTTTTTAAAATGGTCATAATCAACTCGTTGTTAAGTCAAAAGATGAAGTCACTAATTACTGGAATGGAAAAACCAGGGACATTGTGTGTACTTAGAATAGAGGGTAGGTCAGAGGGAATAACTAGCAGCCGAATGTGACCCCTGCTTTTTTGCTTCTCCCAAGCCAATAAACCGGGGGCTGTTCTCACAATCTGATGAAGAGCTCTCAGTTGGGATTTAGGAACAATGTAACATAAGTCTGGTTTGTTTACATGAAAACTTTCACTAAACAATATTAAATGATATAATTGAATGATCTTGTTTTTTATCCCGAACACTCACAAGCCCTTTAATGACCTCTTCGGCACGGCCATCAGATGTGTGTTTGTCTGCGGAGAGAATGTCAACCTCGTCGTCAAGAGGTTTACTTATCTCGGCAGCGACATTCATGTCTGTGGTGACTCCTCCTATGAAGTCAGTAGACGGATTGGGAGAGCATGGAGGGTCATGAGGTCACTGGCACTCGTGTGGCGCTCCCAATGTCTTTGCAAAAGGACAAAGGTCCAAATCTTTAGAGTACTAATGCTTCCTGTTTTGCTATATGTGTGCGAGACATGGACGCTATCCAGTGACCTGAGTGACTCCTTCGGTACTGTCTCTCTTCGGAGAATCCTTGGGTTCCACTGGTTTGACTTTGTGTCGACCAAGCAGTTGCTCATGTAGTTCCGAATGAGGCACATTACCTGCATTGTCAGTTACACCACTATAGGCACATGTGGCGCGCTTCCCTGAGGTTGATCCTGTTTATTGTTGAGGACCCAAGTGGCTGGATCAGGCCAAGGTGGCCCAGATAATACCTGGCTGCAGCAGATAGATGGTCAGTTCTAGAGGGTGGGAATGGACCATGTGTCTGCCTGGGGGGGGTTGCCAACCAGGATCCTGAGCTCTTTTGTCATGTGGTTGATGCAGCAACACACTGTACCAGTACATGCTCCCCAGCCTGACCTGACCTGATGAATGAAAGAAGAAGACATTTGTATCGAGACAGAGCGAAGTCCAGACCAGTGGCCTCATTTAAAGCTTATAATATACACAAAAAAAGGCTTGAAATGTGCGTACACAACTTCACAGGCAAAGGTCAGGATTTATAAAAGAAAGCTTGACTAGGGGAACGTGTATATTTACAGCAACTCTGACCCATGTGTAGTCAACGTTTCAGAGAACGTGAGTAATGATGCCATCCTGGACCAAGTAGAGAAATGCAGGCAGAGCAGCTAAATGTTGACTCTCATGCATAATAATTCATATCACCAAATTTTTATCATGTGCTTTGATATAACAAGCATATTACACCTCAAATGTGGTGGCTCTGAGGCTAAGGATCTGCGCTGGTATCCCGAAGGTTGCCGGTTCACTGCCAAAAGAGATCCTACTCTGCTGGGCCCTTGAGCAAGGCCCTTAACCTGTAATTACTCCAGGGGCGTTGTACAATGGCTGACCCTGCACTCTGACCCCAAGGGGTATGCGAAAACTAACAAATTCCTAATACAAGAAATTGTATAAGACAAAATAAAGAACAAAAATAAAATGTGAAGAAGATGATCTACAGACTGTATTTAGTTCATTTTTTAAAGGGCCAGTACTACATATTTGCATTGAAGAACTTTTTTGGTTAATAGTTTTTCAGAGAGCTGGCCGACAGAGTGAAGCTTGGCTGAGATATTTAAGTCTTATCAGGCCTGCTGTGGTAGAAGCCATTAACCAACCGTTGAGGCACTACGTTTAGTTTTCGTATACTGTGGGTGTTCATACATAAAACATAACATTTATTATCTAACATAAACAGGCAATCTGCAGCTATGTCCGGTTTTCCTGACGTAATTGGAGCAATTTACTGCACACATATTGCAATAAGGGCACCTAGAGAGAATGACGCTGCTTTTATTAACCACGAGCAGTGACATACCATTAATGCACAAGTCATGTATGATGCTAAGACTGACAAACATCATGGCCTGGGTCAACCCGAGATTTATTTATTTAGAGGCAAGGTAACTTTGGCAGGCTTATTGAAAGGTAACTGGCTGAACCCTCAGTGTTTCGTATGGCACTGTAACAGCAGTAACATCATTACATGTACCAAGTGATAGTGGCAACCTTCTCAGATGGTGATGCCTTATGCCTTTCCTGAATCCCCAGAACACAGAGGAGAGGCACTATAATGCCACACAGGAACTTCCACTCTCAGTTGTGAAGCGCAGCCAGGTACTGTTGAATACCGGTTGCAGGGTCTTGTTGTGTCAGATGCGAGGCTGCTGTACCAGCCAATGGAATTCTGAAGCACTGCAATTGCATATGTATGAGGTTAATTAGCATACTCCATATACAGATGTTTCTGGGTGGTATTCAAGGTGTGTTCACGTTCGCACATTTTTAAGCTGATAATGATTTATAAAGAGTGAATTGCAATGAAATGTGTGTCTGCTCGGTTTTATAAATTCTTTGATGAATTTTTTTTTTTTTTGCGTTATGTGTTTTCCTGTTTTGTTTTTTTTTTTTTTGATGTGTGTATATATTTACATTCAAATTCACATCAAAGTTTTGTAAATTAGGCTGCAAGGGAACATTCAATCCATCCATTCATTTTTAGTACATGCTTTTTCTCTGGCAGTGTTGTAGATATGAGAAAACAGTGGTGGCTCAAACAACAAGCACACCCTGAACAGCCATACACATTCATGATTTTTGCAGTAGGCAGGTATATTTTGGACAAAATAAAATATATATACTCAGCAAAAAAAGAAACGTCCCCTGACTTTCAACTGTTTTTACTTTCAGTAGACTTAATGTGTAAATATTTGTATGAACACTAAAAGAGTCAACACCATAAGACATAAACTAAAAATGTTTCACAATGTGTCCCTGAATGAAGGGAGGCTCAAAATCAAAAGTACCAGTCAGTATCTGGTGTGGCCACCAGCTGCTTGAAGTACTGCAGTGCATCTCCTCCTCATGGACTGGACCAGATTTGTCAGTTCTTGCTGTGAGATGTTACCCCACTCTTCCACCAAGGCACCTGCAAGTTCCTGGACATTTCTGGGGGGAATGGCCCTAGCCCTCACCCTGCGATCCAACAGGTCCCAGACGTGCTCAATGGGATTGAGATCTGGGCTCTTCGCTGGCCATGGCAGAACACTGACATTGTTGTCATGCAGAAACTCACACACTTTTTGCCACTCCTGTCTGGTCCAGCGAAAGTGGGTTTGTGCCCATAGGCGGCGTTGTTGCTGGTGATGTCTGGTAAGGACCTGCCTTACAACAGGCCTGCAAGCCCTCAGTCCAGCCTCTCTCAGCCTATTGCGGACAGTCTGAGCACTGATGGAGGGATTGTGTGTTCCTGGTGTGACTCTGGCAGTTGTTGTGGCCATCCTGTACCTGTCACGCAGGTGTGATATTCGGATGTACCGATCCTGTGCAGGTGTTGTTACACGTGGTCTTCCACTGCGAGGATGATCAGCTGTCCTTCCTGTCTCCCTGTAGCGCTGTCTTAGGCGTCTCACAGTGCGGACATGGCAATTTATCGCCCTAGCCACATCAGCAGTCCTCATGCCTCCCTGCAGCATGCCTAATGCACGTTCACGCAGATGAGCAGGGACCCTGGGCATCTTTCTTTGGGTGTTTTTCACAGTCGGTAGACAAGTCTCTTTAGTGTCCTGCGTTTTTAGAACTGTGACCTTAAATGCCTACTTTCTGTAAGCTGTTAAGGTCTTAACGACCATTCCACAGGTGCATGTTAATTAATTGATTATGGTTAATTGAACATGCATGGAAAACATTGTTTAAACAATTTACAATGAAGATCTGTAAAGTTATTTGGATTTTTAAAACATTATTGTTGAAATACACAGTCCTGAAAAAGGGACGTTTCTTTTTTTGCTGAGTATATATATAAATAATCTAGCTGTCCCCTGTGGCTCTGCCCACATAGTAATGAAACAACACAAAATTTAAAAGTCAATAAAAAATTTAAAAAAATGTAATTCTGACCAAGTGGAAGGTAGGTACACTCCAACATCAAACATTGCCACTGTATCTGATCGTGCTCTGCTCTGACGGGAGAGCGCCCTCCCATGTGGGGATGAAAAGCACGTAGCCGTGATATCTCTGGCTATCAGCTGCTGCCCTCTGAAACACATGTAGCTCTGATCTGTCTCTCTCTCAAAAACTTCAAACGTTACTACTTAACAATCTCTAGATGATAATGTCTGTTGAACAAACAGGTATCGGTAGCTAAGCGGAGGCAAGGGATGCTCCAACACATGGAGAGAGGTAGAGCGACTTGAATGGAGGCAGGCGCATGAGTGAGGAGGGCCCCACCACTCGGCTTGCAGCCTCTCTCTCGGATTCATGCAAATAAATCGGTACCGCAAGCAAACTATGATACTTAGCGTGATAAGAGAAGTCACAAAATCGCCCAGAACGTTCAAGCAAATTATAGAAAAAAACCCAATGTAAATCCGTTAAGTAGTTCTCTCGTGAAAAGCGGACAGACATACATACAGACAGACAGACGTTGGATTTTATCTATATAGATATAGATGGATTGTGAAATGTCACAATAAATAAATAATAACAAAATGATATGTGAGCATAAATAATGATGTGCATCATGAAATGTTTCTTTCTTATTTTTCTTTATTTATTTTTTCATTAATTTATTTCACTAATAACCCATGCAACATGAACTATGCCTTCAAATCAAACTGTCATTTTCATCCATCTGAGTTTGGAGGGTGGGCTCTACTGAGTACTGAGTTTGGATTGATTACTAATGTGTGTGTGTGTGTGTAAGTCTTCGCTTATCAAGGGCCACATTTTCAGACACTTTGCACTGGCACAACTTTGACCATGTGTTTCACCGATGATTCACCAATCAAATAGCAGTACTTGACAGAGCCCGCCCATTCAACTTTGGTAGGTGAGAAAGACCATTTTAATTTCAAGGGGTATTTCATGTTGTGTGTGATGTCACTGAAATAATAAATGAAGAAATAAATAAGCACATAAATAAATAAATAAATCATTTCATGACACATTTAATTTATGTTCACATATTATTTTATTTATTTTTCATCACATTTCACAATGCATTTATTTATTTAAATAAATAAATTTTTACTTAGGGCAGCACTGTGGCGCAGTGGTAGTGCTGCTGCCTTGCAGTAAGGAGCCCCGGGTCCTCCCTGCGTGGAGTTTGCTTGTTCTCCCTGTGTCTGCGTGGGATTCCTCCAGGTGCTCCTGTTTCCTCCCACGGTCCAGAGACATGCAGGTTAGGTGCATTGGCGATTCTTAATTGTCCCTAGTGTGGGGGTGTGTGCCCTGCAGTGGGCTGGCGCTCTGCCCGGGGTTTGTTTCCTGCCTTGTGCCCTGTGCTGGCTGGGATTGGCTCCAGCAGACTCCCGTGACGCTGTGTTAGGATATTGGAATATTTACTTCTGTCTGGAATATTCCTTAATGTTAGAAAGTTCAGGGGCACCCCCACAGAGTAAGACCATATGAATTCCTTACATAGCCACCATCTTCAATGGAATCAGACATTGGGGCCTAGAGTGGCTGCTTCAGACAGTAACAGTTTTCTTAATGTACTTTATAGGATGAGCTGGATGATGCCATCCCAGAAACTGACATAATGGCAGCGTTTAAGTGATGACTATAAAAGTGACAGGTCAAATGGTAAATTTAGTAATACGGTAAACAAAACTTTTATAATCTTAGAAATGTGTTTTTCTGAAAGCTGCAAATTAAGGTATTAAGTTTAGGAGCTTGTGCATCAGTTATGGGGTAAACTGCATTACTGGCAATTTTGTTTTTCATATTGACTTTGCATTTTTAACCCAGCCACAGGGGATGCATAAACCAGTGTGTTTCTTCATGCCAGATTGCTTAATGGAATCTTGGAAAGTGAGAGGATGCCCGAGGAGTGGAGAAGAAGTGTACTGGTGCCGATATTTAAGAATAAGGGGGATGTGCAGGACTGTAGTAACTACAGGGGGATAAAATTGATGAGCCACAGCATGAAGTTATGGGAAAGAGTAGTGGAAGCTCAGTTAAGAAGTGAGGTGATGGTTTCATGCCAAGAAAGAGCACCACAGATGCAATGTTTGCCCTGAGGATGTTGATGGAGAAGTTTAGAGAAGGCCAGAAGGAGTTGCATTGCATCTTTGTGGACCTGGAGAAAGCAAATGACAGGGCGCCTCAAGAGGAGCTGTGGTATTGTATGAGGAAGTCGGGAGTGGCAGAGAAGTACGTAAGAGTTGCACAGGATATGTACGAGGGAAGTGTGACAGTGGTGAGGTCTGCGGTAGGAGTGATGGAGGTGGGATTACATCAGGGATAGGCTCTGAGCCCTTTCTTATTTGCAATGGTGATGGACAGGCTGACAGACGAGATTAGACAGGAGTCCCCGTGGACTGTGATGTTTGCTGATGACATTGTGACCTGTAGCGAGAGTAGGGAGCAGGTTGGGGAGACCCTGGAGAGGTGGAGATATGAGGAGGTGCAGAGAGGAATGAAGGTCAGTAGGAACAAGACAGAATACATGTGTGTGAATGAGAGGGAGGTCAGAGGAATGGTGAGGATGAGGGGAGTAGAGGTGGCGAAGGTGGATGAGTTTAAATACTTAGGATCAATAGTACAGAGTAATGGGGATTGTGGAAGAGAAATGAAGAAGAGAGTGCAGGCAGGGTGGAATGTGTGGAGAAGAGTGTCAGGAGTGATTTGTAACAGACGGGTATCAGCAAGAGTGAAAAGGAAGGTCTACAGGACGGTAGTGAGACCAGCTATGTTATATGGGTTGGAGACGGTGGCACAGGAGACAGAGCTGGAGGTGACAGAGTTAAAGATGCTAAGATTTGCATTGGGTGTGACGAGGATGGACAGGATTAGAAATGAGGACATTAGAGGGTCAGCTCAAGTTGGACGGTTGGGAGACAAAGGCAGAGAGGCAAGATTGCTTTGGTTTGGATATGTGCAGAGGGGAGATGCTGGGTATACTGGGAGAAGGATGCTAAGGATAGAGCTGCCAGGAAAGAGGAAGGCCTAAGCGAAGGTTTATGGATGTGGTGAGAGAGGACATGCAGGTGATGGGTGTAACAGAACAAGATGCAGAGGACAGGAAGATATGGAAGAAGATGATCCGCTGTGGCAACTCCTAACGGGAGCAGCCGAAAGAAGAAGAAGATTGAGTTTGCATTTTTGTTTAGCAGATGAATTGAGCTTCCCAATGACTGCGAGAAAGTCTGTCCTGAACAATTAAGTTACAATGTTGTGTTATCACATCCCATTTGGTGTTCCATGTTGTCCTTGTGTCACTTTAAGAAACTGCAGTTTGCAATGTTTAATTTAAAATGTTTCCCAAGTTGTGTGTGTCAATAATCAAAACAAAATATATACTATATGAGGTTAAAAAAACACAACTGTTGTAAATGATTAGCTAATGTCTGCATGATGTTTTCCATGTTTACCTTTAGTTATATATTACCTCTTGAGCAAGCATTCATTCAAATCTTTAAACTCAGACTGTAGCAATGTTTGGCATACAGCATTTCTTTTCATGATTTTGTTACACTAATTATTTTGCTACAGGTTCTATTAATTGTTACATTTGTTTTGCAATTCTTTTTCAAGAATTGTCTGATAACTTTTTCAAAGCTGTTTTACCTGAGCCGTCAAAAACTCTGTAAAGATAATTGTATTCATCATTTGGTGTAGTTTAATTGTTCTGTTTAATTATTTATTTTAGACCACTCATACAAGTAAATGACTGAAGAACTAAAGCACTTATAAGCAGATACATCATTTGGAACCATTGGAAATGATGTAAATTATAAAAAAAAAAAAATAAGTACAATATGCAAATGAACATGTCTGTGATTTGCAAGGTAATGAATTATGAGTTTTGCCTTTCCTTATATAATACAGTGAAACAGCGAGACAGAGATAGCCGTGTTTACTGATTGGCCGACACTGATGCCAGCAATGCAGGCCAAGGAATGAACACAATACACACAATGGAAACTCAAAATTAAGTAAAATAAAAGTGGTTGACAAAACATGCTATTTGAAAATTTACTTTTGATGAAATTATGTCTATCCATCCATCCATTATCCAACCTGCTATATCCTAACTACAGGGTCACGGGGGTCTGCTAGAGTCAATCCCAGCCAACACAGGGCGCAAGGCAGGAAACAAACCCCCGGGCAGGGCGCCAGCCCACCGCAGATGAAATTATGTTTTATAGAAAAAAAAATGTTCCTTTACTAATATCTCATATTATTAATGTGAGAAGATATACCATATTTTGGTATATGTGGTGCTGCTCTTGCTCTTCAATCTTTAAAGTGTTTTGAAAACATATTAAGATATACTGAATAATGCAGTTTTGTTCAAAATAATTACAATATCAATTTAAGTCCATATCACCCAGCCCTAGGTACAGTATATCTATTCATCTAGCAGCATGGACAGGTCCTTAAAACTTATTGAGTTTGCCTTTCCTAACATTTTATTGTATGTTGTATTTACTGTGTCGGGACGGGATGTGTGTGGTGGTGGTGGTGGTTTTGATCATTTGATGTTGTTCATGTGTGTTCTTTTCAGTTAATTTAAAGAAAGCAGCAGACTTTAACTTTTCAGCATAACATGGAGGTCTTTACTCATTTATATCACCTGATGACCCTGATGTCCTCATTGGCATTTCAGAATGGATGAGTAGTAATTTCCTTAAGCTCAACAAGGAAAAATATGAAATTTTTATAGGTGTAAAAAATGAAATAACTTAGGCTTTTAGAATTAAACTTGATCAATTGTCTTTCTAGAATTAAAGGATGTAGGTGTGATTATAGATTCAGATCTAAACTTCAAATTAACTATAATACTAAGACTGTGCAAAGGTTAGACCTCTTATAAAATCTCAAAATGCTGAAAAATTAATTCACGCTTTTGTCTTTACCAGACTAGATTACTGCAGTGCCCTCCTAATAGGGTTAACTAAGAAGGAAATTAATCAACTGCAGAAGTTCAAAATGCTGTGGTCAAGAGCCAATTAAAAAAATGTGAGCACATTTCTTAGCATCATTACATTAGTTGACATTAGAATTGATTTTTAATGCCCTTAATTGTTTATAAAACCCCTCGTTCTTATACTTTGGAGTGCCTGTCTCATTGTATAGGGTGGTCCAGATCTAATTATGCAATTTTCATTACGCTATAACTTATTAAGTTTATTACATAGAAAATCACCCGAAAAATCCCGGACCATCAAGAAGTGTGTGAACTGACAACATGAAGAATCGTCTTCAAGCTGAACTGGGATCGTCCCCGCATAAATCAAAGTCATCCAGACTATCTAGATCTGCATAATTAGATCTGGACCACCCTGTATTTCCAGTCCTAACCTTAGATCCGCAAGCACTGGTTTGATTTTTATTCCAAGGGTTATGCATAAAAGAAGCAATGAGGTGGTGTTTTGCACAAAAAGTCATGAATGCTGTACAAACAGAGATATGCCAAACTAATATACTGAAATGTTTTAAAAAGCTTGCAAAACACACATTTTTGTATTGGCTTTTTCATAGTTGTATTTTTCTTTTTTTTGCTAGTTCTAATGGATTGTAGCGTGTATTGCTATATCATTTCATTTATAGACTTGCAATCATTACAGACATCTACTATTCTCTGTTTTTTGCTGTAGCGTTTTGGGCCACTGCCATCTGATCAAAGTACCCTTCGGTTTCCTGTGATGTTGCAAGGAATTTGGACACTCAGATCTTCTAGGACAGTGCATCACAACAGTAAATAACTACTTTAGTACATTTACAAAAATATAGAATGCCGTTTTATTGGCCGTTATTTTCTCCAGCATCTCACGGCTGGAATTTTTATTTTCCTGTCCTCCCTGGCCATCTGACCATAGTATCAATCTTAACTGTTATAATCATTAGAGACTTAAAAGGCAAGTTTAACAATTTAAATAATACATAACAACTCTGCCATTTCTATTACTTGCTTGTTAATCTGTGTTATGTAAGTTTGCATTTATTTATTTATTTGTGATACAATGAATGTTATATGCATAAAGTAAATAAAAAGCAGATCTGACATTTATGACCTCCTTATTGCAGTAGAAAGATATGTGCTGTTTTGATATTATTGAGCATCTAGTGCCTTTGAAAACATATATATATATATATATATATATATATATACACACTAGCGACTGGGAGCCAGATCAAATCGGGCTACAAATTCTACGTTTGTGAAATCCATACTATCTCTGCAAAGAATTATTTGTTTTTTTAAGTCGTTGAAATGATTTTGTTATCATGGCACTGATTTGTGCTTGAAATAGACCTTTTCGGCCAATGCAATGAAGAGCTTCCTGTTTAAACGGGGTTGCGAGATGTGAACTCAGCTCTTCACCGCACCTCATCTGATTTTTTCCAGCAAACAAATTTTCAAAACAAACTGTATTTTACGACTCTAATCAGAGTCGGAGTAATAATTATGTTGCCGTCGTCATTTTAGATCTGAGATCAGCTAAAATTTAAACAATGACCGTTGTTAATACCCAGCCGTCATTACTCAGTTTACCAATAGATGTCAGAAGGACGGATGCCAAAACCAAACTGCCCAAAGATAGATTTCGACGTACCAAGCAAATGGCGATACGTTCTAAATTACTTACGGTTCCGAAGCTGTCGAAGGGTTTAAGTCAGTCAACGATGTTAGTCCTGGAAAGTACACCCCACCAAACCAAGGTTCCAAAAACCAACCAAACTTACTGTTATCTGCTTGAACCAACACCGACTTACTATACTCGGCCGTCCAGCGGTGTCACTGAAACATTTGAACATTCTTAGCCAATCATGCAATACTGCGTCCGCGTTTGCCACATTATGTTCTAACTACAGAGGCAGAGTCCCATTGCATGGTTCTAACTTATATTGAGTCGAGGTATTGATGTGAACACCATACATACGGATTGTATCAAATTATATATAAGGATATAAATAATAATATAGTATATAAATGACAATGAAGTGATAGCAACAAAATGAATACAGGACATACCTTGATAGATGTGTAAACAATCCAATGACATTCGTTGTTGGAAATGGTCACCTTCTTCTTGCAAACACAGATTGACATGGCGCTCCATATTGGCAAAGGTATCTGCAAACATTATAGCGGTGATTGCAGTAATTTCCTGTTCAATGTTTTGTGGTAATTGTTCCAGTGTATGAGGTTTGTTCTTGTACACTTTTCTTTTCAGCACTCCCCAAAGGAAGAAATCCGGAGGTGACAAGTCCAGAAAATGAGGTAGCTATAGTCCCTTTGAAATGGCCCGATTGCCAAAAGACGATTAAATTTGTGACATGCTTTGAGCTGACATTGCCACTTCTTGCTGGAAATAACCTTCATTGATCTCATTGTCATCCAGTTCCTTCATAAATAAGTATGTACATTTATCCAGGAATACTGCGATCTTTATTTCTTTTGGATTGCTTCATTATTAAGACAGTAATACATCAAACTTGAAGCCCAGCCCGTTAGAATCACCCGATATATAGTGGATGTCCAACAAGGAGATCCGGCATTCTGGCCAGGAAGGAGGATAGTTTCTTACCCCAACGGGAGGCCAGAGTGGAAGGTCTGATGGGTTGGCCAGCTGGACAAAGAAATACCTTGTGTCTGGTCAGAATAATATGATGCTTGGACCATCCAGAAGTTGGGAGCAGTTTAATTTCCCATACAGCATGTGGCATTTGTCCTATTGAGGCGGCCCAACTGAGACACCCACAGGGGTGTTTTGGAGTTGGAGTCCAGAAGTGCAACCCTGTTGCAGTCCCTGGGTGCCTGTAGAGACCTAGAAGTGCTGCCAATTGGAAACGCCTTACATCAGGAAGCCAGAGTCAGGATGCAGCAGGCAACACTCAATTGGAGAGAAGAAGGAAGACGAATTGTTTTTGTATTGTGGTTTGTTCATTGATCTTTGCATGGATGACTATTAAAAGGTCTCTTGGGTGAATTTTATCCCAGTTGTCACGTTGGATATTATTGTGGCTGAGGTTTGGGGTTCATTTGACGCCCCTTGGTGGTTACTATATTGTACATACAGTATATTGTGAACCACCACTGGGCGCTCCAGCCACCCCAATCCGACACGGACAGGCAGAAATACAAGTTTCAGGCACAGTACACGTTTATTCACGTGGAAACGCGTTTTGCTCACTCCCCACAACACAGCACAGTACAAGCACCAATAACATGGTCCTTTTCCTCTTCTTCTTTCTCTCTTCCTCTCCTCCTCCAGCAAGCTTCATCTGACTCCCTTCCGACTCTGGGTTGTCTCTGTGAGGCAACCTGCTCCTTTTACGCCGCACCCAGGAGTATTCCAGGTGGCTCGTTAGGGAGGTCTGGAATTACTCCAAGGTGTGGCAGAAGCCCAAAGTAGGGCTCTGCAGCTCCCGCAGCTCCCCTGGGCCGAGCTCACCAGTAATAAGTCCCATATAGCCCTGTGGGACTCTGAGGTGCCATGGCACCCCAGGGGAGCTGCCAAATAACAGCTCTGGGGTGATAGTGCCTTTCATAAGTCATCTCCCCCTCTCCTTCCATTACAGAGGTGTCTCGGTCACCATCCATCACTTAAGAATAAGGAAAACGTATAAGATAAGATAGTTTCTAAAGAAACAAATTTCATTCCTTCTGAGCAATTTCTGTAAGGCACTGGATTGACCTGTTGCTGCCATCAAGTGGATATGTAGTGCTATTATTTTAGTATCATTTCAGGTGATAATGGCAACTTTTATTGGGGTTGTCTCACCTCCCAACTGTACATTTAATGGCTCTATGTGCTTTATGCAGCATTAAACCCTATTCCTGAAACACTTCCTTGGATTGGGTATGGCATTCTTTTTGTTATAGGAATACTAGAGTAGTGCTCTGTTTTGAAGTACTTTGTGTCCCTGCACATGTCCTCAGTTCCCTTAAATAAGGTCCCAGTTTATGCATACACCTCATACTACCTGGTCTCTTAAAGATTCATCTTGGTTTAATCAATTTCCCTCTATGAACTTCAGCCTGTTTTCACAACATTTCTCCTCTTGGTAATTTTTCCTTTAGACATCTCTGGATTTCCAGTTTCATTCATCTCACTGATACTTTTTCTTGTGCAATCCGGACAGACACAAATTCCCTCTGCACTGCCATGTCAACATGTTTGGTCAGTGTAAAGCACCTCCTTCCATCTCACTCCTGGAGCCTTTCTGGGTCCTTTCTGTCTGCCCTCTTCCACGCCACCCTGTCCATTACAGTATGTTGCATCTTTTACATGTGTTACTTAAGGGCAATTCAGGGGTATGGCTTGTGCTCCACCTCATGGCTCCTGGGCATTACCACTCTGAGGATCTGCACTGTTAGATATGTCCATTAATAAGTATTACTTACTTGTTAGTTATTACTATTTGGCTGATGTCTTTATGTAAGGCAACTTACAACATTTTAGATATAATTCATTACATTTCCATTGTTTTCCCAATTGGAGCACAGACAGGGGAGGTCACTTGCTCATGGTCATGCAGTGCTAGTAGCCACATGTAAACTCTCGACTACAGGCCTTAACCACTATGCCGGAGTGTTTGGTTTGCCTAAATTTGTGAGGTTCCCCATCACTGACATGCTGTCAGGTGAGTTTAAACTAGTCTAATATGACTAAGTTGAGGAGTGTCTTCTAAAAAGCACCAGTGATCCATCCTGGACTTCTTCCTTCTTCTTCTTCTTTCGGCTACTCCAGTTAGGGGTTGTCACAGCAACAACAACAAAAATATCCATCCTGGACTTCTTCCTACCTGCCGTAATTGCTGTTTTAGCTTGAGAACTGTGGTTGTTTCAGTACGATTTCTATCCTTTATGACATACCTCCACTTTTCTCTATATTGTATGTGCATTTTTTTCCAATTCAAGCAGCAAAATCTTAAAGCTTTGTTCATAAAAGTGTAGTTTCCATTTTAACTGAGGCCTCACATGATGCATTCTGGGTTCAAAATCCTGTATACATTTGCTGTCTGTATGGAGCTTGAGTTTTCTTTTTGAGGGTGGGTGGATTTGTTTTATACCGGGATACTCTGGTTTTCCTACATTCAATAAGTATGCATGCTTGGTTAATCAGAATTGGCCAAGTGTATGGGAATGAGCTCTGCGGCGGACTGAAGCACTCATGCTGGAACAGGCTTTGGAAGCCCAAGATCCTGAATTGAATTAAGCAATTTTAAGACCCTTATATGTAATGTTTAGTTTATATTTACAGTTTTATTGCAACAGTTTTCACATAAAAAGAAAAAGATCACCCAAACAAGATTTATTATGATGGGTGATATCTTTGAGATTGATAGTCAGCCAATTATCTGGATTTATGGCTTGAAGGGCAATGGCATTGAAAACCTGTAATAACTAATTTTGCAATTGTCAATGCTAAAGTGTGAAGTGGAATGAGAGAGTGCATTATTTTACCATTAGAAAATTGTATCGAATTACGTCCCATTAGCATTAGCATGTTTCATTGCGCCATTTCAGTTGTATGACGTCCCTTCCTTAAACCAACTTTAGTCTCTTTAAGTCAGTAAAAAAACAACACAAGGAGTCCATATGCATAAGATCGCTAGCCATTCTTCTGACAGTGGACAAAAGTATATGTTTTTGGTCCAAGATCTATTTTTTCAGTTTTCTTATCACATACATTGGAAGAGCCCTGAGGGGCAGACATTACAGCCCTCTCTTCAGTTTCCAGTGAGTTGTCTAAGCGCCCGTTGCACATGCTCTGTTGCAAGGACTCGACATGACATAGGCATTTCATTTGATTTGTCCACTGTTTGAACAAAAGGTCAGTGTCTGCTGCATTTGCTGTGCTGTGTGGTAAATAGAATCTCTGTGCTACATATGGGATTACAAGAGTTCTTCAGAGACACAAATTAACAGACAAAACTGGATTTCATTTTAAACATCAGGGCCCATCATAGCAAACTAAACACTGGATGCATTATGTTTAC
>JANRMT010062851.1:1586272-1645889 GCA_026402145.1 Polypterus bichir lapradei | reverse complement strand
TATATATATATATATATATATATATATATATATATAAATACATATACTATGTATACTGTATATGTATATATACTAGGGGGCTCCGCCCCCTGCTCGCTTCGCTCACCAACCCCTTTGTTTGGTTAATTGGATATACAATTTTAAAAGCTTTTTTTTTCTTTTGGAATCGTTGCTTTAACTGGTGTGGGACCACAGATTCTCATAGCATATGGTCCATTATTGTATAAATCCATGTTTTGGGCATTGAATGATGCGAAGGCGAAAAGACTTTGTTTTCCACTGTTTGCCTTTTATTTCTGACCTCGCTTTGTCCTGCTATTTTTTCAATTACACCTAGTCCTTTTTTGATACTGTAGCGACTGACGTAATAAAGTGATACAAAAGTTCTACTTGAACAATCGCCGATTTCATAACCCCAAACACAACTTTCTAGCACCCTCTCCAACCCCTCGTCCCAAGGGTCTCGCCTCCCACTTACCGCATCAATCAGTACCCCGCTATCAGTCTTCCATGCTGTGCTCCGTCCTCCATTAATCGGACCTAACAGTCACTTAAAACAAAAAAGGCTTCAACTTGGCTGAGATGCTACAATACTTTCGAATTTTGCTGTTTTCATATTCTGTACCCTTCTCTGCATGTGTATCACGCCATTAGTGATTAGTTAGTGAGGTTGACAGTATAATAAAATTGGGTGAATAGAACTGGCGACCTTGATGGGTTGAATGTCTTGTTCATGTCAAAATTGTTTAATGTACTATCTGTGTATGTATGTCTGTGTGTATATATAATGACCACTAGGGGGTTCCTTAGGCCCCCATAGGGTTAATAGCACCAGAAGCCTATCTGGGCAGCATCAGGCACAAGGCAGTACAGGGCCATTAAAGAGCACCATCACTGGCATGGCTGCACTCTAACCTAATTCACATTGTTTGGCTGTGGGAGGAAACCAATATGAGGATGTGAGGAACATACAAACTGCTCAATCCATGGGCAGAGATTTGAACCCAGCACTCTGGAACTGTGAGACACCAGGGCTAACTATACATAGTAGTATGAATGAATGTCATGTTCCAGTTTTTCAACAGTCTGATTAAGAACACTTCAAATTGGAAAGCTCATAAAAGTCTTCTGAACACATCATATTCGTTCCCCTGAAATGATGCTGAGTAACTGGTATTTCAGGAGGAAATGAAATCTGGGTCATTATCAGCCAGTGGACCCGTTTATATTTTACTCTTCTGTAGAAGACATATCTTCTGGACTCTGGACATGCCAGTGGATATGGATATAGTTATATACATCCTGGGTTTTACATTACGTCATGCCAGGAATGTGAGTTGAATGTTTCAGTCGGAAAGCTAAATTAAAACTGTGTTCATCTCGTGACACATAGCCAGGAAACGGGGCAACCATAGGATACAGCAATTGGTGAAAGTACAGCAATTTAAAACCCTCAAGTACTGTCATACCCATTTACCGCCTTGCCTTTCAGAGTTATAACACCACATTATAAATTAAGGAATGTATGTATAAACTGCACTAGGGTCTCTTTTTAGTGACATCAGACCCCAGGAAGCACAAGAATGCTGGCACGGTGGTCGTGTGCGGCATTTCAGTTCCCTCATGTGACTCATAGTGTTAATTGAGTTTCCTAACCTGCCATGACTCTCCTGTAGAACAATTGCACTGTATTGCTTTGAATTTATTTTCAGTACAGAAAAAATATATCCATCCATCCATCCATTATCCAACCCTCTGTATCCTAACTACAGGGTCACGGGGGTCTGCTGGAGCCAATCCCAGCCAACACAGGGTGCAAGGCAGGAATAAACCCTGGGTAGGGCGCCAGCCCACTGCAGGGAAAAAAATATATACAATACAATAAAATACATACATGACTTACATTTTAGCCTTTCATCTCCTGGTCCTGTTCTTTAAAACTAAACAACAGAAAACTGAAGAGAGCTGAGACGCTGATGGGCTTGAATTGAGAATAAATAAAAACAACAGAATGAAAGTAAGCCTCGAATGGTGGAAAAAATAATAAAACTGGGAGTTATAAATTGGAAAAGTATCTCTATATGTGTAAAATCCAACGTCTGACTGTCTGTAAGTCTGTCTGCTTTTCATGAAAGAACTACTTAGATTGGGTTTTTTTCTATAATTTGCTTGAACATTCTGGTTGAGTTTGTGACTTCTCTCATCAGGCTAAGTATCATATTTTGCTTGCAGGAGCGATTTATTTGCACTAATCCGAGACAGAGGCTGCGGGCCGAGGGGGTGGGGAAGTGTGTTGATTTGCACCTCACCATGTAAACTTATTTATGGCAAAGTTGGAGGAAGATTTTATGTCAACATGTGACTTAAACCCCAATGTTGTATCTCCGTTACATAGATGACATCCGAGGGGAGAGGAAGTGTGACATCAGGAGTGGGGAGCCAGTGGGTCCCTCCTCACTCACGCACTAGCCTCCGTTTGAGTCAGTCTACCTGTCACCACATGTTGGAGCGTACCTTGCCTCTGCTTAGCTAGCGATACCTGTTTGTTTATTAATATTTAAAGTTTGTCCTGTTTCACTATGGTGCAGGCGGAGCTGCAGGGGACAGCTAGTAATAAATAAAGGGCATTATTAAAAATATAAAGATGAGATATCTTAAATATAAGGCATAATTTTAATGGGATAGTGCAGTTAGCAGCAACAACTGAGTATTTATGGGACAAGAGCTCTTTTAGCACTGTTTTGTCTTTAATTCTAATGTATGCTTGTGTGTTCACGGGCTGTGCAGGCTCTGTAGCCCTCAATGCACTGGGCTCAGTAAGTCAATTGTACAACCTTTTCAGTCCTTTTCAAGGTTGTGGGGCCAAAGGCTTTCTCACCAGGTTTGGTCAAAAGGCTGAAAACAACACAAACATGCGTACCCTCAACCTATTCACACACAGTGACAATTATCATAACCTAAATTAGTAAATAAATAAAAACCTTTGTAATTGATTCCTTATTTGATTGAGTGTGGCTGGCCGTAATAATTTTCATAAAATGGAATGTGTAAAGCTACTCAGTTATGACAAATGTTAGGGAATGATAGAAGTGGAAAGCAAACCTTATTACAGCGAGTGACCGTCATGGATACCAGTTAAATGTGGCACACTGATGGTATAATTGTAGGGTGACCAGATTTTTCAAAGTCCCACACTGAGACACTTGTGTAGCATGTATACCCCATGCATAAAGCTCATCTTTATTTGTTTGATGCCTGCTTTATGTCCTCATCAACAGGATTCATGGCACAGACAAAGAACAAAGACAAAAAAAACCTTTCACATCTGAATATACAGTATATGAAAGTGGAAACAAAATAAATGACAGTGCTGTATGTTTTTGTTCACTTCTTTGTCATATTGGGAATGCTGTTCAAATTTTACACAGGTTCTTAACTGAGCTTTGGAGTTTTGACCAGGCTTGTTTGACCTGTTGCCTTCAGGGAAGTGCTACAGGTGCATCACAACAAGGACAAACAGACTCAAGAACAGTTTTTTTTCCCAAAAGCCATAACCATTCTAAACTCACACATGCACTTACTAAACAGTCTAATCTCCCAACCCCTGGACTTCCTTCTATCCATCAACTGTGCAATATCCAATATCTAAATGGTACTGATAATAACTGTGCAATATCTATATACTATACAATATCATTACTCTCAGGGTCCAACATCCACCACTCACTGCATATGATCATCATCATTGTGCAATATTTAAATAATGTGCAGTAACCCAATAGTGCAATAGTCATTTATTCTTTCCATATGTATACAGGGCGTCCTCGGGTTACGACACAGTTCCATTCCTACAACAGTGATGTAACCCGAATTTTGGTGTAAGTCGAATCACACGATAGCCTAAGTCACTTACCTACGCTAACACATTTGCAAAATCATAATCTAGAACATAAACACACAACTAAACCACAGAAAAAGGAAAAGGACATAAATATACTGTACTGTACACTGTACTGTAGTAACAGAAAAAATGAGTGTAAAAAACAATCCTTTATTCCTTCTCATGTCTCAACTTTTTTTAAGTTTTTATGGGAGTGAGTGCTGTAAACTCGAAATGTCGTATGTCGTGACGTTGTAACCTGAGGATCCCCTGTATAGCGTCGCAGAACTTTTTTGCAACTTCTTTACAACTTTTTGCAACTTTTTTGCACCGTTTGTTTATTTACTTGTTGTGTTCTACACATATGTCTGCACTGAAGGAGCTGCTTTTAATCTCATTGTGCATGTGTATAGTGACAATAAAAGGCATTGTATTCTATTCTATTGTTGTATGTATCTCTGGGTGAGGAGGGGGGGGTTCTCTTGGACTTTTGTGTCCAGTGTTCTAAATATATTGTGAGGATGTCTGTTTCAGTGTAACAATGTTTTATTAGATGGGAAGCCCATTAAAACATTTTAATATTCTACATCCTAGTGGAGGCTGTGTGGTCTCCTGGCCTTGGAACCCCTGCAGATTTTGTTTTTTTCTCCAGCCATCTGGAGTTTTTTTTTTTTTTGGTTTTCTTCCATCCACCCTGGCCATAGGACCTTAATTTATTCTTTTTTAATTAGCATTGCCAAATTTTTATATATTTTTTTCTTCTTTTCTTTCTTCATCTTGTAAATCACTTTGAGCTACATCATTTGCGTCAAAACGTGCTATAGAAATAAATGTTGCTGTTGCTGTACAGTTATTTATTTGGACTCATAGACTGAAATCGGGACTGTCCCTGTTACCTGGTAAATTACAGTGAGAGTGAAATACTGAATCATAGTAATGTGCAGATAATGGAGTTGTGACCTTGGTTTAGTGTAAGGTTAATCGTACTAAGCAAATGTTTATTTGCTCTGTGCATAATGGTTTATACTTTACAAGGTACTTCATTCATAAGCAGATAACATTTTTGCTTTAATGGCTTGCATTCTTTACTTTTATAGTAAACAAGATCGTTTAACTTCCTTGTTAATAATTAAAACATCAAGACAAGAAAAATACAGTACATGCAGTGGTGTCAGCGTGCCTTGCTGGAGTTGCTGACAAGAGGACTGCCATCCCTCGCACGTGTGCGTGTAATCAGCTAGCTCCGTGAAAGCGACTTCCAGTCTGCTGGTGTTTCATTAACTTGTGTTGAGGACCTGCTTGCCGTCAGTAGCGTCTATCAGAGGTGAAAAAGAGGAAAACTTACAAAATATACAAGTTAGCGCAACCGCTCTCAAGGGAAATCTGTAGCAGTGAACTAATTTTAGTTTTAAGTTAGATCAGTTTGAAACTTCGTCCAATAGAAAATTTTGAAATTTTAAAACTGTGCATAGCATGACCTGTTTGAAATATCCCAATTAAAATTGAACTGCCTTGACACATTTCCAGGAAGAATAAGTTTGACACATTTCAATAAAATTGCTGCATGGTGGGCCGAGTTGTTTCATACAGACAAACAGACATGGCTATCGCAATAGGTGCTTTGCACGTTATATGTGAACGCACCTAAAAAGCTAATTTCACTGTCAGGCTGTATGGTTGCACAGTGCCAGATACTGTATCTCAGACCATTTTGGAACATTTTGAATATGTTTTCTATGTTTAGCTAGCCTGAAGTTAGTTTGAAAATATATTCACTGCATTCTTGATGATCTTGTTTGCATTAGTGTTGATACTTGATTCCATGTGCGGATTCCTGTTGTGAATGTGTTATGCATGTGTGAATATGTGACACAGCCGTTACCATTTAAGCATTTACAAGGGTCAGTCGTCTGACTGTTATTTGAAATTAAAGAAGAGTCTTGCTGATTGTGTGTCTGTCTGGTTGCTATGTCTCTGTCATTCCAATAAATGGCGCATCACAAACATTAGCCCTGCTTTTACAAATCCCATACCAAATGGCATATAACGGGGTCATACACATTGCATGGTGCAATGCAAACGTTAACACTGAGGTCCACATTGATTACTTAGATTTCAACTCAAGCAATTTCCGGTTTCTTTTGCCCACTAATTATTGTGATTCTTGAAAAAGAAAATTTGCTTGTCATATGGTTATTGATTCTAGCAGCTATTTCCTCTCCCTGCCCCTCATACTTCTTAGCTAATCACACAGTTTTTTTCATGCTGAGATGTGTACATTTGTCACACGCATGAGTTAGAGCCAGAGTGCTGAATTTGAATTGCAGTCTTGATTTGTTTGGTGTCTGCATGACATTTAGTTTGAATAGGCTGCTTTTCTTTCCATGAGCTTAAAGTCGTGTATCTTAGGTTTATTTACAACCTTAAACTAACCATATGGAACATGGAATACTATTTCTGCAAATTAAGTCAATTAAAAGGTAATCTTATGAAAAAAAATGAAATAAATAATCACATGAAAAAGATAAACAATATACATTTTGACTCTCTGTCTAATATGCAGTTAGCACTTTTTCACATGATTATTTCTGAATTTCCTTTATTTTTGTAATTTGGCACAAAGGGCATTCTATATAGGAGATAATTGTGGGGCATCTGCCTATTGGGAGTAAATTAGCTGTGGAAAGTGTAAACATTGGCAAAAAAACTCGGACATGAGCGTCAGTAGGTTTTGCACCTAAGGAACCAAACCTGAACTATTTTCTAACATTTCAGTAATTATTTACTGCTCTAATGCTGATCTTTCTGATTACAAAATAGATCATTTGCGATAGCAATTGACGAGAAGAATTCATAATTAATTGCAGAATTATGGTGTTTGAGTGATCCTCTAGAGTGCCTCTTTCTCTTGCACAGTTTGGCTCAAAAACTAATCAGCATATCATCATCTCATAAGAGGCTTACGTTTCGAGTTTGTTATTTTTCCTTCCAGCCGTTTTAGCTGTAGACCATCCTCAAGAAACTATGACACACACACACAGACAGACACACACCCATCATCGAAATATCTATGTTTTCGGTATTAGGGGACCCTAAAACGTTAAGATCTGTCACAAACCGGAGATCAAAATTTTTGATGAATCATACTCAATAACATTTTAAATTAAGCTCTTAAAGCACTGAGGGAGCAGGTTCTCTTCCCATTTCGTTTTCTTCTCCATTTATCTTTATCTGCTTATTAAACTCATCAATTTACTTATTTTTACAAGCTTTAAGTTTTACTCTGTTGGACATGCTCTCTTTTTCATGGGTGGGGGTTGATTTGTTTTCAATCCTATTTTTGTAAAAATTTATCTATTTGTATGGAATGATTACAATAAAATCTATCCATCCATCATCCAACCCGCTATATCCTAACTACAGGGTCACGGGAGCCAATCCCAGCCAACACAGGGCGCAAGGCAGGAAACAAACCCCAGGCAGGGCACCAGCCCACCTCAGGACACACACACACACCAGGGACAATTTAGAATCGCCAATGCACCTAACCTGCATGTCTTTGGACTGTGGGAGGAAACCGGAGCAGACACGGGGAGAACATTGCAAACTCCACACAGGGAGGACCCAGGAAGTGAACCCAGGTCTCCTTACTGTGAGGCAGGAGCGCTACCGCTGCGCCACCGTGCCACCTTACAAAAAAATCAATAAAATAAAAAAAAAGAAATTTCTGATGAATTTAAAGCTTTTGCTCCTCCCTCATAGACTATAGGTTATGGTGGGAACGGGAGCAAAGCAAAAAAACAGTCGAACTTAAAAATTGTAAATGTTCACTTACAATATACATACAGCATTTGGGTTATTCTGCAGTGGAAAATAGCCATCAAAAGATAAGAACTAAGTTGTAAAGTAAGCTAATTTTAGTTAGCTCAGAACAGCACATGCAAATGTAAAACAGGCCTAGCTCACTCAACAAACTTTGCAGTGGCACACGCTGCAGTTGTATGGAACAAATTTCCAGTCATAGGCGTTAAGGTTGCATAGTACGTGAAATGTTCCTTCTGCACAGATTAGAACGTGCTGAATCCTGTAAATGATGGCTTTAAACAGTAAATGCAAAACACCTACATTGGATGTTTAAAACACTGCCCTCTTACTCAATAAACCATACAATCTGTGAATTTGGCTTTTTATAACCTCATGTGCATGACAGAAATTGAAGTGAATTGGATGGAATATTTGAACTGACACATCCTCTTCTGTTCACTGCTGTTTCAGTTTAGTTCAATAAGAGACTTCTCATACAGTGGACCAAAAAGAAGCCTCCACCCCTGTGCATCCTGAATGAAGAAACTAAAATAACAAGAAAGGTTGACCTATGGATTTATATTGTGCTAAACGGTACAGACTACTTTATTAAGGTAAGACAGAAATTTTTATTTGGTTGCTATTTTTTCATAACAATCCAAATCTGAGACATTTTTACCAGAGTGTGATAGCAGGTGGCAGATTTAGTGATTCCTGCATCTCAGAAGAAGCTCTTGGGATTTTCATGCACTACAATTGCTAGAGTTTACAGATAAGTGCAAATACCTTGATAATGAGGCAGGTCAGAGTAGAATGGCCAGTGTCTTGCAATCTAATAAAAGCAACCTAAATTGCAATGTTGGTAAGCAGAAAGGTAACTCTGAACACAAAATATGTCAGACTTTGAAACAAATAGGATACGACAGGAGAAGACCATGTGGGGTCCTACTACTGTCAGCGAAGAACAGTAAAATAAAGCCACACTGGGCACATGATTACCACAATTGGATGACTGAACATTGAAAAAATGTTGTTTGGCCTGAGAAATCTTGATTTCTGCTCCATCATCGAGATCTTGCATTCAGAAATTGGCATTAACAGCAGATATGTCCTACCTTGTGTCAACAGTAAAGTATAAGCAAGTGCTAGTAATGTCATGGTATGTACAATTTCATCTTAGCACATATTGCACATTTTTATACCAACCGAGCATCATCTGAATCACAGTGTATCAAAGCTTTGCCCACAGTCTGGCCTCATACAAATAAATAATGCTAAATTGAGAAGCCTCGTGTTATCTAAAGCTAGTTTTATGAACATGGCAGTTATTTTACTTTTCTTCAGGTGACTGCACATTCAAACATCTCAGTCCCAGTACACCATCTTTGGGATGAGGTTGAAAAAGGTTGAAAAAGGTTTGGAGACAAAACAATCTGTCGGAACTCTGAGATGCCATTGAGTCAGTATTGAGCGAAATCCCAAAGAACGTTTGTAGTACGTTGTTGGATCCGTTCCTCAGAAGATTCAGGCTGTTCTAAAGGAAGATGGAGATGAGTGAAATGGGTAAAGCCAATTAAGTAGCCATTCAGTGATTATGCTGATTAAGGTCACTTATGTGCCATATAGATGACATTTTATTGAATTTGTTGGTGGATTATACAGATACTGAGCCCTGTTATACTATACCATATTAATCTCTTCATTTAGGTGATGGTGTTATGTTATGTTCCCTGGCTTATGTTTATTTTTATTTTTCTTATTTTAAATTATGTTTTAAGTGTTATTAATTTTTTTCTGAAATGTTTGTTAATATTGTTACATTTATTATCTACTAGCCGTCCCCCTAGGCTCCGTAGTAGTGAAACAGTACAAACTTCAAAAGGAGGCAAGGTCCACTCCAAAACGTGGCCAGTGGTAGAGCGATTCGAATGGAGGCTGGCGTGTGAGTGAGGAGAGCCCCGCCCAGCTCCCCACTTCTGAAGTCATGCTTTCCCACCCTCTCGGCCCACAGCCTCTGTCTCGGATTAGTGCAAATAAATCGCTCCTGCAAGCGAACTGTGATACTTAGCACGATGAAAGAAGTCGCAAAAAATCATCCGGAATGTTCAAGCAGATTGTAGAAAAAAAACCCAATCTAAATCTGTTATGTAATTCTGTTATGAAAAGCAGACAGACAGATGTTGGATTTTATTTATATATATATATATATATATATATATAATATATATATATATATATATTTAACTTATTTATAATAATAATGTTTTACTTCTATAACACCTAATTGAAAACCTAAGGTTACTTTGCAAAAAATAATTAACAAATAGGTAAAGGCAAAATATTTCATATGATATAATACACCATCTATTGGAATGCAATTTGTAATGGATGCATTTTTATTCCAACAGATGGCAAACATAGTAGTAATAAAATGAATAGCATTTCTTTCTTTCTTTCTTTCTTTCTTTCTTTCTTAGTTGGTCAGCTAGTTTATTTCAATTTATTTATTTGTTTGTTTATTTATTTGTTAGTCAGTCACTCATTTCCTTCAGCTTTTCTTGCTACAAATCTATCCAATGTTTAATTCTTTACAGGTTAATCCATAGAGAGATCTTTCTGACATGAGCATATTTGGAAATTCATTTTATTATTGTTTCATCTGCAAGCTGCAAAAACTACATTATGTTATATCTTAATTGTTATCATTTCTATAAATTAACACCATGATAAACCACAGCCTGCGGTGGGCTGGCGCCCTGGGTTTGTTTCCTGCCTTGCGCCCTGTGTTGGTTGGAATTGACTCTAGCAGACCGCCGTGACCCTGTAGTTAGAATATAGTGGGCTGGATAATGGATGGATGGATGGATGGATAGACCACAGCAATGATTCTTGCAGAACCCCAGTTTTTGATTTTACTTTGCACTTTAATCCATTGCTTTGTGCATTAAACTAGTTGTACACCCATCTTTACACTGCACCTTGGGTCTCCTAGTCCACCACGCAAAATGTTTTAGAAAGTCAAGCTAAATAATATTGCACACTGTATTAAGCATACCCCTTTGCCTTGAGTATTGAGTACCTGAGGTATATACCTAAAATATTTTTGTTGATGGTTCTTCTAGTTAGCTGAACCTGAAGCAGCAAATTAGCTGAGCCATCTGTGTCTTAAACCCTTCTGCAAATTACCGTTAAACAATAATGCATAGTGCAGTAATCCAAACTGACTGATCGATTGTCATTCAGCAGGAAATTACATTTTTGTGTCGCTGGACTGTAATACTAACCCTCGAGTCTCCTCAACTGGGACAACTTAGTTATAAGCTAAACAAATAAACAGGTTGAATGGTCTCCTCTCATTGGTTAATTTTCTTATGTTCTTTTATTCTAGATGGTTTTGTAAGGATTATGTGAGTTTCCTATTTTGTATAAACACTCCAAAAAACAGCAGTGATTTTATTTATTTACTTGCAGTAATTTTTTTTTGGACTGATGGGCGCTTTCTTTCTTTCTTTCTTTCTTTCTTTCTTTCTTTCTTTCTTTCTTATACAACTTATGTGGGGCAGGTGACTGTGAAAAACAGCCAGTCTAAAACAGCATTTATAGCTCTGGAAAAAGTGTGATCTGAATTTAAATCCCTCTAGAAGTGAAAAGGAAGCACTGGCTAAACTCCCTTTTACAGGAGCTTGAAGTTTATCATTCAAAAAAAGTAATTCCATGTACGGACATAGCAAAGTATGCTTTGGTAGTGCTGAAAAACATTCCCAACTGCTTGAAATACATTGTACATATTATTTTAAAGGAATAGATCAATTTAAAGTAAAGTCACTGTAATAAATGCAATGATAGTGTGACAACTTAAAGAGTCTGGCCGTAATGGAGGGTAGGTATCTGTGGTGTTAAGTCATTCTGAGTGACAAAGGATTCAAAATGGTAACCAGAATCCTAATCAAAGTAATCATCATGGGTCAATACAATGAAATATTTAGGAGCAAAACCAAAACTCACAGTCAAGTGAAACAAAGTCAAAGAAACAGCTATTCTTAAATGATGCTTATTTTTTAATAACTCCAACAAATAGTTTTCATTGATTGTATCATGATTTCGATCTCATCGACTGCATGAATGACATCATCGATATACATCAAGCAGCCACAACATTAAAACTGCCTTCCTAATATTGTGCAGGTCCCACTCATGCTGCCAAAACAGCTCTGACCCATCGAGGCATGGACTCCACAAGAACTCTGAAGGTGTCCTGTAGCACCAAGATGTTGACAGCAGATCCTTTAAGTCCTGTAAGTTGTGAGGTAGGGTCTTCATTGATCAGACTTGGTTTTCTTGCACATCCCACAGATACTTGATCGAATTGAGATTTGAGAATTTGAAGAACAAGTCAACACATTGAACAATTTTTGCAGTGTAACAGGACACATTACCTGCTGAAAGAGGCCACTACCATCAAGAGTCTTTAAGTAGGTTTTACATGTCAAAGTAACATCCACATGAATGGAAGGACCCAAGGTTTCCCAGCAGAATATTGCTCAGAGCATCACACCGCCTCCGCCAGCTTGCCTTCTTCCCATAGTGTATCTTGCTGTCCACATGATCTAAAGGAAAACTTGATTCATCAGACCATGACACCTCCTTCCATTGCTCCATTGCTCCATGGTCCAGTTCTGATGCTTATGTGCCCATTGTAGGTGTTTTCAGCAGTGGGCAGGGGTGGGGTCAGCATGGGCACTCTGCCTGATCTTCAGCTACATATATAAATACCTGTGTGTTTTAAAACCTTTCTCTCATAGCCACCATTAAGTTTTTAAGCAAATTGTGCTACAGGAGCTCTTCTGTGGAATCAGACCAAACGGGCTAGCCTTCACTACACAAGTGCCTCAGTGAGCCTTGGACCACTTTTGGTAGGTATTAACCACTGCATACCAAGAACACTCCAGAAGACCTGCCATTTTGGAGTTTCACGATTCTAGTTGCCTGCACAATTTGGCCCTTGTCAGAATCTCTCAGATCATTACGCTTACCCATTTTTCCTGCTTCAAACAGATCACCTTCAAGAACCAACTGTTCACTTGCCACCTAATATATCCCACCCCTTGACAGGTAACCAGGTAATCCATATTATTCACTTCATCTTTCAGTATTCCTAACGTTGCGGCTGATCAGTGTATAAGACAGGTGTACCATGTTTTTGGATTAAATAATCAACCCTATGCAGGCTAGTTGGCGTGAAAATCATTTTACAAATTATTCAACTTTATTTTGCATTTCTTCTCCGATGATTGTGTTTTTGACCTCTCACTAAGAATTTCTACTATGAGCTTTGCTTTCTCTTATCCTGTTTTATTCTGTTAAATGGAGAGAAAGTCAATGTTCTGCATGTATATAAGATAACCAAGCTACATCAAAATCTGACTTGTGAGCCAGAACCACAAGACAACAGCAGGCATGCCTAGAAATCCTTGAATATAAGCCCAAAAGAAACATTATACCACAACTAAACAATAAAATATGAACAAATAGTGAAAAAAACTGAATTACTTAAGAATATTAAATTTAGTAAGAGCACTGACAAAAATCTAAGAACTTATAGAGCATTACAGATGGTGCCTAGTGAGTAAGTTTAACCTCATCGCTCAGTAAATATTTTGTCTAGATTCTCAAACCCAGCCCCCAGTAGATTTGATTTCCATGAGGCCTAAAAACAGGTGCTGTTTGCGCCAATGCCAAAGAGAATTTACATTGTGTTAGCTGATGGTGGACGTGATGGCAATGCGTTTCTTAGCGTTCAAATTAAGACCTTTTGCAAATCCTCCTATTGAACAGTTTGCCCTACTGAACGTTTGATACTAAGGGGATTCCATGACGTTGGGACTTGACAGCATTCTGATATTTCAATGTCAGACCATAAGAAAAGCAGACAGCTTCTGACTGTCCCAAATGTACAGTATAAACAGATTTACTTTTTAAGGATTATTAAGTGCCATTCATGAGTTTTATTAGGTCAAAGTGACAGAGATAGTGTATGTTATGGTACTGTGCAAAAAGATGAGTGTTTGGTTACATTGCATTAAGACTGGTAAAGATTTAGGGAATTAAATAATGAGTCACTTAAATTGTCCGTTTTCAGGACTCTCAATTTCAAACTCTTAAAAGGTTTCCACTCTGACCTGATTGTAATTTAATGTTATACTGTTAAAATAGTGATCTTTTTTTTTTTGTATTACTCTTTTAAACCTTTTTTCTCCTGACCCAGTCTCACCCTTCTTAGTGTCTTTGATAGCCAGTCTGTGATGACTGTCAGCTTGGGAGGGGACCTCCTTGGAGAAACACCACATACAGACATAGCGTTCCCCAAAGAGAATCACAGCCGACGTCACGGTGGAGCAATGTTGATTGCTTAAACGTCCCATGGCCACCCACCGCGAGACATTTTGTAAACTGTATGCGATCCATTCCCATTAAATACAATGGTGAGTCGTGACCCTCTGCAACCCAACCCAGCAACCAGTGATCTAAAAAACTATCCTCTAATATATTTGTTATATTGACACATTTTTATATTTGTATTTTTATCCACTTTTTATCTAAGAATTCCATTTCTGTAGTTTATTTTTATTTTGACTTGATTTGACAAAGGAGATTTTGCTCACATCTTGTTTATTTATTTACATAACATCTGTGGAAATGTCACATGATCACAGTTGAGGTGCTGATGACTTCACAGTTGCAATGGTATTTATACACAATGTCCTCAGTATGCTTCAGTCCTTGGTGGGTTCGCGTCAAAGAAATCAATCATCTTCAGCTTCTAGTAGGTTTCATGTTTCAGCTTTGTTGTGCTCCCTGACTTTTATTTCCTTTTCTGCATTCACTTTGCTTGTTGTAATATATTATTTTTCACATATGTATGGCATTTATATATGGTTTGTTAATATTATTCTGTTAATATATTTACTATCTATGTATTATGTGTTCTCCTTTGCTCCTTGTGTTTTGTGGGTGGAACCCCAATAAGTGAAACCAACCTGACATCACAACTGAAGGTCCGCCCTGAGCCTGTGTATTGTGAGGTGTTTCAGTGGTTCAGTGACATTCACAGAGCGCATGGTGAGTGTTTTTTTTCTGACGTTTTTCTGTTGCCTTGGATTTATTTGCCTCCGTTCTGGATTTTTATTATTGGATTATGGTTTGGTGCTTGTTTGCTCTGGATTGTGTATTTAGGCTATTGCCTTGTTTTTCACGACTTTGTGCTTTTTTATTATCTTATATATAAACGTCTACACATGGAAGTGTGTGCGTCTGTCCGGCCCGGAAATGAGAGGTGGAGTCAGGCTAAGGGCTCCACCTCCGAGGATACACAAGCAAGGCCAGCAAAACAAAACATCCGAAGAGAGAGTCACTCGCTTATCCGCTATTACAGAAATGTGGCGAGCACATCGGAAAAACTGTATCCCCTTTACTTGTACTCCCACTGCTAATACACAAGCGAGGCAAGCACATCGGCAAAACGAAACCTCCTAGGAGAGAGATGCCTAGAGTAGTTCCTTTCAATTACCTGAGATCTCTACATTTCAAATTTGTTTCTGACTATTTCAATAGTTTCTAGGACCCTGGGCTTTTATAGCACGGGCTTACACAGCTAGTTGTAAATAAATATCTATACTTATAAAGACTATCATTTTCCTTATCCTTAAGCCAGACATTTTATGTTTTTTTTTTCTCTGTCAAAGGGCATTTTTGACATTTTGGGACATTAAAGTATATTTTGAAAATTTGAAGTCAAATCTCCTTTTAGGGTCTGTGTGGGCCAAAACCTGCCTGTGGAGTTGGGAGGTCAGGCTGCTTGGGGCAAGGCCTATTCTTACACAGGCTAAAGAGTGTTCTGGCCTGGTTTATGGGTCTTTTTCAAGGCCTCTCACCCTTTCCCTGTTTTTGTGCACTAATATCATAACAGTAAACTCTAGTTCTAGGTTTGTGCTTCTGGTTTCGACTTTGTTCCTGCCTTCTTATTCTTGTTTTGCTCTTTGGTTTCTGTTTTCAGTTTTTGACCTTATAGTTTTGATTCCTTGCTTGGTTTTGACTACATTTCTGTGTTTTTCATGATCTCTTGGTTCTGTATTCATTCAGTATTCCTCAGACATGTCTTGTGTTCCAACAATATTACACTATTGTGGTCTTAAGTTAAATATTAGTTACCATTTGATTAACAATTTTTGTTGAATTGTAAGATAAACAAGTTTTATTTATGGCAATGTTATAATATAAATGCATTTGGTTATTGTGAGAAAACATTTTGTTGCATAATGAGTTTGCTGTTTGTCATTTATTGTTTTTGATCTTACGCCGAAGAATAGACAAATCAGAAAAAAAAACAAACATCTTCAGTCTGGCCTATTCTATATAATACCATCTTCATCTCTGTCATCACCATGCCAGCCTAACAACATGCCACAGTGCATAGGTTATGAAATGTTTGTTTGTTATAGCAGGATAGTGAAATGGTTAGCCTATGTTATTTTTACATTTAGAAATTACTAATCATTTAGTATCCATTGTGTCAAACAAATAAGTTAAGCATTCTGTATGTGAATCCACTATTGACAAAACTCAACAGACATGTTCAATATTAAATGAGGTTCAATTTCAGAGTGTTACACAGCCCACCACACATTGTTCATATATTGATAAACACCTCACAAAGAAATAGGAGAATACAATGCAATACACAGCAGCACCTGACAACAGCAAAGTAAATTAACAAGGTAATTCAAAAGTGAGATACTGACAGATTGGCCTCCACCGACCTCCATCCAATTCTTAGCCCAGTTTGCATAAAAGTAAACCAAAAATCAAAGTCGAAAAAAAACATCCTACAATCCTAACTCCTTAATCAGATTTGAGATAATTACTGCATGAAAGATTTCCTTTGAAATATCCAGATACGTAGACATTAGAATTAGCACCCCACCACCCTTTATAGGTGGGGGTACATTAACTCAGAATGTCTTGTAGCTGGCATCAACAACAATCTGTATACCTTGACCATACAGAGAGCCACATAAAGTTCAAGAAGTCCCAACAAAAACAGAACACCAAATGGTATGGACCATGACCCAAAACAACATTCCTAATTTGCTGCAAAAAATTCATAAACACGACCAAATGTTTACATAATGAAAAGATCATGTCTAGAGTGAACAAAAAATAAGATATATACATAAGTTCTCTGCATCACAAAATCATGACAGTGATACAATTCAGCAATGAACTTGGTTCAGGCTTTGCACCTAATGTTGCCAGAACAGACTGTGTTTCCTCCCAACCCTGTAAGCAGATTCAGGGAGTACAATACAAATACATCCTGAATAATAATCAGTTTATCTTGCTTAGGCTACCAGGTGGCTGCCAGTCTTAGTATGCTGATTGGTCTCTGGTCCGGCCTGGCCCTTGGTCCAGCATGCCATCTTCGTGGGACAGCAGCAAGAGTCACCACAAGCTGTTGCAGACCCCATTTATCCATTTCTAATGGTCCTTGGCATGTTTCTTGCACCAGTGGGTGTGTTGATCCCAATGACTCAGCTCAGGCAGACTCTGCCTAAATTCGAGGTCAGCTTCCTGTTCTTGTCTTTTCGTCTTAGCCACCTGTATTCCCTCAGGCCTGCTGTCCAGAGCTTGTTATCCCAACAGGTCTTTCCTAAGATCTTATCTACTGTATACTACTTCTGATCTGTGATAAGTGCAGCAATTGTTTTTCAAAGTATTGTTTTTTTTCTAAGTATATTTTTTATAATATTAAATGACACCATACTTATAACAATGGTGCATCTGGTGGAGTAGCAGCTCATGTGTTTGTGTGGCAGGTGAGTTAACTGAATGTTGTTTATGATATTCTAGGACAATAGAACAAAAGAAATTTGACAAACGAGAACAGACCATTCAGTCCATCAAGTTTGTTTATTTAGCTAATGGCTAAGCTTTCACAATATTTAATCTAAATCCTTTATTCTGAACTCTTTCCAAGATCCAAGAGTGAGGGCCTTCATTTCTTTCCGACAGGGCTTCAAAACCAACATTGTTCACAAAGTACAGAATTGAATGCAAAAACCCTTCAAAACTGAAAGCAGCTGTCATCAGAAAGTGTCCCATTCCTGCCGTAAAGAAATGGCATTTATTTAATAACACGTTGTGTTAATGAGTGTGTGACAGGAGAGGTCTCCAGGGCTTGCTGTCTTTGGCGTTCTTCATTTCAGCAGCCCCGGCCCCCCCCCAAATGAGTGAACACCAGACTATGTATGTAGTGTGTGTGTGGTGGACTTGTTGTGGACCAAGAATGTTTACACTCTTAGTAAGCTTCAGGTATGAGACAATAGTATCATACAACAGATAATAACTGATATTCAGCAAACTATTGAAAAAGCATGTCTTCAAGAGAGCCCAGTGACACAGAGTTGACTGAGACAAAAGGACCACACACCAAGAAATATCAAAACAGAGTCTCCACACTTCTGCTTGGACCTTCATTAAGGGTCTGTTAGGCCGCATACTTACATCACGGACTAACATGGATTTTTGTCAGGAAGTTTGAACCAGCCAGAGTCTGTGGTATTGTTGTACACGATAGGTGTTGAAAACTCTCTGACAGGAGTGACGCCTCAGTGACAGACTTTGATTGACCTCTGACAGGAACCTTTAACATTAGACTTTTAAATCTTGCAGTGGCTGTGGCAGTGATCCAAAATATTGTCCAACTTGAGTGGACGGGTGAAGTCCAGTCTGGGGAGTGTGTTGATTTGTGACAGTAGTATTTATTTCAATTTAAATTAAATGTGTTCTTCTATAGCACAGTCTAATGGGTACACACTCAGTATAGTTTGTGCTTCTAGATATGCAAGATACCATTTATCATGGCCTTCATACCATCGTCAACATGGGCCAGCAGTAATTTATTATTCTCATTTATGTTGTGTTATAAGGTCAACATCAAGTGAACACAGCATATCTACTGCAGCTTCAGCTCTCCTTCTGTTCTAAGTATAGAGCAACATTGATCATATTAAATCTCAACTGTGTGATACACATTAAAATGTGTTGTGACACTAACAAATCTTTAGCTTGTGCTTTTATGTTAAGCAAGGAAAATGATTCAGTTCTCTTTTACTTTCATGGGATGTTGTGCTGCTACTGATACTTGGTGGTTCACATCAAAGGCTGGCTGGAATCGTCTCAGGACAAAAGAAAGGGCAGAGCAATTTTTTTTTTTGTAGGAGACTGCATTTCGTTAATGTGATATCCTTTCCTCATTCTATAACTTTGTGATAGTCGGTGCCATTTTCTACACTTCTTCGTCACTTCAGGGTAGACCTGCCAAATCAACAAGCTGACTAAGAACGCAGGTTTAGCTACAGGATGCTCTGTGGGCCCACTGGAGGTAGTAGTAGAGGAGAGAATGAAGACAAAGCTGATGGCCATTTGGAACAGTGCTGCACAACCTCTCCGTGATACACTAGCATTGAGGACTTTTAGCCAATGAATTTTTCAACAGAAGTGGGTCAAGAAATGCAACTGGGGCTCCTTCATACCAATTGCAAAACACCTACATCTTCCTCTTCTTCTGCTTCTTTTGGCTGCTCCTGATAGGGTTTGCCACACTGGATCATCTTTTTCCATCTCTTCCTGTCCTCTGCATCTTGCTCCCATCACTTGTATGTCCTCTCTCATGACATCCATAACTCCTCTGAGGCCTTCCTGTTCTCCTGTTGCCCAGCAGCTCTATCCTTAGCATCCTTTTCTCAATATACCCAGCAACTCTCCTCTACACATGTCAATGCAGTCTCGCCTCTCTGACTTCAAACCAAACCATCCCACCTGAGCTGACCCTCTAATCCTATCCATCCTCGTCACACCCAATGTAAAACACCTACATGATGCTCTCTTATCTTAGCCAAGTCAGAAGTTTTTTTTATTCTTTTTTGTAATTTTTGTGTGTTGCAGGGAGAAAGAGTGGTTGTTGGTTGTTGTAATATTCCTGTATTTCTTGAGCATCTGTAAATGCTAAATACCGTCCTTGGAGCTAATAAAGTACTCTCTGTCTATCTATGATAAAAAAGAAATGTGGTAAAGTAACTTGTTTAGTTCTGCTGCATAATTTAGCTGTCATTTCAGTCATATTTACATGAGTCTTTATTATGGCATAAGTGAGCTATGCAAATGCTTGCCATCCCCTATCCAGTGAGAAGCTCCCAGACCACATAATTAAGTGAGAGGTTATGTTAAGACCAACGGTTAATGAATCAAAAATCAAAAATTTGATCATATTCATAATCAGCAACCTAGAAATAGCATAAAATGATACCCCACATATTTTTTCACATTTTTTTGAAAGGAAATCACTACGACCTATCGTATCCCATTAGATTAGGTTTTCTTAAACTGTTTTTTTCCTCGCAACCCAATCTTGCACTTTTTAGTGTCTTTAGGCCCAGTCCATGACAGCAATCAGAAAATTGACACCAAAAGTTTACACTGTCAGCATATGGAGCAATGTCACTTGCTTATAGAAATGTGCCAACCAGGCACGAAACACTTGGCAAACTTTAAGCAACCCATTCCTATTAAATACAACGCTAACTCTTGACCCTATGCGATCTAACAGTGGCAACCTGACCAATATTTTAAGAAACTATGCATTAGAGGGTGAACTCCTGGGGTCGGTTGATGTGGCTTGTACAACTTCAAGTCCTTCTATTCATTTTTGCTGAAGATACCTCTTAGTTTATCCTTTAACATATGGTGCACTTTCCTGCACGAAATACAGTCCTAAATGGCCTAAAAGTGAGGGGTTTCAGGTCTAGAGGATCAAAAGTAGGGGGGAAAGACCAAAAAAGTTTGACATTTTACATAACTAAACTTCAACAACAACAACAACATTTATTTATATAGCACATTTTCATACAAACAGTAGCTCAAAGTGCTTTACATAATAAAGAATAGAAAAATAAAAGACACAATAAGAAAACAAAATAAATCAGCATTAATTAACATCGAATAAGAGTAAGGTCCAATGGCCAGGGGGGACAGAAAAAACAAAAAAAACTCCAGACGGCTGGAGAAAAAAAAAATAAAATCTGTAGGGATTCCAGACCATGAGACCGCCGGCCCAGTCCCCTCTGGGCAATCATTTTTTATCATTTTTATTCTAGGTTTTATCATTTTCAAGAAAATTCTGACTGTGTATCCTATGTGGGGGTTTTCTTGTACCAGTGAGTCAGGAGGTGCTGGGCAAAAAAACCTGAAGTGATTTCAACGTGTTCAGAAGTAATTCTAATGAACACAATGTTAATTTTTTTTTTATTTTATTGACTTTATTGAAATCACACAACATTCCATACAAATAAATAATTTTTACAAAAATGGGATCGAAAACAAATCAACCCCCAGCCCTGAACACAATGTTAATTAAATGAATTATTCTGCTAATGGAGGGAATGCATTCATTTGTTGCAACTTGGTAATTAAATTCAGTTGTATATTTTAGGCAGGGTATTACTATATGGCCTTTTTAAAAAAAAAATTTATGCTTTACCCCTTGGTTTTTGCAGCACTCTTTATGACCCTTTTTTTTGTGAATAATCCATTTATTTTATTTATCTTTATGCTAGACAGTGATGACTTGTTTTTCATGGATGCCACCATGTTGTTATTTTATGGACGCTGCTCTTTGGTCAAAAATTTGATTGCAGTTAGTATGTTGTTGCTAAGCACAGGTGACTGAAAGTGCAGGGTGCCCAAAATCACAGATATCACAGCTGTGCTGTGTATCTGATGGTTGTCCAAGTGAATCGTTACAAAAACAAACCTTGTAGTGTGATTTTTAAGAGGCAGTGTTCCTGGCGTTAGGTTCTTGCTTCCAAATTCCTGACTATGGTTTTATTCAGTGTTTTTGGTTTAGATGAATTGGTTTATAGCTTTACCACTAGTGAGCTTGGGGAAGTCCGAATGATCACGCTTCATCTCCTGATTCCTTATTCCATCAATCCACATCCTGTCTCTCAAGTCAGAATGCACACTTGCACATTTGTTAACACTGCCACTGGACTAATTCAGCATCCTGAGTGTGTTCTCATTAATGAAAATTGAAATTCAACATATGTTGTTAATGAAAAAATATTTTTTTCTAACTAAAACTAAAGTAAAGACAAAAAAGTCTGAATGTTAGAAGTAAAAAAATAAATAAACTAGGTTTTATCATTTTGATTTTTACACTTGTCTTTGTGCGTAATGTGCATGCAAGCATTCGTAGTTGTTGGCAGGGCTGTGGAGTTGGAGTCATGAAGTCGGTGTCGGAAGCAGTTATTGGGTTACTAGAGCCGGAGTCAGTAAAAATGTATCGAAGCTGATTCTGACTTACTGTAAATTATAATACAGTATAATGTGTTCCAATTTCATATATGCTGATTCGATTAAACTATTTTTTCTTCTACACTTTTGATACACTTTTTAGTCCTATTTTTTATTTTTTTCTACACTTTTTGATTACATCTTGCCTGAAGAAGGGGCCTGAGTTGCCTCGAAAGCTTGCATATTGTAATCTTTTTAGTTAGCCAATAAAAGGTGTCATTTTGCTTGGCTCTTCTCTACATTCATAATGGCTAACACGGTACAACACCCTAGTACTACACTTTTGATAAAAATACATCTTTTTAATTTTGTAAGTTTTGTCATTTTGTAAGACTTATGTTTAATGTTGCTCAGTGTTTGAAGGCCACAGCAGCATTGCTACAGCTTTTAAACCTAAAGTATAACATGTTACAATACTAAAAACTACAGTAATGAAGTGCCTTGTATCTTGTGTGTTTTGTGTTTTCAATCAACACAGTAAATATATGAGTCCAATTACAAATAGAGGAGTCAGAGTTGGTGGTACCTGAAATTGAGGAGATGGAGTCGAAGGTTTTGTGTACCAACTCCATAACCCAGGTTGCTGGTTTGGCCATTAAAATCTTGAAGCCGTAAAGCAATCTTCTTTTGAACTGAGCCCCTATATCAATACAGGTACTTCAGTCGTATCGCCATCCGCCTTAATAAAAGGATAAGTGCCTTTGTCTCTGTCTGTGTGTCCATCTGGTTGCTATATCTCTGTCATTTCAATAGATGGCATATTAAAAACATTAACACTGCTTTTACAAATCAATTGCCAAATGGCATGTAACAGAGACATATGCATCACATTTTCCATTCCAACAGATGGCGCATCACAAACATTAACAATGCTTTGGCGAAACCCATACTAAATGGTTAATAACAGAGATCTGTACATTGCCTGATGCCCTACAAACGTTAATGTTTGGTTTATGTCAGTTACTTAGATTTCATCCCAACCTAGATGGGTAGTGCAGCTGGTCTGTCATAATTCAGCAATAGAAATACAGTATACATGTTAAATAAATTATTCAGCCACTTGTTACTCTGGAAAGTATATTCATTACGAACTGTCTAAAATGAAACAGCAACTACTTACGGCTTTCAGGTGACAAAAGACACCTCATAATACCACATAAGCAAAGGCGGATAGCAGTGTGTTACAGTTACTCCATTACTTGTACTCAAGTAAGGTTCTGGAAGAAAATGTACTACATTTATTTTGTTGACATTGTAATATAATCTTGCTTGCATGACATAAAAACAAAGTGCCAGCATTTGATTAAATGAGTTGTACAAAGTTGCAAGTAGTAACAGAAGTAGCATACCTATGATTTATACTGCAGTGCCCAAGCTAGTAGGTCAGTATGCCTGCCATTTCTGTTCAGTAAATGCTGTTCTAATGGTAATGCCTATCTACAACATAAGCATTAGGGTCACCCAAAATTTGTAAGGCACACACAGTGTTTCCCTTAGGTTACAGGACTAACTTTCTGTAATTAAAAAGCAACCTATCTGATTTGCTTGCCTGATTCAATGGTGCAGAGATTTTGGAAGCACTGGGCTTGGAACGTGTGACTTTGTGCTTTGGAGCCACATGGTCACCTCACTGGCCAATAGCTTATACAGGGGGTAGACAGCCAGGACTAATGAAATCAAACCACGGAAACTGATTTTTATAAGAAGTAGTCAACGGGCAAGGCTAAAGCAGATTTGTTTTTCTGTTTCGGATGTTGCTGGGATATGCAACACCCACAACACTTAAGTGGATTAAGCGCTTCTGATAATGGACGGAGGGTGGTAGATGTACTCCCTGGTGTGTTTGTATCAGATTAAAACACAGAAGATGATTCAACAGACAGAGTGCATGCAGTAGTGCCTACATGAAAGGGAAGACAACATCCCTAAAGAGCCGAATGAAGCCATCAACTATAAATATCCCTGGTGTGGGAGGGGAGGCAGACACGATGCACCAAGTGAAGCAAGCAGGGCTGCTGCCACATGGACAGGTGTAGCTTCAGTGGCCTGAGAGAACCGTGCCAGACAGTGCAGCACCGGGTGTCCTTTTAGCTCGATTCACAGGCCGAATCAGAATGCAGACTTGGGTTTATGTATGTGTGTGAATATGAGTGCACGCCGCCACATTTTATGCTGTTCCTTCGTAATAAATCTCGAGCAGGTTGTTAGAAGAGAACCATGAAAAAGTGAAACCACGTGGACCAAAGAAAATTTGGTGCTATCTGATCTATCTGACTCCCAGCACATAGTGGACATGGTGGTGGGTTACAGCGCTCTGACTTCTGCTCAGATCTCTATGGGAATTCTATCTTTGTGGAGTTTTTTCATTCACCCTGTGTTTGCTTGGCTTTTCTTGAGATAATCAGATTTTCTCTGAATGATCATGGTCTTATACTCCATGAGAATTTTCAGAACAGTACACCTCCATAGCCTTATAACAGTGAATTATTTCACATTGATGTTTTACTTCACTTTGCATCGTTTAATGTTCAGTCAGTTTTCCAGTCAATTAATGTCATGGTTGTTTGATCTGGACTACAGATATTTTAAAGAAATTCATCAATATTTGAATTCTTTGCCATAACTTTAAATTGTTGCTTTCATTTTTAATTTACCTTTTTCTGTAATTTGTTCCCTTAATTATATTGATAAAGACCCTTGAAGGAATGGTCAGAATGGTGGATCGCTGTCAGCCACAGGATTTATTGGAAAACTGTAAATAATCGTAAATAATTTGTCCAGATGCTAAGATTTGCATTGGGTGTGACGAGGATGGACAAGATTAGAAATGAGTACATTAGAGGGTCAGCTCAAGTTGGACGGTTAGGAGACAAAGCAGAGAGGCGAGATTGCGTTGGTTTGGACATGTGCAGAGGAAAGATGCTGGGTATACCGAGAGAAGGGTGCTAAGGATAGAGCTGCCAGGGAAGAGGAAAAGAGGAAGGCCTAAGCGAAGGTTTATGGATGTCTGTCTCCTGTGCCACCGTCTCCAATCCATATAACATAGCTGGTCTCACTACCATCCTGTAGAACTTCCCTTTCACTCTTGCTGATACCCGTCTGTTACATATCACTCCTGATACGCTTCTCCACCCACTCCACCCTGTCTGCAATTTCTTCTTCACTTCTCTTCCACACTCCCCATTACTCTGTACTGTTGATCCCAAGTATTTAAACTCATCCACCTTTGCCAACTCTACTCCCTGCATCCTCACCATTGCACTGACCTCCCTCTCTTTTACACACAATTATTCTGTCTTGTTCCTACTGACCTTCATTCCTCTCCTCTCTAGAGCATATCTCCACCTCTCCAGGGTCTCCTCAACTATTTTTTCTGTTGCTTGAGCATGAGAAGGTGGAATGCCAGTACCTGATTGGCACCTTTGACATGCCCATTGTGTTATTGTAGGCTACCACAGTGCAAGGCTTAGTGACTTCCACCTTTCCCCTGACACGAACATTGACTGTTGCTGCATTGTGAACAGTGCTAGGAGGCTAACATCCTTCTTGTCTTTCTACTTGATCACAGTCATTTTGCCACTTTACCACATGTGTACTTGCACTAAGCAATCCAATTCACCAGGCATATCACGGTGGTTTGGTTGTGCAGTGCTGTATATATCTGTTTCATTTCCTATGTCAATGTCTGGTGACCAGTTCACATTATCATCACTGTCACTTGATGCATCTTATGGTTCAGTTTCAGTTAGTTCTTAAACTATTGTTACAGATTTTCATTTGCATCCCATTGTGTGTTTTTGTTAAAAGGCTCCGCCCTACTCATGAATATTGATGAGTTAACATAGTGGCAGAACACATACAAACTTTATGATTTTTTTGCAGTATTTTGTTATTTCATCCAAAAGATGGTAGCATGATATTCTCTTTAGTGTTATTCTGGCTCAACACTGTATATCTCATCAAAACAGGTTACAACTCAAGTGCTCCTTGTAGTTAATCATATTTACACAGAGCTTGAGCGATGCTTGGGGTTGAGGCCAAGCAGATTAATGCAGAGACTTCACTGGCAATTTATATTAATATAAATATAATATAATGTTGAAACAGGGTTTAGTCAGTTCACACAGGAACAAGGCAAGTACGTTGCTTCTGAACACAACCTTGTGCTCCTCTTTCCCCACCACTACATTGGATCAACAAGATTTTATGTGCCTTAAAAACATAAATCTATTGGGATATAACTGCTGTGCTGTCCTGGGTTGTCTCTACCTTGTGCCCAAAACTGCCAGGATAGGTGGATGCAGTTCTCAACTGGATTAAGTGGATCTGATAATGTATGGAAGTGTGGTAGGGAGACTAGTTCCTTAAGCCCCATGCCAACATTTTCAAATCTACAATTAACTGGCAATCAGTTTGCCCCCATAGATGGGATTTAGTGCACAACCTTATTTAATGCTCCCTTTGCCAATCAGTGTAGCTGGACACCCTGATGTTCTTTGTTCAGATGCTACAGTAGAATCTCTATCCATGTATCTCTGCTTCTCCTGTGGTGCCACATATCTTTATTTACAGCACACATCTTGTGTTTGAAGAGAATCCATGTCAACCCTGGCTGCTGTCTGCATCATCTGAACGGATAAAGCCACAGGTCAGAATTCTGTTTAGTGAAGTGCTAGAATTCAGCCGATGAGCCTACAGTCACATAGGGCTGGGAACTGTATGGAATTTTCAGTTCAATTTGATATTTAAATAAAAATGAATATGCAAAAGCCAAAATCACAATGTTTAGCACTTTTAGTTCATTTTTCTCAACCCTTTCTGAACATTAACTAAAATCTGTAAAGTTTCCACCACTGTTCCTAAGTGTGTTTACATCAACAAAGAGGAAGTGTTTAGAACCGGTAGGGTTAACTCTTCTGTGTACAAATGGTTTGATTTTCCTGAGACAGCAGTTCATGTAGTACATCATCTAAAGATGAAACATGTTACTGCATATGAAGGGGCCTTCTAAGCACCTGTAGCAAGGAAAACTGGTCCCTTCTAAGCTAAATTCTAGAAAATTTTCACTGTTCCATTAAATGAGTAGGTTTGTTATTTATTTATTTATTTATTTATTTATTTATTTATTTATTCACTAGGGGGCTATGCCCCCTGCTCGCTTTGCTCGTCAGCCCACGGATTGCTTTGCCTTTTGATAAATACGAATATCAACTCTGTCTTTGATATCTCTGTCTTTCGAAACTATTATCGCTAACAATTCTTCACATGTTGATTTATTATAAATGTGACAGTGATCTTTCGAATTCATATAGAAATCCAAGAAAAGTTCTTTGTCTGTGTTTTGCAGATAAATTTCATATAAAGTGTGATATTTCTCGATTTATGGATTTGAATCCATTATTGGCTATAGAATTTCTAATACATACGATTATTTAACTCTTTCGATTCTATTTTGCATTGCTTCTCCATGATCATAAATATAAACCTGACCGAATTGTGGTTTCTTCGAAATTAAAGTTGTCGTAGCTTTAATACTTGTGGGACCACAGGTTCTCATAATGTTTGGTCCAGAATTGTGTAAATCTACATTTTGAGCATTGAATGAACAGATTATTGTAGAATCGGATATTTTGCCTGTAGTGTTTGTGGAATTCACTTTCACCAAACAATAAATCTTTTAATTCTCGCGGATATGCCTCTTCAGTGGGAGGCAACACTACTTTTCTCTGATGACAACACGAATTAGACAATCTACAAGTCTCTGACTTAAACGTTGAAGCTGAACAGTATCTACATAATCCTGATATATTTACTATGTCCATTGGATTTCACAGAGTAAGAATTTCCATTTGTTATCACTAATATGATCTTTACTATCAGTTTTTTGATCCGTTCGAATTTTACTACTTTCATAATCTCTAACCTGCTCTGCATGTGTATTACGTCAACATTTTTGAAGCTTTTAATGACATTCAGCTTTGTCTTCTACTCTTTGTCTTTTATTTCTGACCCAGATTGGACCTGCTAGGTATAGCGCAGGAAGTGTGTCTGACAAAAGCATTCACACGACTGAGAGGTGAGATGACCGTGGTCTTGTTTGAAAATGGTTGTGAGTAGGGCATGACTTGAAAAAATCTCATGGCAAAAGTCTCCGTCTCACGGGACAAAAACTCTTCCAAAAAGTCTCATCTCATTGCAGGATTATTTTATATAATAGAGAGATCTATTTATTGCTTTACACAGTATATATAGTATAGCGTAGTACTTTACCAGCCTTGCACTTATACTCTGTGTATATGTAATGGGGTGCCGCTGTCCTGGTAAATGTTACATTTTTCCACCGTATGCTGCAATGTGGTGTATGGATGATATAATAATGAAGCCTCTTGATCTGACTTGACTTGAGTACCATATGAGTGTACAAGCAGCAGATCGAAGACGAAAACAGCTGCAGTGTCTTACAGTATTGCAAAAAGACAATATCACCTACTTAATCTGTGGCCAGAAAATATTCACACTTTGTCAGTGGTCAAATAACAACACTACAACTGATTCACATTACACCAGAAGTGAGACGCCGGCTTGGCATGAGCTCTCATCCATTCATTTCACGTAGTCTCTGCTACTGAAACATTAGAAGCAGGAATAAAAACAGCAGCATTTCTTGTTAATTGTTTTGTGTGTCATGTAGTCTGTCATCCCCTGTGATTAATATCGTGTAGTCTGGCATCCTGAAAATGACAAGATCCAGCATTTGCACTCATTTATATCTCAGACTAGTGATAAATTAAGTAATAAATTTGCACACCTTTCTGAAAACATGCACTCACTTTGTCATTTTGGATTATTAAGTGAAGATGGATGGGCAAAAATGGCAAATATATCCATTCCAAATTAAAGTACAACACAATAAAGTGTGCAGGAAGTTAGCAGCCTGAAAACGTTCCAAATATACTATGTTCACAAATTTAGTGAACATAATTTAGATTTAGTTATGCAAAGGCTTTGTTGTTAAGTTAAGACCTCTGCCTCAACTTTTTTGCCTTTTGATATTGGTTTAATGATTTGGACCGTATACACCTATAAGCAAATGTGCTAGCATTTGAAACTCAGTCCTCATATAAACCCTTAACCCACCATCTGTCATGCCTTCTGAAACAAGGTTTGGCACCCCATAGCCACGTCATTTTAAAAGTTGTGAAATGAATAACAATTCAAGAGTTAATGCTCTCAAAGTAAAATTTCACCATTGGTGGGATACATGGGCCATTTCATGGAACTAGAGTTTTATGATACTGCTGCCCTCTGCTGGCAGGTGACTGCAAGTATATAATCAAAGATTTGTCAAAGGGGATGCTGTTGTGCCCATGATTTGCGCAAAATACGAAACAGAGCAGCCTGTGCTGGCATTCAAAAAAAAAAGCCCATTAAGCAAGAGCTGGGATAAGGCAGTTCTGGCCAATTCAATTGTTATGAATTGAGCTTCTTTTCCATTTTTCTTGAATTTCCCTGAAGCTGGAAAACTCCACTTGCAAGTCATTTTGGGGGTTTCAACATGCCAGGAATGGAAATTCTGCAATCAAACTTTTGCTTAGAGGTTTGGTTTAGAAGTTTAGTATTTTATACCGTCTTTCTGACACCAGTTTGCTTTGTCAATTGCACTGCTGTGTTTTGGGTTTGTGTCACCCATTTTATCACTGGTTTTATGGATTATTTATTTATGTAGAGAAGAATTTGAGGCACTGCATTTTTTTGAATACTGTTTTGTTTGGTTATAATAAAGGCACTGTCACTATTTGCACCACCCCCTTGCTGCCTGTGTGTGTGTCCTCATTTGTCCAGTTCAGCGGGCTCCCGGCAGTGACAAGGGAGCGTGGAGCCCACCCAGATTGTCCACATCACATAAAAGCACACTATAAATTATTACATAAGTACAAGACCCAAAACTCTATATGCGAAGTAATAGTAATATTAATACTAATATCAGAGTTGTTTGTGGCCTGAAAATTGTGGTAGGGGCCACACCAGAACTTTCCTATATGTGTGCCTCAGACCTTAACGTTAACTTCTTTTTTTACTGTTGATTATCCAGCACTTGGAGTGTACGTCAGCATGCTTTTGGATCACAAAGGGGGGACCTGAATATAAGTAACAAGCTGGTTACGTTTGCAGATGATACCAAGATAGGTGGATTGGCAGATAATTTGGAATCCATTATATCATTACAGAAGGACTTGGACAGCATACAGGCTTGGGCAGATTTGTGGCAGATGAAATTTAAAGTCAGTAAATGTAAAGAATTACACATAGATAGTAAAAATGTGAAGTTTGAATACACAATGGGCAGTCAGAAAATCGAGAGTCCACCTTATGAGAAGGAATTAGGAGTCATAGTGGACTCTAAGCTGTCGACTTCCAGATAGTGTTCAGAGGCCATTAAGGAGGCTAACAGACTGTCAGGTTATATAGCGCCTTGATGTGTGGAGTACAAGTCACAGGAGGACCTGCTGAAGTTTTATAACACACTGGTGAGGCCTGGGTGCAGTTTGGGTCTCCAGGCTACAAAAAAGACACAGCAGCTCTGGAGAAAGTCCAGACAAGAGCGACTAGGCTAATTCAGGGCTCCAGGGGTTGAGTTATGAGGAAAAATTGAAAGAGCTGAGCCTTTACAGTTTAAGCAAAAGAAGATTAAGAGGAGACCTGACTGAAGTGTTTAAAATGATGAAGGGAATTAGTGCAGTGGATTGAGACGGTGACTTTAAAATGAGTTAAAATCACGCACATGGGGACATAGTTGGAAACTTGTTAAGAGTAAATTTTGCACAAACATTAGGAAGTTTTTCTTTACACAAAGAACTATAGACACTTGGAATAAGCAACCAAGTAGTGTGGTAGACAGGAGGACTTTAGGGACTTTCAGAACTCGACTTGATGTTATTTAGGAGAATTAACAGGACAGGACTGGCGTGCTTTTTGGGGTGAATGACCTCTTGTTGTCTAGATTATTCTTTCTTTCTTTCTTGAAATTACTGTAGCAATCCTTAAGGGAGTACAAGACTTCTCATATCTCTTTACTGTCCTGCCCTGCATAGCATTGGCTGGGAGAAGCTAAAAAAAAAAACAAAAGGTGATGTACATTTTATTGTCGAGAATATGAGGTCACTGAACCTTACAATTGCATCACTGCTTTTTGCAGATGACGTGGTCCTGTTGGCTTCAACGTGCATTGGGACAGTTTGCAAGCGACTGTAAAGCAGCAGGGATGAGGATCAGCACCTCAAAAATCTGAGGTCCTGGTCCTCAGTAGGAAAAATGGTGGAATGTCTCTATGAGTGGGAGTTTAAATACCTCGGGGTCCTGCTCACGAGTGAGGGGCAAAGGGATGGTTAGATCAACAGACTTACTTGGGGCATCAAGTGCAGTTATGTAGTCACTGTACCAATCTGTAGTGGGCAAGAAGGAGCTGAGTCAAAAGGCGAAGCTTTCAATTTACCAGTCGATCTGCATTCCTCCACTCACCTCTGGTCATGAGCTTTGGGTAATGACCGAAAGAATGATATTGCGGGTACAAGAGGCTGAAGTGAGGTTTCTCTACAGGGTTATTGGGCCGCTGGCCCTCCGCATCAAGAGGAACCAATTGAGGTGGTTCAGGAATCTGATATGGGTGTCTCCTAGATGATCCCTGTGGAGATTTTATGGGAACGACCAGCTGGAATGAGACCCCGGGAAGACCCAAGGCTCACTGGGAGGATTATATCTCCCAGAATGCCTCAGGATCCCACAGTATGAGTTGGCAAGTGTGGCTGGGGAAAAGGACATTTGGGACTCACTGCTAAGACTGTTGCCCCTGCGACCCAGCATTGGATAAGTGGTGGAAAATGGATGGATGAATGAATATGAGGCTGTAAGCTTCAAGCACACATCCCCAAGGGTAAAGCTAAATCAGTGCCCCTCAGATGGAAACAGGTTGGCAACATCCAGCACAAAGTGCCTGGCCGAAAGAAAACTGGAGAAAAAAATCACTTAGGAAGGCAAAGCTGCGGGTTTTTCTAAACATTTGAATGTGCACTGAATACAGAATACCAAGAAAGTAAGTGTTCTGTGATGGGCTGGTGCTCAGTCGAGAGTTGATCCGATGCCTTATACCCTAAGCTTCCAGAGTAGGCTCTGTCCTGACCCTGTGACCTTCAGCTGGTTTGAACAGGTTCAGTAGTGAATGGAATAATGTACATTATATCTGGAAATATTACAATCATGACAGGATGCTTTTCAAGCCTTGTTATTTTTAATCTTCCCATCCATTGCTCAAATTCGGGAGCTGTTGACTATGAGAACCTAACCTACTGGAGCCAATCCAGCAGATGATGGCCACTGGTGGTACCCTACTGGGCTGGTTATCCAAGGAGTCCATTTAGGCTCAGCATGAAGAAGCCATATTGAGCTTGGCATCCACAAGGCCAAGGCTGAGGATTTAGCCTGATACCTGGTGGGTCACAGAGCAGAGAGAGAGACCCGCTGTAATATTTCTGTATAACAAACTCTGTCAGACTTCTGGCTGTTGGGTTGTGTGCTCAAAATATTATTTAGCTTGGACTGTAGATAGCGCTGAGAGACACAACACGTATTTAACCCTTAACATACCAAGGGGGGTCTTCAGAGGACCCCAGAGAGTGATTTTTGGTGATTCTGCCGTAACTATAACAACCAATTAATTCTTGCTTTTTGTATGTGTCCCGGATCAGTTTAAGATTAATATTATATAATTAGACTTATAATGCGTTCTTTCAAAAAAACGTAAAAAAATAAAAACACACTTGGGGTCCCGGCAGGACCCCGCTTGGTATACTACGTTACAAATTTGGATTGATTTATTTCTTGTTTTTTACAGTATGTGAACGCTGTAAATTTTGAAACATGGCCTGCCTACAAAATCTCAGATGATGACATTGTTTGTGTGTGACCTGATGAAACCACTGTTTGGATCTGGAAGAGGTGTGACTACGGACAATTTTTTTACGTCCATGCCAGCTGCAGAATTTTTGCGGCAGAAGAACATTACTATGACAGGAACATTGAGAACAAAAAAAGCCTGACATTCCTGCAATGATGGAAACTGCAAAAGGTAGAGACCTTCTTTCATCAAAATTCATCTTCTCAGACGAGGTAGCAGTGGTCAGCTGTGTCCCAAAGAAAAACAAAACAGTCCATGTACTTTCCATGCAATTTCTTGATGATTCAGTATCCAGTGAAAGAAGTCACAAGAAGCCCAACATGAAACTTGAATACAACCGTACCAAAGGCGGGATGGACAATGCAGACAAGTTGGTAAGAGAATATTCTTGTGCCCAACATACCTCAAGATGGCCTCTGAGACTTTTCATGAACATGCTTGATTTTGGAGCCATGAATGCTTTCATAATTTGTATGTCGAAAAACAAAGACTGGAACCACCACCAGAAAAATCGCAGATATCGATTCCTGTTGGAATTAGGCAAAGAACTGACAAAAACCAACATTCTGCGGAGGGCAAGCAATCCAAATGGTCTCAATCTTCCAGTTGTCAGTGCTATTGAAGCTGCGGGAGTATTTGTTGCGCACAACACTGCAGCTCAAAGCACACCATCAACATCAAGGTAGCAGCAGATCCACAAGAGGGGAAGATGCTCATACTGTCCCAGAAGTAAAGACAGGAAAGTCTACACAGTCTGCTGTGAATGCAAACGTTTTGTCTGTGAGACACACAGGAAGAACAGCACAACCGTGACATGTGCTAAGGATTGTAGCGATGGCAACAAATGAATCTGTACCACTTGTTTTTGTGAAATTATATAACTGGTTTTACATGAATATTATACTGTATATAATCAGATAGAAAATGTACACCACTCCATATAATCAGATATGAAAATGTACACACTGTATTGTTAAAATTATGTATTCATATTTACAAACACCCTCCTTGCATGGAGGTTGCATGTTCTCCCCATGTCTGCGTGGGTTTCCTCCCACAGCCCAAAGACATGCAGGTTAGGTGGATTGGCGATCCTAAATTGTCCCTAGTGTGAACTTTGTGTGTTTGTGCCCTGCGGTGGGCTGGCGCCCTACCCAGGGTTTGTTTCCTGACTTGCACCCTGTGTTGGCTGTGGATTGGCTCCAGCAGACCCCTGTGACCCTGTAGTTAGGATATAGTGTGTTGGATAATGGATGGATGGATGGATTTACAAACACAAAAGTATACAATTTTATGAAGAACTAACTACTGTTAGCTAACTACTGTTGAAATAAACAAAATACTGTATTTGATGCTCACAATGCTTGTATAACTGAAATATATTTTCAGACACCAAAAAAACCTCATTTGAGTATCCTTCCACAACAATCATTTAAGAAATAAAAAAAATGGGGTCCTCAGAAGACCCCAGCTTGGTAATCAACGTTGACGACTTAAGCTTGGTGTGTTAAGGGCTATGAAACTCCATTGCTCTGCATACCAACACGTTTTTTCCAATACCAACATGTTTTTTTCAAAGAAATATCCGATGTGCTAATTGATAGTGTGCTTGATATAGTAAATTCATAATTAGATATGGGGGTCTTCCCAGACTGTCTTAAGACTGCTGTTGTTAAACCCCTGCTCATGAAAAATAATCTCGACTCTTCTGTTTTTGAGAATTTTAGACCAATTTCTAACCTGCATTTCTTAATCAAAATCCTAGAAAAGGCAGTCATTACGCGACTAAATGATCACTTGAAGAAACATTCTGTTCTTGACAAGTTTCAGTCAGGTTTTAGAGCAAGTCAAAGTACAGAAACTGCACTGTTAAAGTAGTAAATGACTTGCAGGTGTTAATGCAGACAGAGGCCATGTATCTGTTCTCATCCTCTTAGATCATTTGATACCATTAATAATAATAATAATACATTTTATTTATATAGCGCCTTTCCCATGCTTACAATATTGATCACAATATTCTTATAAAATCGACTTAGTCAGAGCATGGGCCTCTCTGGTTTGAGTCTTACTTGACAGGTAGAAAATTCTTTGTTAATTGTGGTAATTATACTTCAAAGACCCCTGATATTCTATATGGTGGTCCACAAGGATCTCTCCTGGGTTCACTGCTCTTTTCGATCTCCATGCTTCCGTTAGGTCATAATATCTCAAGGCATAACATGAGCTACCACAGCTCTGCTGACGACACACAGCTGTATTTATCAATAGCACCTGATGACCCCGACTCTCTTCGTTCATTGACTCCAGTGTCTTACTTGTGTTTCTGAGTGGATGAGTCATCATTTTCTCAAGCTAAATAAGGAGAAAACAGACATCTAAGTGATTGGCAAAAATGGATATACTGAGGGTATTAGAAATAAACTTGATCTGTTAGGCTTAACAGTCAAGACAGAGGTAAAGAATTGTGGGGTAATTATTGACTCTGACCTGAATTTTAAGTCACATATTAATCAGATCACTTTACTTAAGAAAGATAACAAACTAGCTGACGCCTGCCGTAGCATACGGCGGTGTAAAAATAAGAACGGAAAACGGTGAGAAAGGAATTCAGAAATCAAGAAGAAAGAAATACTTCTTGAAAGACGCAGTTGTGAATAGGTGTTTTGCTGGAGACAACAGATAATGAGTCGAAAGATCTAATCGAAAGAGCTTGAATTTCAGCTTCACCACCATAAACTCCAGATGTTGCCATGCATTGATAGTACTCCTGACTTGTTGTGATAACTCAACTTGTGTTGGAAAGAACAACAGCAAGAACATCTCCAAATCTGTCCCAATGTGATGCAATGAAATCGACTTCCCTATGTCGTAGTGAGAGTACCCGGAGGAAACCCACGCAGACACGAGGAGAACATGCAGACTCCACGCAGGGAGGATTCGGGAAGTGAATCTGGGTCTCCTAACTGTGAGGCAGCAGCGCTACCCACTGCGCCACTGTGCCGCCCCCAAAAATATACCATAAGTATCGTATTTGGAATGAGATGTCTGGCAGGGCCATAACAGAGTTCTTCTGAATACAATTTATTTTTGTATGGCCCAAAATCACACAAGGAGGGCCGCAATGGGCTTTAGCAGGCCCTGCTTTTTGACAGCCCTCCCAGCCTTGACTGTCTAAGAAGACAAGTAAAAACTCCCAAAAAGAACCTTATAGGGAGAAAAAATGAAAGAAACCTTGGGAAAGGCAGTTCAAAGAGAGACCCCATTCCTGGTAGGTTGGGCATGCAGGTGGTACCAAAAAAAGGGGGTCAGTACAATAAAACAGAACACAAGTAATCCTCAATACAATTTAATAGTGCAATAGAAATATTACAAGTACAGAGCAGAATTCAGCAGTAGATGGTATCACATATGTCTGCAAACTTCCATCCATCCATTATCCAACCTGCTATATCCTAACTACAGGGTCACGGGGATCTGCTGGAGCCAATCCTAGCCAACACAGGGCGCAAGTCAGGAAACAAGCCCCGGGCAGGGTGCCAGCCCACCGCAGGGCGTCTGCAAACCTCCCTAATATAATATTAATTTGTCTTACTAATCTCGGAAGCTCTTTTCCTAATTACTAGCAAATCATGTCATTTCACGCTACTTTTAAGTCACAAAAAAGAAAATCAAACAAACAAGAGCAATCTGTTGCCTGTCTGTCTTGATTGCCATCAGATCATTGTCATCCCCTCTGACACCAACACCACCTGACAAAATGTTTCAAATAAAAGTTAAATGCTAAGTAAAGTGAGAGTCTCCTAAACACACACACTGCTCATGAAAATCTGTTGACTATGAGTCGCCTAACATGAACAAAACACGCAAAGGACGCACACTTTACAGCGGGTGGCAGGACTCAATATTGTGTGGATAGATGATTGCTGCTCAGTGTGAAGCAAGCAAACAGTTGAAAAATGTAAAAAAATAAAACGTTCTTTCCACACCAGGACTCTGCACTTCTTCGACACAGGAGCTTCAGACTGCTGCCGTCTTTTCCACAGAGTATAAGGAGCACACGTAAATTTCCCTTTTGATGGCTTTTTCAAATTTAGCACGTCCCTCCCCGGTGGTGCGTTAAAATCAACATGCAGTGTAATGTCTGATTCCTGATACTGATCTTCCTTGTTTTTCAGATTACTGTGGTTAATTTAAAAGGAGCAAATGATCCTGGACTTTTCGTACCTGTTCACTAGCAAGTGCAGCATGGTTTTCATTTTAATATTGATGGTGACCTTCAGACCCCATCACTAACCTGGATGGTCCTGTGGCACATGTGCACACAACACCAAAGGTATGGAGGACACTGCAGGGCCAGTTGGTCCAGCTTCTCAACCAGAAACAGGCTGGTAGTACCTGGCATCAGACGCCATTTCACAGACTACAAGAAGCACTATTTTTCTAGATAAGTAAATACATTAAATATATCATAGAACACTGGAAACAATCTGTTAAGAAAAGAAGTTAAGAGTGATAAAGTTAGCACTGCTGCCTTACAGCTCAGGTCACATTTTTGGCCATCATAATCTGTCCAGCATAGTTGACAGAAAGTTCCCTAGCCCCCCAGGAACACTTAAAATACCTGGGAGTGCAGGTGGATGATAAACACTGATGCTCTGTACAAGAGAGGACAGAGCCAACTATAATTCCTTAGAAGGCTGGCAGCCTTCAACATCTGCAATAAGATGCTGCAGTTGTTCTATCAGACGGTTGTGGCAAGCGCCTCACGCCTGGACAAACTGGTGAGGAAGGCAGGCTGTATTGTAAGCACAGAGCTGGACAGTTTGACATCCGTGGCAGAGCAACGGGCGCTGAGCAGACTCCTGTCAATCATGGAGAATCCACTGCATCCACTGAACAGGATCATCTCCAGACAGAGGAGCAGCTTCAGCGACAGACTGCTGTCACCGTCCTGCTCCACTGACAGACTGAGGAGACCCCACACTATGTGACTCTACAACCCCCCCTTGGGGGGGGGGGAGGGGGTAAATGTTAATATTATACAAAGTTACTGTCTGTTATACCTGACTGGCACTCTCCACCTTGCATTTTTTAACTTGCACTGCTTTTTTTTTATCGCTTTTTAATTAATATTGTTTTTATCAGTACACTGCTGCTGGAATATGTGAATTTCCCCTTGGGGATTAATAAAGTATCTATCTATCTATCTATCTATCTATCTAAAAAACAATTTGCACCATTATAATCCCCTCAAAACTAGTTCAGTTTGTCCTTGTCCAGTGACTTCAGTGTGTTTTGCTGAGGTTCCTGGACATTTCTGCGCTTTCACCAAACTGGATGCAATGCAAATTCAGTGGGGCTCGCTTATCACTGTTTATAAGATTTAACAAAACTTCGCACACATGCAGAAAGAGAATGAAAACGCCATGCCCTGGCATCCTGGTGCTTTAAAATCCATCACCTTAGTGATATCCTCCAGTGGCCCATTAGTGATTGTAGACAGTGTATGTGTACAGGGTGTTTCTTGTAGAAGTGAACCGTTTGTATTAGCCTTGTGTGTGGGACGGTCAAATGCTTTTTTGTAGTCATTAGTATTATTATGATTGTTATTATTATTGTTATTATCCAATCGTCTTTATTTCACTTTATGTAGTAAGGAGGATAATGACTATGACTTATAATGTTTGTGATCTTTATAATTATTAATGGCATTGCATTTTGCATGATGATTTTGTTTGAGATTGTTATTATTATTATTATTAAAACTTCTTTATGTTAGTGTAGCTCCTCTGGCAGTGACCTCTGTGCACTAACTAAGCCTATTGTTTGACTGCAATCTTTAGACTGCCATTTTTTCCTCTTTCTTCAAATAGCCTCTTTTTGTCCTATGGGGAAATAGATGAATGGCATTCATAAAGGGGCACTCGTTAATTCTCACTATTAGAAAACATTTTAAAAGTCTAAATAAAATAATTAAGTACTGTGAAGTATGGGCTGTCTAGTCAAGGCAAATAAAGATCTATCTATCTATCTATTGTGGTGAGTGGCTGGGGCTGCTACCCAGCCAGGACGCCCAGGAGGACCGGAGGAGGGCTTGCGCCTTCTCCAGACCTCGAGGGAGTGACCACCCTGGTTGCTTTGGGGGCCACAGGTGCAGAGCTTTGAAGCTCAACCCTGTAGGGGCCCGTGGTCACCGCCAGGGGGCACCCCACTGCTTTTGGAACCCTGGACCTCAGCACTTCCTTTGTGCTCTCATACTGTCACACCATATAATTTGTCAGACCTTTGTTTTTTCTTTTAACAAAGAAGCAATTAACACTTTTAAATCCTAAAAAACAAAGTCCTTTCAAATGAAGGAAAAATTAGCTCATTGCATTGGTGGCAGTAACTGGCTGTCTAAATAAGAAAGCAACTGAAACGAAAACGTGCAGTCACTGTGGCCCTCCAGGATCTGAGTTTGACACTCCTGACTTAAGGTGAGAATGACCCACTGGTTATGAAATAAAATAATAAAATAAAACCCAGAGGACTACACCACTGGCACAAAGTACAACAAACAGTTAACCCTGGTCAATAAGCAATGTGTTATTATTTTAAATACTTACTGGGATGGTCCCATTGCTACATCCTACATTGGGCCTGGGCTAAGACATGGGGTGGTTTTCTGTGGTGTGTACCTGTGCATGTTTTTGAGGATTGTGTTTGAGTGAAGGAACCTCCTCACTAGGTGATGTGTACTTAAAATGGCTGCTTTCTGTAGTTTTCTGTATGGGTGTTGGTTTATATAAAGGCTTCTATGTGGCATATGTGGGATGACACCAGTGGTGAATACAGCAATGGGAACAATGATCACCATGTCCATTCTCCACAAGCATCTGTTCTGTGTACTTCTGCATTTTATTTGCATGTTTTGTGTGTTTGGTAGTCAATGTTAATAATATCTGTCATTTTATTTTGTATGTGTGGTTTTTTATGGTAATAACAATAATAATAATACATTTTATTTATACAAGGCGCCTTTCTGAGATCTCAAGGACACCATACAAACAATAAATAAATAAATAAAAAGACACATTATAACTTAAAACATCAGAAAAAAACCAGAAGATATAAAAATTAAAACCAAACAAAGCCACTGTAATCATTAAGAAAAAGCCATTTTAAACAGATGCGTTTTAAGTTTACATTTAAAGGTTGAAAATGATTTGATATTTCTGAGTTCAGTAGGTAATGAATTCCAGAGCTTGGGAGCAGAACAGCTGAATGGAGGTTAGAAGGGCGAGAGGAACGGTCAGGTGGATGGAGGAAGAGGATCGAAGGTTACGGGAGGGAATGGCAACATGAAGAAGGTCAGATAGATAGATAGAGAGTGAAAGGCACTATATAATAGATAGATAGATCTTTATTGTCATTGTCACATTTACAAAAGAACAACAAAATTGAAGGTGCAGTCGACTCAGTGTGAGGCATAAGAGTTAAAAAGACAAGAAGAGAGAAAATAATAACAAACCAAACAGTAATAAAAGTACTATACAAAATATACAAATTGCACTGGTAGACTTTAGGTCTATATTGCACATTTAGATGATGATATGGAGCAGTTTTATTCTGAGTTCAGGGCCATGACTGCTTTTGGAAAAAAGCTGTTTTTAAGGCAGTTTCTCCTGGTTTTCATTGCTCTGTATCTCTTGCCCGATGGCAAAAGCTGGAAGAGGTAATGACCGGGATGTGATGAATCCTGTGAAATATCTGTTGCTTTTTTGCAGCATTGGGGAGGGTACAACCAATTGTTCTCTCCGCTGTCCTGATGACCCTGTGGAGCACTTTACTTTCTGAATATGGATTCTGAATATACAGTAGATATGGATGGGTGAGGTTATGAATGGCCTTAAATGTTAATGGCAGAATTTTAAAATCAATTTGAAACTTAATCAGGAGCCAATGAAGCTGCTGCAAGACTGGAGTAGTATGGTGAATAGATGAGGTTCGAGTAATGATGTGAGCTGCAGAATTCTGGACTCGCTGAAGCTTATGAAGAGATTTATTAGAGAGACCAAAGAGGAGTGAATTGCAGTAGTCCAGACGAGAAGTAACAAGACTGTGAACAAGAATGGCAGTGGTATGGCGAGTGAGGGAGGAGCGGATGTCATTAATATTATGTAGGTGGAAGTAAGCTGACCGGGTGATGCTATTAATGTGAGATTGGAAAGATGGAGTCCTGTCGAGGATGAAACCCAGACTCTTAACCTGAGGTGAGGTGATGGGGAAACAACGGAGTTATCAATCACAAGAGAAAGATTATCGGCTTTGGATAATGATGATCTTGTACCAATGAGGAGAACCTGTTTTGTCACTGTTTAATTTTAAGAAAATTTGAAGAAAACCAGGATTTGATTTCAGCAATGTAGTCAATAAGCAAAGGTGGTAAAAAGGAAGAAGTGGGTTTACTAGCAAGGTAGAGCTGGGTGTCATCAGCATAACAGTGAAAATGAATGTTATGTTTCCAAAAGATACTGCCAAGGGGAAGAAGGTAAATAATAAAAAGAAGAAGGTAGCGGATAGTGTTGTCTGCCCCAGTCTAGTTTATGTGTGCTATTTTCTAGTTCTTTATATTATGGTTTGCATGTGTCGACTAGTTTGTGTTGTATTGCCAATACTTAATGTCCAGTGTTTGCCATCCGATTGTGTCTGCGTCGGTAGTTTACAACCTGAGATGACATTCTGGATTGTTCCTTGTGCCAGTATCTGCATGTATTGTCTGTAATGATTAGAAATTTTCAGAATATACTTTATGTACAGTCGTGGCCAAAAGTTTTGAAAATGACACAAATATTAATTTTGACAAAGTTTGCTGCCTCAGTTTTTATGATGGCTTTTTGCATCTACTCCAGAATGTTATGAAGAGTCATCAGATGAATTGCAATTAATTGTAAAGTCCTTCTTTGCCATGAAAATGAAGTTCATCCCAAAGAATAACTTCATTTCAGCACTGCCACAAAAGGACCATCATTGCTTTGCACAAAAAGTGCTTTAAAGGTAAGGATATTGTTACTGGTAAGATGGCACCTAAATCAACCATTTATCAGATCATCAAAAACTTCAAGGAGCGATGTTTACTTTTTGTGAAGATAGCTTCAGGGCGCCCAAGAAAGTCCAGCAAGCGCCAAGAGCATCTCCTAAAGTTGATTCAGCTGCAGGAATGGGGCACCACCAGGGCAGAGCTTCCTTAGGAATGGCAGCAGGCAGTTGTGAGTGAGGTGAAGACTTTTGGAGGATGGCCTGGTGGGCGTCAAGAAGGGCAGCAAAGAAGCCATCAGGGACAGACTGATATTCTGGGATTGGACTGCTGAAGACTGCTGGGGGAAAAGTCATTTTCTCAGATGAATCCCCTTTCCGATTGTGTGGGTCCTCCGGAAAACAGAAAAGCTGAGCGCGATCATCAGTTCTGTGTCACGCCAACAGTAAAGCATCGTGAGACCATTCATGTCACGTGGTGTTGCTTCTCAGCCAAGGCAGTGCAGGGCTCACTCACAATGTGGCCTAAGAACACAGCCCTGAATAAAGAATGGGACCAAAACATAAACCGAGAGAAACGTCTCCCAACCATCCAAGAACAGTTTGATGACCGACATGATGGAGCACTGGGCCATAATGCAAAAGTGAGAACTGAGTGGCTCGGCGAACAAAACATCAAAATTTGGGGTCCATGGCCTGGAAACTCCCCAGACCTTTATTCCCATTTGAGAATTTGTGGTCAAGAGGCGGGTGGACAAACAAAAACCCACCAACTCTGGCAAACTCCAAGTATTGATGATGCAAGAATGGGCTGCCATCAGTCAGGATTGGGCCCAGAAGTTGATTGCCAGCCTGCCAGGGTGAATTGCAGAGGTCTTGAAAAAGAAAGAAGGGCCAACACTGCAAATATGTGCATAAACGTCATGTCATTGTCAATAAAAGACTTTGAAACTTCTGAACTGCTTGTCATTCTACTTCAGTGTACCAGAGAAACATTGGGCACAAAGATCTAAAGACACTGAAGCAGCAAAATTTGTGAAAACCAACACTTGGGTCATTCTCAAACTTTTTGGCCACAACTGTAGTTTTTCATGTTTATGACTTTATCTTATACGGTTAGCATGGACAATTCTGTCTTGCCAAACAGATCACCACAGCTTAGCCCACCATTGGTTTTAATCTTATGCACACAAGACTGAAGAAATTCATGAGAGTTTGTGCCATGCTGTGTTCCCAGGGTCCATGCTTGTGCTTTAAGTTATGTGGTTGTTATGTCTGCTGTGATGTTGTGTTTGGAGGTTACCTTGGTGTGTAATGTCTGCATTAACTGTTGCTTTATTTAGTGTCGATATATGTTGTTTTGTGTGGTAGAGTTTTCTTAGGTTATTAATCTGTGTGTTGTGTTAATTCATGATATCTCTCAGCACGCGAAAGAGTTGGTCGCTCTATGGCTGCTTTGGGGTGCACTTATTTTGTGTTTGTGTTCTCTTTTGAAGCTTTTGTAAGTCTGTTTGACCAAAGAAACACGTAAAAATGGGCACGGTGTATGCATTGATGACTTTCATTGTGTGGCGTGCTTGTACAGTAGGTGTGTTTTCAGGATTTGTAAAAGGAGTGATGTTCTGTAAGAGAATATTTATTTGTTTGTGTTGTATAAGCTTGTCTGTTGGAAACCCAACGTACTTACATTGTTCACCATCCGCCATGGCCTCGATTCAGTTGCCATTTTTGAGAGTGCGCCCACCGTCTCTAAGGATTCTCTAAGGATTGTTTTACATTTGTCAAGTCCAAACTGTATGCATTGTAAATATGTTTTGATTTTTTCTAGTAATTGTTGTAATTGTTTTCTTGCTCCTGCATGTATCTTTATGCTGTCCATACAGAATCAATGTGACTGGGTGTTTTCTTAGTGTTGGTTTTTGATTTTGTGTCCATATTGTGTGTTGTTTAATCTGTTTGATAATTAGTTGAGAGCAAAACAGACCCAGAGACAGCTAATATGGGGAAAGAGGGTTTGGGGGATCTCCCTGCCTGGAAGACGCCACATCTTATTTGTATTGAGTCTGTGTGTGCTGGTGTGTTGTTGATGCGTCCCCGTAGTGTTGTCCTCCAGTGGCACAGTAGTGACTGTAGACGTGTATGTGGACAGGGTGTGTCTTGTAGAAGTGTAACGTTTGTATTAGCTTTGTGTGGGACAGTCAAAGCTTTTTTGTAGTCATTAGTATTATTATGATTGTTGTTATTATTGTTATTATCCAATCATCTTTATTTCACTTTATGTGGTGAGGAAGATAATGGCTATGACTTTTAATGTATGTGATTGGGGTCATGATGATTCTGATCTTTAGAATTATTAATGCCATTGCATTTTCCATGACTTTCTTTGAGATTGTTATTATTATTATTATTAAAACTTCTTTATGTTAGTGTAGCTCCTCTGGCAGTGACCTCTGTGTACTAACTAAGCCCATTGTTAGACTGCCATTTTTTCCTCTTCCTTCAGATAACCACTTTTTGTCCTATGTTGAGATAGATGAATGGCATTCATAAAGGGGCACTCGTTATTTCTCACCATTAGAAAACGTTTTAAAAGTCCAAATAAAATAATTAAGTACTGTGAAGTATGGGCTGTCTAGTCAGTCTAGACAAATAAAGATCTATCTATCTATCTATCTTATCATGTTTACTATGTTAAAGTTAAAATCTATCTTTCTATCTATCTATCTATCTGTCTATCTTATCATGTCTACTACGTTAAAGTTAAAATCTATCTTTCTATCTATCTTATCATGTCTACTATGTTAAAGTTAAAATCTATCTATCTATCTATCTTGCTGTCTGTGTGTTGCTCAATTAGTGCTGTCTGGGGTGGGCATGTTCGAGTCGTGGGAAGCCTATGGGCGTCGACGTCTCTGTGTAAGTCTCTATTTTCTCTCTTCTCGTATTTGTTTTTTTTTTCTTTTCTTAGAGATTTGTTTTAGAGTTGTTGTTGTTTTTTTGATAGTTTTTTACTGTTAAGACACGGCTTTGGCGGTTATCGCCATGGCCGTGTCCAAAGGCAGGGCTCCTGGTTTGTTTCCAAAGGCATATGAAAATCTTTCACGTCGCCATGGCGCTAAGGTCATGGTGGACCCTTAAGTTTCTGCCGAGGCTTATGTGGTGGGAGTAGGAAAAGTAGTTGGTTATAAAAATGTCCTATCTACCTCCAGAATGAATAAGTCTGTGGTTGTTTTTTTAAATGATGAGTCTCTCATAAATACACTTGTTGAAGAAGGAGTTGTTATAAATGGCTTATTAGTTCCTGTCCTGCCGTTGTCAGTGCCTGCGAAGAAAGTTATTGTCTCTAATGTTCCACCTTTCTTAAAAAACGATATTTTACTAAGGGATTTGAGACGTTATGAGCAGATTATGTCTGATATAGTGTTAATCCCACTTGGCTGCAAGATGCAGGAGTTAAAACATGTGGTCTCCTTTCAGAAACAAGTTTATATGATTTTAAATAATATGAATGAAGATCTAAACGTGGCCCTCAGGTTTAAGGTGGAGGGCGATGATTATGTAGTGTTTGTCACTTCAGATTCAATGCGATGCTTTAACTGTGGCAGAGCTGGACACAAGGCGGCACAGTGCAAACATGAGCCCGTAGTGATGCCGGGCGGCTCTGCTCCGATTAAGGAGAACACTGATAGGGTTAACGATGAAAATTGCGAGTCTGAGTATGAAAGCGAGGTGGAGAATATGGAGAAGGATGGGTCTGAGTGTAATGAGCGGTTGGATGGAGCAGGTGTTGTGTGTGATCGGCCCGAAAATATTCTGTCTAAAGACGCTCCAGAGAAGAGCGCGCTTCTTGTTGCCGAGGATATGGCGGCTGAAACTGAAAGTGCAGCGAGTAAAGTGAGCACAGAGGCTGAGACCAGTTGCAGTGAGGGGACGACATTGAACGCTCTTTCCGAGGGAGTTGCACCAGTCGCCTCCGCTGTGAACGAGTCTCGGGCAACCGATGAAGCTGCACAAGTGCAGGCTGCTGAAGACGCAGTGCTGATGAAGCAGATCCCGGCGCAAGCCGTGGAAAGGCAGATGAATGAGAGGCCGATGGATGAGGTGTGTGAAGTGGAGAGTGGGAGTGCAAGTGTGAGCGAGAGGGATGAGATTTTCAAAGTGCCCCGTCATAAACAAAAGATTAAATAGGAGAATACAAAGTCTGCAAAGAAAAGCCTTGTGTCCAGCGAGCCATCCAGTGAACGCAGCAACTTGTTTAAGAGTTACAGTGACTGTGACGTGGGCGATAAGGAGGATGAGGGTAGTGACACTGACACCTCCGTGAGAAGCGAGTCCTCATCAAGATATACACTGGGAGGCGGATACAGCACCGCAAGTATACGGTATTTCTTACAATTTATTGAGGGCAAGAGAGGGGTTAAAGTGGAGGAACACTTCCCAGACGTTCAGCTCTTCCTGGTGTCAGCACAGAGGGTGATGCGCAATGCTGTGCAGCTTGGCATGGACCAGAAAGAGTCAGTGAGACTAAAGAATCTGATCAGTAGGGTTAGGAAATCACTGCTTTAATCAGGATGGATTTAGTCCTACGTTTCTTTTATTTATTTGTGTTATGTAATTTATTGGTTACTCCCTTATGTCTTGAATTAATGGAATCTTTACATATTGGGAGTCTGAATGTGAACGGGTGTAGGGGAGACGCCAAAAGGGCTGCTGTTTTTGATTATTTAGGGCAAAAAGGCCTTCACATAGCACTACTTCAGGAAACACACACCGATATTAGGAATGAGCAGGACTGGCTACGTGAATGGGGGGGTCAGGCTGTGCTTAGTCACGGATCCCATGTCAGTGCTGGGGTAGCTGTGATGCTTTCCAAAACTGTGAATTTACAAATCACTAATATTAGTGAGGTGGTGGCTGGGCGCCTGCTGGTGGTGCAGATTAAAGATGGGGATCAAGACCTCGTGTTAATTAATTCATATGCACCAACAAATGGTCGAGAGAGGATCTGTTTCTTTGATTCATTGAGAAAGGTGGTGGAATCTTTTATTAATGTGGAAATTCTTCTACTAGGAGGTGATTTTAATTGTACTGATAATGCTCAGCTAGATCGAAATGGTGCTGAGCCACATCCAGCTTCTGTCAGAGTATTACGTACTTTATTACAGCAGTCAGATCTGGTGGATGTATGGCGGATTGAATTTCCTACAGATAGACAATACACCTGGGTCAACGGGGGGGGGGGGGGGTCGGGCAGCTCACCTTTTCAAAAAACCTTTCTTTAAGTCTTTCTGGCAATTCAGTGTTTCCCTGTTGGATGATTCAAACATCCTTCAGTGTTTTGAATTTTTCTGGCTGCAATGGACCCTCACTAAATCCAAATTCACTTCCCTCAAACAATGGTGGGATGTCTCAAAAGTACAGATTAAAGCTTTCTACCAACAATACACCCAGCAAGTGACGAAGAGGAGTGTGGATCAGATGAAAATCCTGGAGGAGGACATCACTGAACTACACACTACTCTTCAAAACAGTTTTGATAAAGACAACTTTGAGATTTTAACAGCTAAGAAACATTCTCTGTCTCAGCTTCTGGAGTTGCAGGCTAAGGGAGCTTTAGTGAGGTCTCGCTTCCAGAATCTCAATCACCTGGACGCACCCACAAGGTTTTTTTTTTAGTCTTGAAAAGAAGGAAGCACAGAGTAAGACAATCCATATGCTCCGTGACACCGACGGCCAAGAACTGTGTACTACAGGGGAGATAAGAGACTTTGCTGTCTCTTTTTACAAGAATTTGTTTAAGGACTAAAGCATTGATGATGCTGCAATGTCTGAGTTTTTGGAAGGGTTGCCAACAATTTCAGAAAAGTTACAATTACATCTGGACACCGAGATCAATCTTCAGGAACTCTCTGACTCACTTTCAAATCTAAATGTTGGAAAGACTCCGGGGATTGACGGGATTCCAACAGAATTTTATAAGCAGTTCTGGCATCTGCCGGGACCGGAAATGCTTACAGTTTTTCTGGAGAGCGTAAAGGTTGGTGAATTACCACTGAGCTGCAGGAGAGCGGTCATTATTCTGCTACCAAAAAAAGGTGACTTTGCCAAATCAAAAACTGGTGCCCTGTGAGCCTATTGTGCACGGATTACAAAATCTTTTCAAGGGCCTTGGCCAACTGGCTGAGGAATGTGATGGACTCCATAATTCACCCGTGTTAATTGTACTGTGTGCCTGACTGCTCAATTCATGATAATATATTTGTGTTGAGGGATGTTATCTCAGCCTGTAATCTGTGCGGGGTTGATTTGGGGATTCTGTCTCTAGACCAGGAAAAGGCTTTCAATCGAGTAGATCACTAATACTTGTTAAATACTCTGAAAAGCTTTGGATTTGGGGAATATTTTATAAATATGATAAGGCTCTTATATACTAATATTTTTGGCGTTTTAAAAGTCAATGGTTCTTTGAGTGCCCCGTTCTCAGTAAAGAGAGGAATTCGACAGGGCTGTGCCTTATCTGGAATGCTCTATGCTTTGTCTATTGAACCATTTTTACGTCAGATAAGTCACAGACTACAGGGTGTGAGTTTTCCTATGTGCCAAAATGTTACTTTTAAATATTTGGCTTACGCTGATGATGTTGTCATTTTTGTCATGTCAAATGATGACATTAAAATGTTAATCTCATGTCAACAAATATTTGAGAGAATATCTTCAGCAAAAATCAAATGGGCCAAAAGTACCGCTTTTTTACTTGGATCCTGGACAGCAAGTTCACCACCAGATCTGCCCTTAGAGATTAAGTGAGACAGAAGGTGTTTTAGATATCTCGGAGTGGTGATGGGTGCTGAGGGGGTGGACAAAAGTAATTGGGAAGGATTTTTAGATAAAGTAGCTATGCGACTGAACAAATGGAGGTGGATTGTGTCTAAGCTGTCTTACAGGGGACGAGTGATTGTTAGTAACAATTTGATAGCCTCTATGCTTTGGCACAAACTTGTGAGTGGGGACCCTCCTCCTGGACTTTTACACAGAATCCAGAAACTTCTGGTTGATTTTTTTTGGGTTGGCCTACACTGGATAAAACAAAGTGTGATCTTTTTACCTTTGGAAGAGGGGGGTCAGGGGCTCATTGACGTTGTCTCTAAAGTTGCACAATTCAGACTTCAGGTTCTGCAGAAAGTTTTTTTTGTTTCTCACCCTCTGAGTTGGAGAGAGCTGGCGTTGGGTTTCTTCCGCCGAGTGGGAGGCTTAGCTTTTGATAGACAACTTCTAGTGATGAACATTCACAAAATGGACCAGTCTAGCCTACCACATTTTTACAAGGGAGTCCTATTAACATGGCACTTTGTTTTTAAAAGAAACTTTGTTACATCTGGTTGGTTGGCTGATGAGCCTTTAGTTTTCAACTCTGTTTTTTCATGTCCTCTGTTGTTCAGCGATAGTTTTGTTAAAATACTCATCACAAATTAAGTACTTACACTGTCCCAAATTTACGATGACAGCAAGAAGTCTTTTATTGACCCAGTAGAGCTATCTTCAATACTGGGGGTCAAGTCGGTCAGAATAGTTCAGAGTTTTTTATCATTCATGGCCAAAGATTATCATCGGCTGAACAACTCGATAAGAGCAGCAAACACGGAGATGGAGGTCTGCCCTGCTGTTGATCTGTCCTCGCTCACCGACAATACGATTGTGTCGTTTCATAAAGGGGAAGTCGTGAGCTTTAAGTCTTTGTCAAAGGGGGACCTTTATAAATATTGTGTTAAAATTATACACTTTGCAGCACTAAAAACAGTACTTGACACGCAATGGAGAGAAAATCTGGGGGTGGACGGTGGGAGTGCACCTGCTTGGAGGGAGCTATATAAGCCCCCAAGTAAGAAAAGAACGGCTGACCTGCAATGGAGAATTCTGCATGGGTTTGTCACTACAAATTCTTTTTTAAAAGTAATTGAGCAAAAAGGGGATGATAATTGTATATTTTGTGGACAAAAACAAACGATAATCCATTTATTCTTGCAATGTATGAGACTTAGTTTTTTTTCAGATTTTTTAGTGAATTATGTAATAAGTTATTGGGGAAATTTAACAATATCATGTTCATTTATGGTACAAAATACAACAAAAAAAAATCGGCAAACAGTTCAGTTATTAAATTATTTATTGAGTGAACCAAAACTAGCAATTTTAAAGAGACGAAATAATAAACAATCTGGGACAGGGGCTACTGATGCTGTCTTGATTTTCAAGATAAATGTACGATCTAGAATAATAATGGAATATACATATCATAAATTGATGAGTACATTAGAGTTATTTAAAAATGTGTGGGGAATTAAAGGGGTGCTTTGCTTAATTGATGATGGAGAAATAAAAATGAATGTATGAAACATTAGTTAAGTTTTATGTATTTATATTTTGTTTTCTTAGGACGATGTTACTATCTATCAGGTACTGTGTGCTGTGGAGGGGGGCGAACTGGTGCTCAACTGGGAATGAAAAGAAAGTGGTGGGCATCAACAACATGCTTTTATTAATGTGCGGAGTAGGAGGAGTGTAAAGAGGGAGTAGTGGTGGTCTGATATATTTGGCTCTTTTTGTTATATTTTGAAAATTGGGCTTGTTTGTCATTTGACTGTGTATATTGTTAATGTTTTCTTTTTTATGTTCACAATAAAGGTCTTTTTAAAAATAAAAAGAATATCTCTCATAGTATGTCTACTATGTTAAAGTAAAAATCTATCTATCTATCTTATGTCTACTATGTTAAAGTTAAAATCTTTCTATCTATCTAGCTATCTATCTATCATGTCTAATATGCTAAAATTAAAATCTATCTATCTATCTTATGTTATCATGTCTACTATGTTAAAGTTAAAATCTATCTATCTATCTTATGTCTACTATGTTAAATTTAAAATCTATCTATCTTATGTCTACTATGTTAAAGTTAAAATCTTTCTTTCTATCTAGCTATCTATCTATCATGTCTAATATGCTAAAATTAAATTCTATCTATCTATCTATGATATAGTGCCTTTCATTATCTACAGTATCTATCTATCTACAGTACTGATCAAAAGTTTTAGAACACCTCAGTTTTTCTTCAGATTGAATCAGTTGAAATGCACTGAATGAACTGAAATGATGAAAAGGTAAGCAATAACTGGCAGACATTTACATTGAAAGTTTAGGTTAGTAAAAAAATGAGAAAAAGGAAATATTAGAATATTACACATGGATCCTCTTTGGGGAACAAGTAACAAGTTCTGCAGCAATTAAAGTAAATGAAGCCTTGCAAGTTAAAGCAAACCATTTGCTCAGGTGTCCCAACTTGTGCTGATTACTTAAAACCCCAATGTTACTACACCCACTGAAGTACACCTTGGACAATATTCCAGTGATAATGGCAAGAAAACAGCAATGAATAAATGAAATGAGACAGCTTGACAAAATCAGAAATTAAATTTGTGTATCATTTAACATCACAGCTGCATGGAAATCACAAGTTTTTGAATGAGCAATGAGTAGAGAATTGAAAGACCTTCAGGCCTAAAACATCCACGTATCCTGAGCAGCATCTCAGGGAAGCTGGAGCCTAATCTTGCCAACATCAAGCACAAGGCAGGAACAGACCATGGACAGGGAACCAGTACATTGCAAGGTGAAGAAACACACACACACACAATTTAGCGTCACCATTCCACCTAACATGCATTTCTTCTAACTCTGGGAGGAAAGCAGAGCACCCGGAGGAGACCCACACAGACATGTTATTTGTTAAAGCTGCTTGAAGTGTACTAAATATACGTGAGGGGTGTCTTGGTAAATCATTTTTTTTATAATCTAAACAGTTTTAAACAACCAACACAGCTCCTAGCGAGACACACGGTTTAACTTGAACACATCTACAGCTGTGAAAAACAAGAGTGTGTGCAGAAAATTTTCCTTGTATGACAAATCGACGCAAAGGAGAGAAATCTGGTGGCAGACATTGGACTGTGTTGCTCAAGTGCATGGAAGTCGGTGTGTTTAAGGACTCCTGTTTATATACACAGCTGGGAAATGAATTAGTAAGCTGCTTATAGCAAGCCAGTGGCAGATAGGTCTTGTTTTTAACGCTGACCACTAAGCGTGAATAAAAGATTAGTTTCATGTGCGGACAAAATGGTAGTATTGAAAAAAATAAACTTGAAAACTCTTATTATAGCTGCACATACAAATCCAAATTTAAGCCTGGAAACTGAGGAGTTGATGTCAAAAACTTGTGAAGCATGGAGTAGTCTGCCTGAGAAACATCAAACACCCTTTCATCCACACAGATGATCAGCGCTTGAATGATCACATTTTCAGGATTGTCATCTGACAAGTATCAAATGTCTGTCAATTAAGTGGCTTGTTGGTTACAAAACAGGCGAGAGACAAACTCTATACACACAAATCACTGCCGAAAGGAGCCTACGTGCAACAAGGCTGGCTGAAGTGTCCTCAGAATAACATTAAAAAAGTAGATCTTCCCCACATTATACCTGTAACTGTACATTCGAAAAGAGCGCTTGTACAGTATGTAAGCACATGCTGCTTAAGGACATATCAAAGGCAAAACCCCTTCTAAATAATAACAGCTGGTCGATATAATGGATTAATAAGAAGTCACGAATTGGAGTGGAGTACACCGCGAGGTTCCTCCAGGCTGGCCAAATCACAGTATAGCAGGTACAATTCCCTTAAAGTAACTTGTTTAATTTGAACGCGTTACGAGGAAGCCACGCCCCCAACCAAGAAAGAAAAGACGAGAAGAAAAATCAAAGCTTGGCTTTACCTTTCACAAACAAACTCAAAATGTCCACAGAGCCAAGGTTTCGGCTGCGGGTTTCACTCTTCCTTCAAGGCTTTAACTAAGAAGAGTTCATTCGAGCCTCCGCCGCTCCAAGACAGCTGCTGCTGACGCAGAGATAGATGTCTTAGCTGAAATATGAGAGTTGCTTCAGGTAGGATCATCACTTCGGTCAAACTCTGTGTGACACTTCGCTAGATGGCTGAGACGAGGGCGCGGGGCACTTCGAAGAAGTTCGAGGAATTTGATGATTGATACGGCGGTTACGTGAGCGCAGGACTCGCCGCCGATTGAGCACAAGTGGTGAATCCTCAGCCTGTGACCGTTTGGATGTGATCAGTTTATTAGGATTCGGTTTGTTTGTTTGTTTTTTAACTAAGGAAAAGGTACTAAATAAATAAAATGAAAAAGTCACTTAAGGAAATTCTTCCAGATCGTAGAATGGACGTGGCGAGTTTACACCCCTATAATTAGTGCTACTCTTGATTAGATTTGTGGCTTCTTACACACATTGAGATTGTTCACCTCATTTCTAACGTCTGCAAGTGACTTTTTGACGTTTCAGTCATGTGTACGTCATCGGCAACTGCTGAATCCAGAGAGCTTTCTTTCCAAGCACAGATCCCAAACGTCTGTCTTCACATACGCAAAAGGTGCAATGTTACTGGTGAAGGCCACCAAGTCTGAAACAAAGCTTAAAGTAACGGTGGGTGAAACCGCATTATTAGTGATTATTTGTACTTCCAATTTTGAAAAAAAATAAAATAAAAAAGACACAGAGTGCTTGCCTTTCGTTATATCTGGCTTAATCGTGTTTTTTAAAATGTTGGTAATGCGTTCTTTAATATCCCAAATATTAAATAATAATGATGACAGTTCAATCGATTGCCATAAATAAGCGCCCCACGTGCTCATTAAAAAGTTGCCCAACGAATAGCGGCACCGAGGGGAGTCCTGGCAGCGCCACCCGCGTCATGTGTCGCTCTTGGCTTCCAGTCGAAAAGAAACCTAAGTAGACAGCGCAGCCACCTAAAGACGATGGCCGCTCTCTCTTGTCTTAATTTGATACACAAATTTATATTAAAAGAAGTTCATACGCTTGTAATTTTCACTTTTTGGCTATTCTCCACCCCAACGTAACCTATACCGTCAAGTATATTACTAGGGTGTTGTACCGAGTTAGCCATTATAAATGTAGTGAGAAGTCAAGGAAAATTACCCCTTTTATTGGCTAACTAAAAAGATTACAATATGCCAGCTTTCGAGGCAACTCGGGCCCCTTCTTCAGGCAATATTACCGTCAAGTTGATGTGTCCCTATAACAGTGAAAAAAGTATAACCTCCATTTACTTAAAATAATTAAGGTAATGATTCACACTTAATATTTTCAATCTGAACCAATATAATTCTATTTATCTTATTGAACCTACAATTTTTAAGTTGAGGCAAATCATTTCGAGTGATTGGGTGCAATTCACTTGTTTTATACTGAAGTAAATTTGTTTTTTAAGTTGTTACAATTTAAAATGGTTTATTGGTCATAACCTGTTTTTATGCTATTGGAAATATTATGAACATAACACATTCCAATGCTGTACTTTTAACATTTATTTAAAAATTTAGTGCAAATACACAAGTATTTTGCAGTGTAAATCTTAAATATACAACAAAAATTATTAAATGTTTCTACAGCTTTCTTGAAAGTATGTTTTATTATGAGTTCTTATACTTAAAATTAACAGTTGAGAAACAGGGTTACTTACCAGCAATCCTCCTTTATAAAAGTCTGCTGCTAAAAATGACCAGACCTGGATAGCCACGTCCACTCCTCTCGGGAAAGGGTTCTTGTTTTTTTGGCAGTTGGAAAGCCAGAATGCTGGAAAGTTCGACCGGAAGAAAACACAAACGGCCCTCAAACACAGCACACGAACAACCTAAAATAGTAGGTTAACTGAAATAGGATTTTTACGTTTATTCCCTCCACCATAACTTACTTTGGTACAAACAATTTTTTTTACTTTGATTGAGATCTGAAACCAAATATTTCAAGCTACAACACTAAATGACTGATCTTAAGTTGCTTGAACGAGAAAATTTACTTTGAATGAACAACATGAATGTTATATTTTTTTTCAGTGCGGTTGGAACCAGACAGTAAGATGGAAATTAACTGAATCATCCCGGCCAGAACTGGTTCCTGCAGGATTAGCTTCACCATTGTTCAAGTGAAGGAAAAGTGTCACCAGATAATGAAGGGATTGCCGCGTTGTTTGGTCCCTATAAGTTGGAGTCGCTGCACCCAAGGACTCGGTTAGTGGCGTCTCCATTGCTGTTAATGTCATTTTATTTTTATTATTATTGCTTATTCTTTGGCTCACATTGGATGGTGAGTGCGGCAACGCACTGAATGAGCGCATACTCCTAACCTCCTCCTCTTCCTCCTCCGTTATCCAAGACAACTTACAATATTTGACATACACATGGTTATGTTTCTTTTGTTTTTCCAATTGCAGCATACACTCATAAAATAGTGGCACTTTACTGGGTCATGTAGTTCCTCGACACCTTCACCCATCCCTGACAAACATTCCCATTCTAGGAAGGGTTCTTTGCATATGAAACTGCTTCTTTGGGCTGTGAAAAGGTTCTTTATATGTGAACCAAAGAGGAATGGTCAATGTACAGCAGACATGACACTAACAGACAGTGCAGGATTTACGTATAAGCTACACAAGCTATAGCTTAGGGCCCCCGCCTTCTTGGGGGCCCCCAAAACAAATTGTCCGAGTGAGCAATTGTCATATATACTTAAATATACTACAGCATATCTGGACTTATAAAGGGCCCCATGTCTCAAATAACTTAGGGCCTTATCAAGTCTAAATCCGGCCCTTCTAACAGATCAAATCATACACAGCATGAGCACTTTTACAGTCAGAAATTAAGCCATTGGAATCTATAAATCTGCTATTATCATTTTCATGGTTATTTATAGATCCTGTTCAGGATGTTTCTTTTAGGAACCAAAAATGAATTCCCCATGGCATCAATGTGGAGAAGTACTGTGGCACCTTTATTTTTAAGCGAGTTGGAAGGTGAAGTGACTTTACTCAGGGTCACACAGTGTCAGGAGCAGGAACTGAACCCACAATCTCAGGGTCTGAAGACCAGGGCCTTTATCACTAAACTTTGCTATTTTTTACCTGTTAGGAGTCAATGTCTGAAGACATACACAAGAAACATACAAATATAATGAAATGTGATCAGGTTAAAACTCCATTTCATTTGCCCAAAGGAGATCCATCCATCATCCAACCTGCTATATCCTAACTACAGGGTCGCGGGGGTCTGCTGGAGCCAATCCCAGGGCACAAGGCAGGAAACAAACCCCTGGCAGGGCGCCAGCCCACCGCAGGGCACACACACCAAACACACACTAGGGACAATTTAAATCACCAAGGCACCTAACCTGCATGTCTTTGGACTGTGGGAGGAAACCGGAGCACCCAGAGGAAACGTTTTGTTTATCATGGTGTAATTATTATTATATATTCAAGTTATTCTCTTAACTATCTCAAGTAATCTCTTCTTTCATGTCGGGTGATTTCTCTTTTTATATAGAACTAACATCAACTCCCTCAACCAGAGGAAACCTATGCAGACACGGGGAGAACATGCAAACTTCACACAGGGAGGACCTGGGAAGCGAATCCGGGTCTCTTAACTGCGACCCACTGCGCCACTGTGCTGCCCCAAAATTCACATTAAAACCTGCCTCTCAAATGCATATACTGTATATACTGTGTGTATATAAATATATATATATATAATATATATATATATAAACTGTATTATATCACATATGTCTTGCCTATTGCTGCTGGTAAAACCGTGCACACCTATGCTTCCATTGTCCTGTGACAGCAGTTTCCTTAGACATTAAATACGCACATAGCTTACAATCAGATGTTAAGACCTGAGCAGACCTTATAGGTGTACATTTAGTTTTAATCAGGTTAAAGTTTACTAACATTAGTGCAGAGTGGTAACACAGGGCAATCAATCCTGCCTCACAGCGCCAGGTCTGCATGGAGTTTGCTCATCCTCGCTGTGCATTTCTGGACCAATTGGTCTTAGTCAGTCTGCTTAACTGTGGATGATGCTCTGGATATTCAGTAATACTTTCACAATGAATAAAATACGTTTAGTTCTTTATGTGATGTGAAGTAAATAACACCCATCTCTTTCTCAATCCCGAACCTGAGCCCCCCAATTATTTGAGGTATAAACATTGGCTGCTGCACCCCAAGATCACACAGTTTCAAAATATCATTCGCAAAGAGGTTTCTGTTACTGGATTGCATGCAGCGCACTCTTTCACAATTGGCTGTCTTGCAAGAGGCCAGTGCACCACGTTGGCTTCTTATACCTTACACCCAGGGCTGCTGTGGTAATCAGTGACACCCAGTGAACTTAAACTGCACCCATTAAATGTACTCCGCAGCACATATAGGGTTAAATGTATACCTATTACTTTTTGTCCTTTCTTGTCACTTGATTGCATGCTACAATATGCACGTGTAACCTCTCCTTCACTAGCTGTCGCTAGACAGCCGGAGCATGCGCATTCGCAATGTTATTTCCGACTCCAGTAGGCCGTGTACAGGGTGGTCCAGATCTAATTATGCAGATCCAGATCGTCTGGGTGACTTTGATTTATGCGGGGATGATTCCAGTTCGGTGCAAAGACGATTCTTCATGTCGTCAATTCGCACACTTCTCGATGGTCCGGGATTTTCTATGTAATAAACTTAATAAGTTATAGCGTAATGAAAATTGCATAATTAGATCTGGACAACCCTATATTTGTAAAATAACGGGAGATGTTTGCTAAAAACTCTCATTCTCTCTTTAAACATATATATTTATGTTTATGCAGATAAGCCTCCACAACCTCCTTAGCGTACAAACGTGTATTTTAATAAACGCTTCATCGACGTCTCGAGTTTTAAGCTGAACAACGCCCGCCACGTCTAAGTTATTTGTATCGCATCACCGCTTTCTGGTGCCAAACATTAAAGAGTTTAATAACCTTACCTTCATTAAAATATTCACATAAGAGTTTGAATGTATTAGACATGGTAATGACCCTGCAAGCCTACAGTTTTACTCGACTGCATGTTAGTGTCCTGTCCGGGGAGAGTACCTGCTGTGCAGCTTTTACTGCCATGATAGATAAATAGATATGAATGGCACTATAAGATAGATAGATAGATAGATAGATAGATAGATAGATAGATAGATAGATAGATAGATAGATAGATAGATAGATATGAAAGGTGCTATATAATAGATACATTATTTAAGGAAATTTGTTTTTTTTAGAAGCACAATATATAAATAAATAAATATATTATGATAAACAATAAACCCCTGTCAAATACGCATCATTACATTTCAAGTGTACGCACTATATATAACTACCGAGTTACAGTTAAATATTTAAACTGCCCCAAAGTCACAACTGCAAATAAACGTATCCGTAGGACTATACAAAATAAGAGTTTTGGATTACGAAAATGAAAAATGGAAAACAGTATTTGACTTGCGTTATTGTCGGTCAATTTCCTTAAAACAAGGCATCCATCCACGTTGAATTCCTTTGAATAAGGATGGTGGGATGCGGAGCCCATCGCGGCAGCATTAGATAAAGGCAGGCCTTTGCCCTCTGACGAGTGCCAGCTGGACATTTATCTAATTCAGTTTTGCATTTGTTACTTTTGAATGAGAGGGAATGTACACCTAATCGAATACTGTACTTGCGTTCTTTTTTGAAAGGTTTCAAAGAAACTTATACTGACTAAATGCACATTCAACTCGTTTTATACGTCAATTGAATGACAAGTACTCACAGGTTCCGCACGAGAGATCCACTACACTCGAAAGCATAAAGGCGCCAGTTGAGACCAAACGTATTTCTTCAGAGTGATGCCACGGGGGAAACATTTTTGGCACCTTAAAGAACCATGGAAAGTTCCAGAAAGAACCTACGTTTATTTCGATCCGCGCAGGTTCTGTAAATAGATGATAACAGGGCAGCAAGGTGGCGCAGTGGCAGCGCTGCAACCTCGCAACAAGGAATCGGGATTTGTGTCCCAGGTTCTCCCTGCGTGGAGTTTGCGGGTGGGTTTCCTCGGACTGCCTAAAGAAGCTCCGTGTACGACTTTTCTACCTTTTTTCTCTATTTCACTGATCACCTGCATTTTTATCACTTTTTTATCAGCATACTGCTGCTGGAGTATGTGAATTTCCCCTTGGGATTAATGAAGTATCTATCTATCTATCTATCTATTACTAGCAAAATACCCGCGCTTCGCAGCGGCGAAGTACTGCATTAAATTTTTTATTAAGAAGAAAATTAAACTTTTTTAAACTGAGGGAAAATATGCCAATAATTATTTGTTAAGGATCTCTTTGTATACCACATTGTGATTTTGGCCCTCCAGTTGTAACATGACCAAGCTGTGCGCTGAGCTTACTCTTGAGCATGTAACGTACAGTTGGCCATGTGAACAGTAATCTTGTCTCAAATCTCACAGCTTGGATTGCTGCTGTCATAATCGGTTTGAGTTTCATGATTTGTTTCAATTACGACAGTATTTTCAGGATATGTTGTGTTGAAGTGACATTTGGCATCTGTCAAGCGTTGTAAGCA
>JANRMT010062851.1:1538585-1568440 GCA_026402145.1 Polypterus bichir lapradei | reverse complement strand
GAGAGTTAGACATGAAAGGCGCTATATAATGGATAGATAGATCGGAAAGGCACTATATATTAGATAGACAAAGGAATAGATTGTGAGAGAATAACACCAAATAACCAAGAAGTAGACATATGAGAGACAGTTAGACATGAAAGGCGCTATATAATAGATCGGAAAGGCACTATATGAGAGATAGTTAGACATGAAAGGCGCTATATAATGGATAGATAGATCGGAAAGGCACTATATGAGAGAGAGTTAGACATCCATCCAACCCATCCATCATCCAACCTGCTATATCCTAACTACAGGGTCAGGGGGGTCTGCAGGAGCAAATCCCAGGCAGCACAGGGCACAAGACAGGAAACAAACTGCCAGTCCACCGCAGGGCGCAGACACCCACACACCAAGCACACACCAGGGACAATTTAGAATCGCCAATGCACCTAACCGGCATGTCTTTGGACTGTGGGAGGAAACCCACACAGACTCGGGGAGAACATGTAAACTCCACACAGGGAGGACCCGGGAAGCAAACTCAGGTATCCTAACTGCGAGGCACCAGCACTACCCACTGCACCATAGTTAGATATGAAAGGCACTATATAATAGATAGATAGATTGAAAAGGCACTATATCTTAGATGGACAAAGGAACAGATTGTGAGAGAATAACATCAAATAACCAAGAAGTAGTCAGAAATAAAGGGCACGTCAAAGAGAGAGAGATAGTTAGACATGAAAGGCACTATATAATGGATAGATAGATAGGTAGGTAAATAGATTGAAAGTAAGTAGCAGTAAATGTCCAATAGATAGTCAGATATGAAAGGCACTATATAAATGATATATAGATGAGTAGATAGATTGGAAAGGAGCTACATCAGGCAGATAAATTGTGAGCATCACTAAATAACCTATAGGTAGACAGATATGAAAGGCACTATATAATGGTTGGATTGCTAGGAAAGGCACTATATCAAATGAGTAGATAAATAAATTGAAAGTTTTCAGCACTAAATAACCAATAGGAAGACAAACATTAGATTCCCTAATGTACTGTAGAAAGATAGCTGTAGACATGAAAAGTACTATATCATGGATACTCAAATCAATAAATAAACTATGAGTGAGCCACATTAAATTACCAATAGACAGAGAGATATGAAAGGCACTAAGAAGACAGACAGTGCTGGAATGCACTAACAGACCGATAGAAAGATAGACAGTATATGTACTGTTTACAGATAACCATGAAAGGCACTATATCACAGACAAACTGGTTGAAAGTGAACAGCAGTATAAGTAAACAGGAATGAGTGGTGTTGGAAAAATTGTTAGGTACTATATATATTACAGACAGAAAGATAGTGTGTTTGATTGATAGAAGGCACTTGATAGACAGAGCTGAATGGCACAATATAACGGACAGACAGACGTGAAAAGACACAGTCATATAGATAAATAGGTTGCAGGTGAACAGCACTAAATGATCAATACTTAGACAGATATTAAAGGCACAGTATAGACAGCCAAAAGGCACTATATAATAGATGGATGTAAAAGGCACAATATCTTAGCCACATAAATAGATTGAAAGTGAATGCCACTAAGTAACCAATGAAAGGAGACCGAATTGAAAGGCGCTATATGGAGTGACCGATAGACAGACAGACAGACAGGCGGATTTCCGTGCCCTTGCCGTCGCCTCCACGTCTTCTCCATTGTGCGGCCTCCTTTCTCAGCAGGCGCGTTGCATTTTTCAGCCGTAAGCATTTTTATCTCTGACAGGCATCGCAGTTCGAATTTCAAGAAGGCGAACTATAAAAAGATCCTCAGCATCCCCTGTGTATTGTCTGTGATGCCCAATTAGAGAGTTCCTTTCATATTACCGCTTTTTAAACGCATCTGTCAAGAGATTAAAATAATAATTAAAAACAACAAGAATCTGCTGCCTTGATTACCGACAAAGCTGTCAACCGTCATCGCCCAGGTGAAAGGAGCTGACGACAAAGGACAATTGTCCAACAGGAACTCTGTTTAGACTCCATTCCTTTTATAGTAAGTAGCGGGCACCCCTTCAGCTGGCCGGCCGGCCTCCCTCCGGTGCCGGAGGAGCGGACTGGTATAAAAGCAGAGGAGGGTCGCTCAGTCTTTCGTCCAGGACCTTTTTTTTGTTCCAGCGCAGCTCTTAGAAGACACCGTCCGAAGAAGCAGCATGGCCCCAAAGAAGCCCGAACCTAAGAAGGAGGCAGCTAAGTCTGCGCCCGCTCCAGAGCCTGAGCCCCCCAAGGAACCCGAATTCGACCCAAAGAGTGTCACCGTAAGTCCGCGATGATCCTCATGGTTGATGCAATTGTGAGGATTATTATATGAAAGTGTTAAATTCCTTCGTGCTGGTTCTCGTTTCCACGAAAACAATGGCCATCCATCCATTTTTAGAGACCTCTTACAGAGTCGAACTGACGCGCACAGTTAACACATCGCTGGCACAATGCAATACTAGACGCGATGCCAGTCCATCGCAGGGAGGTTATCAGTCAGCCCGGGCTCTAAACGAGAGGGCAGAATTCGCAGGGGGCGAGCTGTGTGGCAGTGGGTATGAAGGGCTCCCTTTTCTGTCGCTCATGATCAGAATGGGACGGTACGGGTGGGTCACCTGTGATTCAAAGAAGCGGCTGGAGATCTTCAGCTTTTATAATAACGACGTCTGTTGTATTTGCTTCGTACGGTGTGAAATTAAGCCAAAAACAAATGTTGGAAGCAAAACGTGTTTTCATGGTTGGCAATAGCAGTTATGGTCCTTAAATGCTAAACAGGGCGATGTTATGTTGAAAAGGCACATTTTGAATGTCATTTGATCCGCAATTAATTGAACGAAATTTCCGGGGCGATTTGCCAAATGCAAGTCTCTGGGGGGTGTACTGAGCGCCAATGTCTCCGCCATTGAAAAAGCCAGCTCGGCAAATACACTTGCCAGGCACATTTATTTCACGTAATTCCGTAGTTGTGAATGTTGTGGTCATTTAAAATATATCTGGGTATATGCGCACTCTGCTGGGTCATTCAAGACGTTGAATTGAATTTTAAAGGACCTCTCAACGCCGAGACACGAACGATACGGTAAAGAGTCTGCGTAAATTCCAAAAGATCCGAATCTCAACTCTGGCCTTCTTTTTGACGATCACCTGCTTACACTTAATGTGTTTTACTAAATGCCCGTCTCAATACCAGTGTCCTGTGTTCGAATCCCACGTCGGGATGTTACTTGTGTGATGTGCGCATGTTCTCCTGGTGTCAGAGAGGGCGTTTCACTGGGTACACCGCTCACGTCCCAAAGCTTGCAGGTTAGATAGATAGATAGATAGATACTTTATTAATCCCAAGGGAAAATTTAAATGTCAGCCCTAAATTGCGATAGAGTGTATGTGTATGTGAAGTGCCATGTCAGATACCTTTCCCTCAATGGTGTCGCGAAAAACGTGACACTGAAATGAACATGCGAGTTTGAAAAATGGATGGACGCTTTACAGGGTGGCACTGCTGCTTTACGTGTGACGTGTGACAGAGACGTAAGGATAGACTAATTGTGGATTCGATTTCCAGTCTTTGTTTTTGTTTTTCTTTTAATCCTAATTTTAACACGACTCGTTTCTCAGTTTATTTACTGATCATAATGCAAGTCGTTGTATAAAGCGCACTTTGAAGTGCACATATTTCAACATTAAAAAATCACCAATCATATCAATTCTATTCCAAACAGGAAATGTCGGACCAATCAGATGTCTGTATTTATGGCGCGAAACTTAAGAACTCGGCACTGCGCAAGCGCGATGTCAAGGCGTCTAGTTCTGAGACGGCTCTCTGTAGTCACGCGTTTGTCTGTGCTTGTTTAACGGACAGAAAAAGCACAGAATGTACATTGCTGAAAACAAAAATGTAGTAAATGTAGTTTTTGGAACCAAACATATTGAGGCAGATGGTAAATTTTCCGTGGAGGAGGCAGAGATATAACTCAGCATATCAATCCCTGAAAACATCAAGTTAAGTAAGTGTGCCAGGTAAATTAGGCAGAACCTGGATGAAGCAGACACAATATGTGCAAGCGTAGTACTTTTAACATATCATTTAGCAGCAAAATTTAAAATAACAATATGAGTGGCGTTGTGGGACTTTCCAGTTCAATGCAGTTCTCGTATACAAGTAATCGTAGATAGCACGGTGGCATCTCAATAAGCCTCCAACAAGTGTATGAGGTGTGTTTAAAGAACACGAGTATCAAAATGCATTATAGGAGTGGCTTTGATTGTCTGCATTGGTTTGGTTTTATTCTTTAGGGTTACTCAGTGTGTGAGGAGTGTCAACGTGTTCATATTGAGCATTGTAAGTCCGCGATGCCCCCGATGCCCTCTTCACCAAGTGTACTGAGTTCTTTTACAGAGAATCTACACTCTTGTCCAGCTATACGAAAAGGACCGAATCTGAAACTAAGTGACTTGGGAAGGTCTTATGGGTGCCTTTACGTTTACCGAATACGTGAGTTTTATATTTTTAAATTCGTCAAGCCCAATGTCCACAATGTCACTTCAACAGCCGGGCATCCTGATGTGTGAAGTGGAAAAGCAGCAAAAAAAAAAAAAAAACCTGCGCCGGTGTGCCCGGGATGCTCAGGTCTACCAACTTTGATATTCGATTAAGTTTTCTCACGCGGCCGAAACTAGAAGATGCCGTCCACTTCCGTTCTCTATCACTGAAAAAAGTATAACCTCCATTCAACTTAAAATAATTAAGGTAATGATTCACACTTATTTTTTCAGTCTGAACCAATGTACTTCTTTTTATCTTATTAAACCCACAATTTTTAAGTTGAGGCAAATCATTTCGAGTGATTGGGTGCAATTCACTTGTTTTATACTGAAGTCAATCTATTTTTTAAGTTGTTACAATTTAAAATGGTTTATTAGTCGTAAACTGTTTTTATGCTACGCGGATTCCACGAAGAGGCAAATCATTAAAACGACGGACTTCGCAATCTAAAATACTTTTAAGCAGATTCCTAAACCGGTTCGGGAAATCGATGGGTAGCTTTTAAAATGTCTATTTGACTAATCTGGTGGTGTACGCTGCATTCTTAAAAATCCTGGTTCTGTAACGGCACTTTACTGGGTTGTGTAGTTCCTGGGAAAGAATCACTTCATTCTGGGGAAGTTTCTTCACATATAAAATTGGTTCTTTGGGTTTGAAAAAAGTTCCTAGCAGGTGCAGAAAACAAAAGTCTTAAATGTATGATTAGTATAGCCTAGCAGGTTACTAACAGATCAAGAAATCCTGAACTTAGTCTGTGTTACTGTGTAGACTTTTAAAATCAGGAATCAATTAGTATTTAACACATTTGTTACCTTCCATTCGTGGCTATTTGTGGAACATGTTAGGGATCTACAAAAATAAACATTCTTTCTGGAACATTCTTGTGGAAGATTCGTCTTGGAAAGTTTGTTCCTCTGAGGCATTGCTCTGAAGAAGCACTTTGGCACCTTTTATTTTTAAGAGTGTATGACCACAAGTTAAATTAGGCAGATTCAGGAAGTGGCTGGACAGGTGGATTACAAGTTTATAAAGCTCAGTTGGATATGCCTGTCTTTTTAGATTAATAATCTATTTATGATTACATTGTGATTAAATGGCGCTGACAAAGTCATTAGAGCCCAATGGCGTTTCTTTCATTCTTTGTATTTATGGATGAGAACAGCTGCCAGCAGCAGGTGCCTGCAGTCTGCTAAAGCCGAGCGGACAGTCCGGCGCGTGAGACAATCTGTTTTTGTCTTTGATTATTGTTAAGATTAACTCTTCCGCTTTCACATTCTTTTACAGCGCCATTGTATTTAGAAGCTTTAGATATGAATGCCAACAGCAATTTTATTAATCCTTTAAGAAGGAACAATAGCCCGGAATGCGATGGCAGTGTGTTGGCGCAGCGAGTAGCAGCACTGCCAACTTAGAACCCTCTACTCCAGCATTTCTCAGCCTTTAAGTATTTGCGACCCGAGTTTTCATAACAGTTTTATTCGCGCCCCCCCCCCCAACATTTTTTTAAAATGTAGATGCATATTTTATTATACCTACTTAACTTTTATCGACGTTTATCTAACTCTATATTTATTGTTCTAGTATCAGAATGTAGTTTAAGTTAATTTGTTTAGGTTTCAACAGATTTTTTTTCATATTTTTCATTCTTGTTTTCTTTTTTTCACATCTTCGCACCCCCCTTTTTGTTACTTCGCGCCCCCCTAGGGGAGCCCGCCCCACAGGTTGAGAACCACTGCTCTACTCAGTTCGATTCATGCCAGAGGGCACACCTGTCACATGGTTAGGGGCTTTTTAAGCAAAGATGACTCGTTAAGCTTAATGGCGATATGGTGATAGTGCAAAAGTGACTTTCTGACAGATTTGCCCTCGCAGCACTTCCTCCTGGGTAGTCTCTCTTTAAAATAAATAAATGTGCCAAGGTCCTGAGGAGCCACACTTGCTACAGGTTTTCACTTCAACCAGTTTCTTAATCACAACCCTTTTATTTGCTAGTAAAGTTATATACTTTTTAGGCTTAATTTAATTTAACAATTTAGAACACGGGTATCAAACTCCTATCCTGGAGGGCCACAGTGGTTGCAGGTTTTCATTCTAACCATCTTTTTAATTAGTGACCGGTTTCGGCTGCTAATTAACTTCTTTTGCCTTTGTTTTTAATTAACTTGACTCAGGCCCCTTTCTTTTTTCTTAATCAGCAGCCAAATAATAGTGAGACACAAAACAAGCCGCCACATGACCAGCTCTCCGTGCCCATCACCCAATATCAGTTATGGCGGACTACACGATAACGTGCAGTGAATACACTTGACTTGATCGTTCCTAGTCTTCCTCCTCTTTCTCTGTACGTTTGCTCAGAGGTTGATGCGCTTGCCGCTTCCTGAGCAGCTCTTCTTTTCTCCACCTTAGCGGTCCGCTTCTTCTCTTCTTCCGTCGGCATCTTTTCACTTTAAGACTGATTAAGTCAGTGTTTGTCTTGCAATTACTTAATACGTTTTCCTTGATTTTTTTTTACTTAAGCTGGCACTTAAATCATTCTTGAGGCAGATTGAAGACTTAAGATCAGGGCCGGATTAAGGTGGGTGCTGTTGATGCTGCAGCATGAGGCTCATTCCTGAAATAGGCCCAGATGAAAACAGATGAGAATTTTCCAGAAGCTGAACAGTTTTCCTTTACTATATTAACCTCAAAATAATTCTTAGAATGAAATTTGGAGTCCGACTTTCGGAAGCCTAGACACAGCGTTACTTATTATAGTTACTATTGTTCTTTGCGCTGTGACGTAACTATAACATCGTTGTGTTTATTGTTAACTGAAGATTTCAAGTTAATGTTATCAATTTTTACGTTAAACAGTTTACCTAGTAATTTAGCTGCGTTGTTTGCAATATCTTGGGGATTCTCGCCACTTTATTATTGTCCGGTAAGTGCCACGTAGTAAATTTTTCGCCTTGAAAGTTAGTTGTACAGTTAAAATCGATGGTTATCTGTAAAGGTAAAACTAAAAGCCGGCCCGCGGGCCCAGCATGGATGTTTAGAATTTTTTAAAATCCTCGACAGGATTCTGGTCTATTATGAAATTTAAATCGTGGACAAATTTTTACCCTCAAGAGCCTGAACTGAGTCACTTTGACCCCAAGTCTGTGCAAATTCATTTTTTCTTACTCTGTTTCGTAAGAGAATTGCGAAATCTAGTGTATTTCATTGTTAGGTTTTCTGCATTTTTGCTCTTTTCAGACAATTGCTATTGAATGTTGATGTTACACAGTTTGTTATTCTCGAGTTGTTTCGATACTACGTCGTTTTTATTTTTCATGTTCAATAAAGGCTGGCTGGTTGCATCACAAGCAATTAAGGCTCCTTGGTCGGTCTGAGTGCGCATGTACGGCGAGTGTCGAATGCACAGGCACCAATGGCGAAAAAAAATAGGCCTTTTTTACATTGCAGGATCAGGCCCAATTTCGTCTTAATCCGGCCCTGCTTAAGATATGAAGAGCTAGGGGAAGTGACTGCGAAAGTGGCAGGGAATGAGAACGGCGCCCGTATACGCATGCGCTGCATGGCCTCCCTGCTGGCCGCTGCCGAGAGTTGGTCCTACTTTAAAATAAAATAAAAAGAGGTATAACCTTGGAGGTCAATTCTCACCCCGAAAGCGGATAGTAGAGGTCATGTAGTAGACGTGTACCAAATTTCAGGTCAATAGTCCAAATGGTTTGCGAGCTACAGATGACTTACAATCTGGGACAGACAAACGAACAGCCACGGTATCGTATTATATATAAAGACTAGCAGACCTGGCGCGCTTCGCTGCACGTTTAACCGGCTAGTTTCGGCAGCGGATCGTGTTTTTTTTTCAATCTAGACGTCCTGTCTTTTTCAGATTCTTTTAACCGCCTGGTTTCGGCAGCCAATCGTTCTTTTCCCCAATCTAGAAGTCCTTTCTTCTTGAGATTCGTTTAACCACCTGGTTTGGGCAGCTGTTCTTGCTTTTTCCAATCTAGAAATCCTGTCTTCTTTAGATTCGTTTAACCGCCTGATTTTGGCAGCGAATCGTTTTTTTTTTTCTAACGTATAAGTAGTTTCTTGTTGAGATTCGTTTAATCGCCTGGTTTTGGCAGCCAAGCGCTTTTTTTTTTTCCAACCAGAAGACTTCTCTTGAGATCCGTTTAATGGCCTCGTTGATTGCATGTCTTCCAAGGTAGTGTCAATACCCATTTCTGGCACTGAGTCATCTCCCCTTTTATGAGTGACTGTGTAAGTACCGCGTGTACTAAACAGTAAATTAGTAAAGGAGAAAGGACTAAACACTAAGGAAAAAGAACGGTAAGACCGCGTCAGCTGCGGAGCGAAATGAAGTGAATGGGAGGGGAAATGATCACGTGACTCCCACACCCGGCCACAAACAGTCTCGCTGATCCCAACTCTCCTTTACATAGATACACGAGGTATAGATAGATAAAGAAAGGTGAAGGTCTCAGTAAGGTTGATCTCTCAGGTCACCAAAACATTTTCACGATGTTCTTAGAAAAAAAAAACAAACTCAACAGTTTTGGAAATGTCTGCAGTGAGAGCAGCAACAGGCCATGGAATTAAATAACAGGATTAATTAACAGCAGGAATCGGCTTCTCATTAAGGAACTGGTTGGAGTTTGAAGCTCCAATTTATGGTCATCTGATGGCTCATTTCACGTCTCATTCCTGTTTGGCTGTCATTTAATGAAGAAAAGAATTCATTCAGAGGACTGAATCCTTAAAAAAAAAAAATGAAGGGAAAAAGAATTTAATTAGCAGTGAAAACTGGTCACTGATTAGGAAAAGGGTTAGAATGAAAACCTGTAGCCTCCAGGCCTGGAGTTCGACACTCCTAATTTAGAACCTTATCATTGCTTGTTTTAGTTTTAAACAGCTGTATTTAGGATTTAGTTGCTTCTTATTTTTTATCAAGCCCCCTTAATCTTAGGATTAAATTGTCAAAGGAAACGCTAGCTCTCCAGCTAACCTGGTGCCATTTTAAACTGCTTTTTTTGCACCATGAAGTATCTGTGTTTAATAACATGTTTAGAAATAAATGAGAAGGAAAGAGCAGGACCAAGAAGTACAATTCGGTTCTGGTCCACACAGCACATGGATAATGATGACAGAAACAAAAAATCTACAATGTGATTTTAAAATAAAGTATGTTTAAAAATTAAGCAAAGCGATTATTCATCATCTCCTATCACGCCACTGCTGTATCCAGGTAAGAGCGGCGTCATTAGAATCCTTAAGATCATCTTCGGTATAAGTAGGGCCTCAGGAACATTCAAGGAGAATGTGGTTTATTGTTTGGGTGGGCTCACCAAAAAGCGATTATTTACTTTTAGTTATAAATGGAGTAAAAAGCAAAAAAAAAAAAATCTTTTAACAACATTTTTCGTGGTTATATGTGACTAAATAAAATATTGGGACGCACATAAATTAATTGATTCAAATGATTTTTGAAACTTGTTTAGCATGATGAGGAATTACAATGAAAGTAGCTATTCTATTGATTGAATGAATTAATTTATATGCGTCCCACGATTTTATTTAGTCACATATAACCACGAACATTGTAGTTAAAGAAAAGTTTATTTTTTGCTTTTTAGTGCATTTATAACTAAAGTATATAAAATCCATCCATCCATTATCCAACCCGCTATATCCTAACTACAGGGTCACGGGGGTCTGCTGGAGCCAATCCCAGCCAACACAGGGCACAAGGCAGGAAACAAACCCCAGGCAGTGCGCCAGCCCACCACAGGGCACACACACACTAGGGACAATTTAGAATCGCCAATGCACCTAACCTGCATGTCTTTGGACTGTGGGAGAAAACCTACGCAGACACGGGGAGAACATGCAAACTCCACACAGGGAGGACTCGGGTCTCCTAACTGCGAGGCAGCAGCGCCACCGTGCCACCAATTTTTAAAAAAAATTATATATTTTATATTTTTACTCTAAGTATTTTACAAATCATTTTTCTTTATCATTTTTCGTGAACGGAGGAGGACGTTTCGGAGTATGCGCTGATTACAGCGCGTTGCCACACCCACCACACGGCAAAACACCCGGATTGAGATCTGAGCGCAGACTTGCAGCGGGCGACACTTCAGCACCACACTGAACAGTGTGAGGTTTTTTTTTTTTTTTACAGTGACTGGAACCTTCTTTAAAAGTATTACATAATGAGTCCTTTGCTAAATTATTTGAATACTACAAAGAATTATATTTCGGTCTGTCTTTTTCTGTTCAGGCTCTTATGGGATTAGCGCTCAGTCCCTGCGAAAACAAAATATCGACGATAGAACGGCAATACGTCCTCGCCGTGATCATCGCGGCTACTCCATCGCAAGAGTAAACCAGTAAAGTCGGGACCCACTCCACTCACTGGAAGAGGCAAGTGGGGGCAAACCGGCGTGTCTCTCACTTGTATGCTCCGATATCGCACTTCATTCCCTCTCCGTCATTGTTGTGTGTGCGTTAATTGGAATCGCGTAACTTTTGATTACGGGGAAATGTGTTATGTAATTGCATCAGTTTGACGGATTATTGTATTGTCATCGATAATGAACACGTAGGCAAAATTTTGAAGAAATTCGCTTTGCCAAAAATGGGTTTAAAGATTCGAGCCAGGCAGACGTACAGACAGAAGAATCAAATTAAATAAAATCATTTAATAACACAAATACCTTGAAAGAATAAAAACACTAACAAGCCATTGAATTAAATAATCAACGCTTCATTATCTTCTGAATAGGAAACTGATTGGAACGAAAACCTGCAGCCTCTATGGTTCCCCAGGCCTGTGACTGAGAATGTCTGTCGTACGGGACCCATTTTTGAATCCTAAAAGAACAGTCCGCATGAAGGTTCCGGAAGGATCCTTTAATTATTTAGTCCCAAAACAGCTTCCACAAAGTGCCATGAATACATAAGAGAAATAGCTGATTGTAAGAGGTCTCCTGCTATGTACAACCACACAGGCCAAGTTTGGGTTTTCTTGGTTTGTTGTATCCTTCTGGGTCACCCAGTAGACATTAAAGATTTCTGTTTTGTCCACATATTCGGAACGTCTTCAAAGCCCAGCGTACCAACGTCATGTGCAAAGAATGAAATGGCTCTTTGTCAAGCAATGGTTCTCCGAGGAGCAACATGAGCCAGTAAAGAACCAGCACTTTTAAGAGTATAGATAATGCGGGCCTACAAGCTGAATGTACGTGGACGTTAATTATTTTTACAGCAGACCAAAACCAGCCATGGCCCCCTACCAAAATCCCCTATTCAGTTGCTTTTAACTCTTGCACAGGCCCTTCTTCTTTATTATCACCATTGTTTCCTCAGGACGCCCCTTTCTCAAGATAAAGTTTCTTCGCTAATCCCTTTGAGGTGGCACGTTATTATTAGACGTGCGATGGACTTGCTCCTCAGCCGTGACCTTGACAGCCTGCTTTGAAATAATGCTTTCTGCCCACTGTTGCCATCTCTGTAACTTGATGACCCTCCTCGACGGGCTCTTGTGCTACTAACATAACAAGAGCCAGTTGTTTGCGTTGGCCTCCTTCAGTCGCAGCGTCAGCTGAACGTCTCACTTTACCGAAAGGTCAAGTGTCTTGGAGGGTCATGTGAGGAGGCCCAACTGCAAGTTTTACAGTAGGGTCAGTATGGTCATGTGCCCAGGCTCCAGTGAAATCCATACGTGCATGTGTTAACTGATGTGCCACTCTGTGCCAACAATCATATATATATATATACACATATACAGTGCCACCTTCCATGGGACCACCACGTCTGGCATCTTTTATATGGTGGACTATTTGTTTCTTCTTCCTTTCCCACATCAACATGGGGTTGATGTGCCTGACCAACGTTTTATTTTTTGTATAGCCCAAAATCACACAAGGAGAGCCGCAATGGGCTTTAACAGGCCCTGCCTCTTGACAGCCCCCCAGCCTCGACTCTCTAAGAAGACAAGGAAAACTTCCAAAAAAAACCCTTCTAGGGAATAAATGGAAGAAACCCCCGGAAAGGCAGCTCAAAGAGAGACCCCTTTCCTGGTAGGCTGGGCGTGCAGTGGGTGTCAAAAAGAAAAAGGGGGGGGTCAATACAATAGAATACAATACACAGAACAGAACAAATCCTTAATACAGTATAAAAATAAAAATTTTAGAAGTACAGAGTAGAATTTAACAGTAGATGATATCACATAATATGATTTGGATTTGTTTAGAGTCCTGGAGACCTCGGCCATCAAGCTGCCTCCCCCATTTGGCCATTCCACGGCTGAAACAGTGCTGGGCCAACCTATCCAATGAAAGGACCCCTCTTTCCCATGATTCCCTCAATTCTCCACCAGGAATGACTTTACCTTAGGGAGGCAAAACAACTTGGCAGGCAGGCGGGCGGTGGCACCAAGTGCCACATTTGAGTACCAAGAAGAGAAACAGAATAGCTGAGGGTTAGTAACAAATTATAACAATCATGTTACTTATGTTTTAGTGCTAATGACTAACAACAGAGACGCAGTCTGCACAGTTGATCAGCAGCTCTAGTCAGGGTGTGCTAAACTGAAGCTGTGAGTCTTCAGCCGGGATTTTAGAGCTGAGACCGAAGGGGCATCTCTTATAGCAGCAGGCAGACCACTCCACAGTTTAGGGGGTCCGGAACTAAAAGCTCGACCTCCCACTGTTATTTTATTAATCCTTGGAATCCTAACCAGACCGGCATCTTGAGATCTTCATGTGCGCTCAGGTTTGTAAGTCATGATAAGTTCAGATAAGTAAGCCGGACCTCGGCCATTTAATGCTTTATATGTTAAAAGGAGGATTTTGAAATCTGCCCTAAACTTAACCGGGAGCCAGTGTAAGGATTTAAGTTATGTGTTCGTATTTTCTTGTTCTTGTAATAATTCTTGCAGCAGCATTTTGGATTAACTGGAGGCTGAATAAAGAACAGTTTGAACAGCCAGTGAACACCACATTGCAGTAGTCCGTCCTACTAGAAATAAATGAATTAATTAATTTCTCAGAATCCGGTTTGTTTAAAGATTTTTAAGATGGGAGAAACCTGATTTGGACAACTTTGTAATGTGCGCTTTAAATGACCTGCTAGAGTCAAAGAGAACTCCGGGATTGTGGGCTGATTCAGTAAAATTAATGGGGATTTCCAGCTGAGTTAAATGATGACAGAATATTGTTGTGATCAGCGTCATTACCTCCAATAATTAACATCTCGGCGTGTTTAAAGACAAGTAGTTCTCATCCATCCACTCCTTTAATTCACTAACACAACTAATTAAAGACATCATCAGAGAAACTTCATTTGATCTAAAAGAAAAGTATAACTGAGTGTCATCTGCATACGAGTGAATATTAACATCTAATGAGAGATCCCAGTGGAAGCAGCTCAGTCCCGCGTCTTTTCCCCAGTCAGACCTTTTCCTTCATATCTTTGTATCCTTCCTCCTCTGCTTAGCCTCCCTCACTTTCTCTTCTCTTGTTCTCCCATTCCCGTCACTCTTTTGCCCTCATACTCCTTGTGTCTCCTCATCACATATCCTCATCGCTTCAGCCTACTTTCCTTCTTCCAGTTCCTCCACCCACCATGCACTCTCGGGGTTATCTCTGCATCTAATTCTCCATCTTAGTGCAGCCCAAGTTTAGCATTTAATATAATAAATGCTCCTGAATTTATGAAGTCATATACCGTATATACTCGCGTACAAATCGAGTCTTGAAACCTGAAAAATCGATCATAAAATCAGACCCCGATTAATACACCCGTTCCAAAATACGACACTTTCATTTTTTTAATCTTCTTGCCTCCTCCGATCTCGCACCAGTTTCTCAGACACATCGAATTTTGTTGCAGCAGCGCAGTTACCAATTTCTTTCGCCACTTCAACGACTTTTAATTTAAAACCAGCTTCATATTTTCTTCTGATCGAACGCTCCATCGTAGATAAGGGATTCTCTTACGATAAAGAAGAGCGTGTGATACAAAAACAACAAATCAGTGCAAACGTCACTTCGGAGCAGTTTGGGTATCACCGTGTGGTCACGTGGGCACAATACATAGAAAAAAAAGGCCGTGTGCTCAGAGGTTCCTCTCTCAGGTGGGCGTTAGCATATCATAATCTCTTGGACCAATAGCGTGAGTTTTCTGCATTCGACTCATATGATCGACATCATAAAATACCGGAAATTATACAATAAAATCAAGCCCTGACTTATCCGCGGGAGAACTTAAAATGTGAGTATATACAGTAAATAAGATTTATTACAGGTAGATAAATAAACACAATGCGAGTCGTCAAGGCTTCCGTTAAAACGTGAATACAAATGAACTTCATAGTGTGCAGTAAAACCCCACAGACCTCCCAAATACAAGTGAAATGATAATAAAGAGAATAAAAAAACAAAATAAATTAACAAACAGTGCAGCAACCAAAAGAACAATACATAGGAAATCATCCATCCCGCTATATCCTAACTACAGGGTCACTGGGGTCTGCTGGAGCCAATCTCAGCCAACACAGGGTGCAAGGCAGGAAACAAACCCCAGGCAGGGCACCAACCCACCACATGGCACACACACTATAGGGACAATTTAGAATTGCCAAAGCACCTCACCTGCATGTATTCGGACTGTGGGAGGAAACCCACACAGACACGGGGAGAACATGCAAAGTCCACGCAGGGAGGACCCGGGAAGCGAACCCAGGTCTCCTAACTGCGAGGCAGCAGCACTACCCACTGTGCCACCGTGCCACCCATAAACAGAACAAAAAAAACAAAATAAATTAACAAACAGTGCAGCAACCAAAAGAACAATACGTAGGAAATCATCCATCCATCCATCATCCAACCCGCTATATCCTAACTACAGGGTCACAGGGGTCTGCTGGAGCCAATCCCAGCCAACATTAGGGCGCAAGGCAGGAAACAAACCCCGGGCAGGGCGCCAGCCCACCACATACATAGGAAGTCAATCTAACCATATTGTGAAACGAATAAAGAAAAACGTGAGAAGCCTCACAATAACAGCAACATTTATTTCTGTCACACATTTTCATTCAAATAATGTGCTTTACATGATGAAGAAAGAGAAAAAAAAGACAAAGTAAGAATTAAAATAAGAGAACAATAATTCACATAGAATAAAAGTAAGGTCCGATGGCCAGGGAGGACAGAAAAAACAAAAAAAAACTCCAGACGGCTGGAAAAAAAATAAAATCTGCAGGGGGTCCGAGGCCACGAGACCACCCAGCCCCCTCTAGGCATTCTACTTAACATAAATGACCTCAATCAGTCCTCATTGTATTCAGGGCTCTCATGGAAAGACTTGATGATGACGGTCACATGGACTTCTGGCCTTTAATCCATCAATGTAGGGTCACAGGGGTCTGCTAGAGCCAATCCCAGCCAACACAGGGCAGGAACCAATCCTGGGCAGGGTGCCAACCCACCGCAGGACACACACAAACACACACACTAGGGCCAATTTAGAATTGCCAATCCACCTAACCTGCATGTCTTTGGACTGTGGGAGGAAACCGACGCAGACACGGGGAGAACATGCAAACTCCACGCAGGGAGGACCCGGGAAGCGAATCCGGGTCTCCTAACTGTGAAGCAGCAGCACTACCCACTGCTCCACCGTGCCACCCTTGTGACAATATATTTATATATACTTGTATATTGTGACAGACGACTGGGGACCTTGCCCCACCGGGATGCCTGGAACAAGGAAGGACCGGGAGAGGGGCAATATATTCCCCTGGACGTAAGAGGGCAGCCCCCCTGGGGGTCCGTGGCCGCCACTAGGGGGCGCCTGGATGGTTCCCGACACATGGAGTGCACACCAGGAAGGGCTGCCGGAAGATCATCAAGGAGCACCTGGAGCACATCCAGGTGTGCCATAAAAGGGGCCGCCTCACTCCATTTGGTGAGCTGGAGTTGGGTGGAAGAGGACGGAGTTTGCAAGGAGTGGAGTAGAGGAAGGCAGAAGAAACGAAAGGACTGAGAGCATTGTGGCTAATTGTGCACTGTGGTGTTGTGTTGAGGAATAAAACGTGTGTGTTTTGGACACCTGGCTGTCTCAGTGTCTGTCTGTGTCCGGGGCATCTTTCACCTAATATATATATATATATGCTTCTCACAACCCAAGACCCACCCGATAGGCCCTCTTGTCCTGTGGTCTAGAGGTACATTCTGCCTGTTTTGCTGCCTGATAAGCGCCGAGTACATCTGAGGAGGCCTCACTGGAATTTGTGGTAGATGCCCGTGTACTTTGACATCTGCTTGTTGTCTTGTCACCCCAGCGTTCAGAGCTCACGTACAAAGCTGCCTTTAAATGAGTTTAAAATGAGAGCAGAAGTTGGCAGCCACATTATAAAATCAGTCGGGCACCGCTATGTGCCTGCGGACCGTTTTAAAATATGAAGGAGTGGACTTGAACCCCACAGCCTGCACCCTTTAGCTGCCCTCCAATAATGTTTTGTTCTCTTTGTCTTTCAGATTGAATTCAATGCGGACCAGATTGAAGGTCAGTTCCTCCATGCATGTTTTTCCTAAGTGTCTTGTCATGACGTGATTATACCATAAAACATTGAAGGTGTTTGAAACTCCAAGCAGATTTGATCTCTGCGGCTGATGGAGGCTGAACAAGTAGAACAATAAATGTCTGCCCGGCCTGTGTGTTAATGTATCAGCAGTAGCCATCGTCACGGTCCCCACCATGGAAGGGACATCTGAGATCAGTATAACTAAACACGTTGCCACAGATCCACGTCAGGCTGCCAACTCACTGCTGCTTGGTTTTGTTGTCTTCCAGAGTTCAAGGAGGCTTTCATGCTGTTTGACAGGACGCCCACCGGAGAGATGAAGATCACCTACGCCCAGTGTGGCGACGTCATGAGGGCTCTGGGGCAGAACCCCACCAATGCCGAGGTCCTTAAAGTGCTGGGCAAACCCAAACCAGAAGGTGGGCTCAGTAATATTGGTTTGCATTTACGCTTTTATTACTTTTTAGCAAAAAGCAGAGAAAAAAAAGAACGGTTCCAACTTAGAAATAAAAAAATGCAGGAACCAGATGAGGGTGTCATTATTAATCTGAAGTTCTGATAAGGTGTTTAGAAATTTCTGAGGCAACCCGGAATTTCATTTAGACAGCAGAACTGAGACCTGCAGCAGCATACAGTGACTGCAAAAAGTTTGATTGGAAAGGCGCTATATGATTATTATGGAAGACACTATGAAACAAGCTACCGACTCTGCAGAAAGGAAAGGCACTATATGGGTCGATATGAAAGACTCTATAGAAAGGAAAGGCACTATATGGGTCGATGTGAAAGGCACTATATGGGTCGATATGAAAGACTCTATAGAAAGGAAAGGCACTATATGGGTCAATATGAAAGGCGCTGCAGAAAGGAAAGGTACTATATGGGTCAATATGAAAGGCGCTATAGAAAGGAAAGGCATTATATGGGTCGATATGAAAGACTCTATAGAAAGGAAAGGCACTATATGGGTCAATATGAAAGGCGCTATAGAAAGGAAAGGCACTATATGGGTCGATGTGAAAGGCACTATATGGGTCGATATGAAAGACTCTATAGAAAGGAAAGGCACTATATGGGTCGATATGAAAGACTCTATAGAAAGGAAAGGCACTATATGGGTCAATATGAAAGGCGCTGTAGAAGGGAAAGGTACTATATGGGTCAATATGAAAGGCGCTATATAAAGGAAAGGCACTATATGGGTCGATATGAAAGACTCTATAGAAAGGAAAGGCACTATAGGGGTCGATATGAAAGGCGCTATAAAAAGGAAAGGCACTCTATCAGGGGTTCTCAATGTCGGTCCTGGGGACCCACTGTGGCTTCAGGTTTTTGTTTCATCCAGATTCATAATCACTGGCAACAACTAATAACTCCCTGGTCTCATTTAATTAGCTCTTCTCTTCTCTTAAAAGCACAGCAGCATGATTTTTACACTTTTAAGAATTTTAGAAATATTTCTGATTTTTCTATAGATTTAAATGTTTAACTCTCTTTTGTTAATTTCATTATATTTTGCCCTTTCTCTGTACAGTGTGCCCCCTTCATTGTATCTTATTAATGACTAGCCGCCCCCTGTGGTTCCACCCGCATAATAGTGAAATAGGACAAACTTTAAAAATCAATAAGCAAACAGCTAAGTGGATGCAAAGAACACTTCAAAACACAAAGGTAGAGCAACTCGAACGGAGGCTGGCATGTAAGTGAGGAGGGCCCTGCCCAGCTCTCTACTCCTGACGTCACGCTTCCTCCTCCCCTTGGCCCGCAGCCTCTGTTTTGGATTAGCACAAATATATCAGTACCGCAAGTGAACTATAATACTTAACACGATGAAAGAAATTACAAAATCATCCGGGATGTTCAAGCAAATTCTAGAAAAAAAAAAAACAGATCTAAATGTGTGAAGTAGATCTCTAGTGAAAAGCCGACAGACTGACAGATAGGCAGACAGACATTGCATTTTAAATATAGAGAGACAATTAAAAATGAGCAGGCAGCACTGAATCGTGAAAGGCTACCTTAGCACCAGACCCACTAATTAGCAAGTCATGGATTTATTTGAACACCTGGAAAAGTAGAATTAGAATCAAGATGAAATTTTCTCCAATTTCTCCAACCCGCTATATCCTAACTACAGGGTCATAGGGGTCTGCTGGAGCCAATCCCAGCCAACACAGAGCGCAAGGTAGGAACAAATCCTGGGCAGGGTGCCAGCCCACCGCAGGGCACACACACACACCAAGTGGACAATTCAGGATTGCCAATACACCAAACCTGCATGTCTTTGGACTGTGGGAGGAAACCCACACAGACACAGGGAGAACATGCAAACTCCACGCAGGGAGAACCCGGGTCTCCTTACTGCAAGGCAGCAGCACTCCCACTGTGCCACCGTGCCACCCTGGGTGTAAAAGGCTCTGTATAATATGTAATAGTGTGAAAAGGAAGGATACAACAGATAGGTTGGTGGGAAAGTAAATATATTTTAGGTGAACCAATACAAAAGGCGCTATATAATACGCAGACTGATACCATAATTATCATAACTGACTGATTAGATTCTTTAATGGCTCCTTGCCCTCCAGCAGCACTCCTTTCCTATTTGAGGAGCAGTGGTGACTGCCAGCTGTTCAGTAGCGAGGCCTTGATGGGTCTCCACGTCTTCGTTTTTTTTCAATGTAGTCTTGCGAGGGGCCTCATTAATGATGCCAGGGGACGTCTGTCTGTCCGTCCTCCATTTCTGTACCCGGCTGCGGGTTCACCGACAAAAGCGCGATAGACATATGCGCCCCGACAAACCCGCTAACTGGTTTTCGACAAATGAGCGCCGACAAAATCGCGAGAGAGGCCAAGAGAGTGGGACGCGTACGTGCGCATTATTTACACATTATGTGCTAGGTTATAACTGTTATAACTGCTGATGGCATGCGGCGAACAAATAACTCAGTCGACGGTTGGCATAACGCGTCGTATACAAAGCGGAATTACCAGCAGTCAGGCAGCCAGCGAGTCTAAATACGCTCAACTATCAAGACGTCTTGCTGCAATTCTTCCTACATATGCAGGGCGTGATCTTAAGGACTATCTGCGTGCCGTGCTGATGGCATGCCGCGTCTCATAATATTGACTTCTAAAATAAACATTATTATATATGTTTTAAATTAGTAATTGATATTTAATGAAACTTTCGCGATTTTGACGGCGCGTTTTATTCAGCGCTGTTTTGTCGGCGCTCATATGTCTATCGCGCAAATGTCGGGTCACACGGCTGTGCCCCATTCCCCCATAGAGCACTCATGAATGTGGAGGGCAGGTGTGCCTATCAATGATTTCATGGTGCTCCTCATCCCACATCATTCCTTCTGCACATTAAATGTTTTACTCTTTGTGACACTCTTTGGCTCTTGTGGGTGTCTCTGTGTGACAGTCGGCTGGTTGTGTGTGTTTGGCTCCACAGATATGAACACAAAGATGTTGGACTTTGAGACGTTCCTCCCCATGCTGCAACACATCTCCAAGTCCAAGGACCAGGGCACCATGGAGGACTTTGTGGAAGGTCTGCGTGTCTTTGACAAGGAAGGAAATGGCACGGTCATGGGAGCTGAGCTGCGCCACGTCCTCGCCACTCTTGGTACGTAGCTGTGCCCACTTGATGCCCTCATTTTCATCATCTAGCTCTTTGCTAGCCATTTACGAATGTCATTTGCCGAGTGAAATAAGAAAGGTAGAACCACACATGTTTTTCTAAGCTCTCTATAACAGTCACTTGGCTCAAAGTGCCACCAGAGGAGGACAGTCCTGCTTTGTGTCTTGCGGCTCTGGAAAAAAGGGAACAATGGAATTTGTTGGTGTAATAAAAACAAAGCAAAAACACACAAGTTCCTTTAATGTGTTTTGAGCATCACTGAGCCCGCTGTGCATCACTCCAATTAACATTCATTTAATTATCCAGGGGAGAAGATGAAAGAAACTGAGGTTGAACAGTTAATGGCGGGCCAGGAAGATGCCAATGGCTGCATTAACTATGAAGGTGAGCACAGAGTCTTCTGAAATGGAATACGCGAGAAAATGTCATGGTGTCTGTGAAGTCTGTGAATTAAAGGGTTTTGGGGGGTCCTGACTGTTGCGTGTACAGAATGCATGTTAGAATTCAGACTAACAGTACCTGTCCAAATCAACATGTCGCCAATGAAAATATTAAAGTCGGGATGAGTGCGGGCCCAGAGGGGACTGGCAGACTCTCCAGGAAAGACATGGAGGATCACAGGGACTCTAGTCCTTGGTGTTGCAGACTTCACGTCTCTTACTGCTGCCGCAGGGTTCGGTTCTCAGACTATAGTATACATTCTTAGACTTTCTCAGATTATAAACTCTTTTAAGTGCATTTCACGTCACCTTTATGCAGATGATATACAGCTTTATGTCTCATTTGAACCCAATCAGAGTGACAAATTGTCCATTTTGGTTGACTGCTTGTCCCAGATTCATAACTGGCTTTGTCATAACTACTAGCAGCCTTCACTCTGAGATTAGTCCCAACAACAACAACAGCATTTATTTCTAGAGCACATTTTCATACAAATAACATACAGTAGCTCACATGATGAAGAAAGAGAAAAAAGACAAAGTAAGAATTCAAATCAGAGAACACTAATTAACACAGAATAAAAGTAAGGTCCGATGGCCAGGGAGGACAGAAAAAAAAAAAAACTCCAGACGGCTGGAGAAAAAAATAAAATCTGCAGGGGGTCCGAGGCCACAAGACCACCCAGCCCCCTCTAGGCACTCTACCTAACATAAATGACCTCAATCAGTCCTCATTGTATTCAGGGCTGTCATGGAAGGACTTGATGATGACGGTCATGTGGACTTCTGGCCTTTAATCCATCAATGTAGGGACATCACGGTGCTTTGATCAGGTGGTGGTGCACAGAAAACCGGAAAAAGACCAGAAGAGAGAGTAGGGGTTGGTATGGATTTTAGTGCCACCATGAATAGTAATGATAATTAATTGAATATGCAGAGCATCAGAATTAAATTAAAATGAAGTTATGAGAAAGCCATGTTACAGTAATGAGTTTTCAGCAGTTTTTCAAAGAGCTCCACCGTATCAGCCTGGTGAATTCCTATTGGCAGGCTATTCCAGATTTTAGGTGCCTAACAGCAGAAGGCCGCCCGCCCGCCTCACCACTTCTTTTAAGTTTAGCTCTTGAAATTCTAAGCAGATACTCATTTGACGATCTAAGGTTACGATTTGGAATATAAGATGTCAGACACTCCGATATATAAGATGGAGCAGATTATTTAAGGCTTTGTAAACCATAAGCAGAATTTTAAAGTCAATCCTGAATGACACAGGTAACCAGTGTAGTGACATCAAAACTGGAGAGATGTGCTCGGATTTTCATTTCCTAGTTTGGATTCTAGCAGCTGCATTCTGCACCAAGATGGCTTCCCTCTCTCCAAATGCCAAGTCAAAGTTACACAATCCGGGGGTTATTTTCAAATTCACATGTCAGGTCTGTTAGCCGCTCTCGTTTCCTTCATTTAAGAAATCTTTCTAAACTGAGGGCTGTAGTCTCAAGGCCAGAACTGGAGAGGTTTGTACCCGCTCTTACCCCTTCACGTCTTGACTTACTGCAATGCCCTTTATGGTGGTCTGAAGAAGTCCTCCTTTTCTCAGCTACAGTTAGTTCAAGTATGCAGCTGCTAGGCTTTAAACTCAATTTAGTCAGGGGGGCACATATTACTCCCAGTTGGTACGCATTGCACTGGCTTCTCGCTTATTTTAGAATTTGTTTTATAATTTTGCTGCTTACCTATAGAGCTTCCTGCAGTCAAACCAACCCATGAGTACATCACTGGCCATACAGCCTGGTGGGCACACAGATCTGGGCAGCTGAGCCTCTTAATCACCCCTCATACCCGGCTCAAGTGCATTTCAGTCCATTGTGCCAAGGCTCTGGAATGGCCTTCCATTAGTGCTGCGCACGGCTGACTCACTTGATTCTTTTAGTCAGCAACTTAAGACATTTTGGTGAGGTCTCTGGTAGGAGTGATGGAGGTGGGATTACATCAGGGATCGGCTCTGAGCCCCTTCTTATCTCCAATGGTGATGGCAGGTTGACAGACGAGATTAGACAGGAGTCCCCGTGGACTGTGATGTTTGCTGATGACATTGTGATCTGTAGGGAGAGTAGGGAGCAGGTTGAGGAGACCCTGGAGAGGTGGAGATATGAGAGAAGAGGAATGAAGGTCAGTAGGACCACCAAGACAGAATACATGTGTGTGAATGAGAGGGAGGTCAGTGGAGTGGTGAGGATGAGGGGAGGAGAGTTGGCGAAGGTGGATGAGTTGAAATACTTGGGATCAACAGTACAGAATAATGGGGATTGTGGAAGAGAAGTGAAGAAAAGAGTACAGGCAGGGTGGAGTGGGTGAAGAGTGTCAGGAGTGATTTGTGACAGACGGGTATCGACAAGAGTGAAAGGGAAGGTCTACAGGATGGTAGTGAGACCAGCTGTATTATATGGGCTGGAGACGGTGGCACAGGAGACAGAGCTGGAGGTGGCAGAGCTAAAGATGTTAAGATCTGCATTGGGTGTGACGAGGATGGACAGGATTAGAAATGACGACATTAGAGGGTCAGCTGAGGTGGGGCAGTTGGGAGACAAAGTCAGAGAGGCGAGATGGATTTGGTTTGGACATGTGCAGAGGAGAGATGAGGGGTATATTGAGAGAAGGATATTAAGGATAGAGCTGCCAGGGAAGAGGAGAAGAGGAAGGCCTAAGAGAAGGTTTATGGATGTGTTGAGAGAGGACATGCAGGTGATGGGGTGACAGTGCAAGATATGAAAGGAGATGATCTGCTGTGGCGACCCCTAACAGGAGCAGTCGAAAGAAGAAGAAGACGTTAAAGCAGACTTTGGGACACAGCCGAGTCGTCTCTGCTTGGACTTTTGGCTTAGTCTTTGTTTTGTTCCTGTTATTCTATTTTATTGCTTCTCTTTACTTCTTTTTGTTTTCTTATATTTGGTTTGCACTTTTATGTGTTTTATTGTTGTACAGCACTTTGTGATGTCATGTCTGTGAAAGGCGCTTTATAAATACGTTTTACTGATTTACTCACTTGTCTAATGAGTGGGGGACATGCAGGGTCTTGCATTCTGGATGGTCTCCAAAGTGGTTAATGTGATTGAATTTACAAAGGGAAAAAAAAAACTACCATATATGGCGTTTATCATTATTAATGTCGTCCAGTGTTGTTAAAATAATTACATTTACAGTAAAAGAGAGACTGCAGTGGGCTGGCGCCCTGCCCCGGGTTTGTTTCCTGCCTTGCGCCCTAATGTTGGCTGGGATTGGCTCCAGCAGACCCCCGTGACCCTGTAGTTAGGATATAGCGGGTTGGATAATGGATGGATGGATAAAAGAGAGACAGTATATACTGCCTTTAAAAAGAGCAATAATAATAATACAATTTATTTATATAGCAATAGTGCAAAATTAAACCAATTACGTGAATTGTAATGATGCAAGTTTTTTAATTTTCAGTAAAAGCAAGAACATACAGTGTCATGTTTTAATTTATGCAAAATGATTGCAATAATTACATTTGCAAAGAAAGGAAGAATACATGCTGTCCCATTGTCGTTAAAATAATTCAATTTACAATAAAATCAGGAGGGACGTTCAAAACGTTTCTGCACTTTCTGTTAATCTATTTATTAAGAATTTCAAAAAAACAAATGACGTCACGTTTCTGCATTGTCACCTTCGTTTACGATGCGATTTTCCCAACGTCGTTCCAAATTTTTATTTCCCAATTACTACTCCTCCCGTCTTCACCATTTCCAACGAAAATATAAAGGAAACTTTTTGAACGTCCCTCGTATATGGCATCTTTCATTTTTAATGATGTTTAATGTTGCTAAAATCATTAAATTTACATTAAATGGACATATCAGATACTGTAAAAGATACCGTAAAGTGCCATTTCTATAGTTCACGATAAACCAATTAACTGCATTGTAAAAAAAAAAATACATAGTGCTGTTTAAATTTACAATAAAAGAGAGAACACATAGTGTCTTTACATTTTAAAGTTACCCAACATTGTTAAAAGAACTAAATTTGCGAAGAAAAAGAAATGGTGTCTTTCATTTTTAATGTTATCCAGTGATGCTAACATAACTTAGAGTAAATTAGAGGGTATGCAGTATAGTGCCTTGTGCATAGTTCATAAACAGAATTAACGGCATTGTAAAAAATAAAAGTGCTTTTTAAATTTGAAATAAAAGAGAGTGTATATAGTGTCATTTTAAAATAATGATGTTAAATAATTGAATTGGCAATAAAATAAAGAATATATATGGCGTCTTTAATTTTAATGTTACTCAGCGTTGTTGAAATAATTGGATTTGCAATGAAACAAAGTGTTCAATGTTGTTCAAATATTTTAATATGCAATAAAAGAGTTTACAGCTCCTTCTGCATACTGTAGTTCATAACAAATCAGTTAACTGCAAGGTAGAAAAGAAAGTACGCTGCATTTTTTAATTTGTGCTAAAAGAAAGATTTTTTAATGTCTTTCACTTTCAATGATGTCCAAAGTTGTTAAAATAATTGAATTTGCAAAGAGAGGATATATAGCGCCTTTCACATAGAGCTCTAGCCAGAATCCGTGACAAACCCGTCACCTCCTCATTAAGATAAAGGCAGGCGGCGGTGCCCGACAGGTGGAGGTGCGCGGGGGACTTTTGCTGTTTTTACTGGCGGGTGTTACTTCGGCGGGATTTGGCTTCGCGGGCTCGCTGAGTCCACATAATCCGCGAGTCCCAGACACGTGACTTGGCAAATGGCAGTTGGGATAAATGCGTTGGAAGGACTTGTAGAAAAGAGAAGATTGACGAGGCTCGCCTTACCCCATAATGCTACCCACCATTTTCCGTTCATTCTCGCGGAGCGCCGTCAGCGGCTGTGTTTGTTCCATTAATCTGATTTAATGTTGGAACACGCGGTGCTTTGCTTATCTTTTTTGAGATGTAATCGCCTCCTCTCTCAGGACTTGTTTGTTCTCTTTCCAGCTTTCGTGAAGCACATCATGTCCGGCTGAAGCGTCCACACCAAAGTAAGTAAAATTCCTGCTCGTGCCTTTGGGTTATTTAAGGTTTGGGGAGTTGCGGGCAGATTGTGATCTGTGGACGCCGAGTCTCTGATTCCAAAGGAACGCTTACAGAAAACTCAGCCAGGCACAGATACAACTTTTGAGTATGATTTGTCCAAAAATCTGTCAGATGTCAGGCTTGAATAAATCCATTCCTTTTAAACCTACAAAATTCACTTTTGTGGCATCCAAAACTTCATTGCTGCCAGACGACCTCTGGTCGAAGTAAACTTTTTCTCGATTCTATTTGGATTGTGACCTCCAGGGGGCGCACTGCTCCACCAAACACCCGAAATGACAGACACGGACACAAGTGCAGCAACACACACGTTTATGTAGGCGGGGAAACGCTTCCCAAATCGTTCCCCTCAGCAGCACAGTATAAACGCACAATATACAGCACTTTTCTTTCTTTCTTTCTTTCTTTCTTTCTTTCTTTCTTTCTTTCTTTCTTTCCACCTCCACTCCTCCATCAACAAGTTTTGACCACCTCCTCCCGACTCTGGCTCCGACTCCAGGTGTCCGGTGATCTTCTTCCGGCAGCACATCTGGGTGTAGTGGAAGTGCTGAACCAAAGGGCTTAGCCCTTTCTGCAACGCCATACACCAGGTGGCGCCCAAGAGGGCCGCGCTAAACCCTAACCCTGTGGAAATCTGAGGCACCGCTGCAACACAGAGGGGCTGCCATCTAGCGTTCTGGGGGAGGCAGTGTCCTAAAGAAGCTCCCTTCCCCCAATTCTTCCATTCCTTGGGCATCCCGGCCGGGTCGGGCTGCCCCGCGTCCCTTACAGGATCTTTCCAAGTGTTCAGTTCAGGCGAACTTTGACTTTGGGATTTATTTCACATTCAACTAATTGTGTTAAGCTTTGGCCATGTCACATTTGTCCCTGATGTCCTTTCTTCTTATTCGTCGTCGCTGGAGTTGCTGTTATCCTCCTCAATTACTGTTGTCGTTTTTTTTTTTTTTCTATTTTCTTCCTTTCCCGTTTTTCTGTGAAGCAGCTCATGGCAGAAACTGCTTGCATGGTTTGACACTGCAGGCTCCATTACGGTGGCTGTGGATCTTTTCCATTCTTCTCATTTTCTTCTTCATCTTAACAAGTGGGTTTAACCTGAACTTCCTCATGACAGGCGCCATATTGTGCCCTTTTATATCAGCCCTGAGGCTGGACTGAAAAATTTCACAACAGTTTGACAAGGCCTGGTGGGGGTCCACAGCTCGTGGCATGTGGTGGGCTTCAAGTTGAGGGTCAGCTTAACTGCCCAGACAGAGTCATTTAGCACAACGGTGAACTTGCATTGACCAGCTAGTGGGCAGCAACTGCTCTGTGAAGAAATGTGAATAGGGGGCCAAAAAGCTGGGCCAAGGAAAAAAAGAAGCCATGAAGGGCTGGAGGACCGACAACTGGGATTGCTGTCCTGTCTGCTGAGCTTTGTAAAGTCCCAGGTGGGGTCTTCACACCATCAGGCAGCGACCGGCCAGTCGTCCTGAACTCCATACAGTGGCCACGTCTTTTACTCCCTCTGCTTTTGCTTTCTTTTATTTATTTTCTCCCCCACTTCATCCCTTTATTTTTTTACATTCCTTACTTTTTCCTTCAATGTGTCTTTACTTTCTTTGTCATTTCTTTCCCTTTCACTTTGTGCCTTTGTGCTCCTACTTTATTTTTTTCTTTCTATTCCTTTTTTCCTCTTTGCTTTCCTTCCTCCTGTTCCTTTTCTTTTTTCTTTCCCATTTCATTCTTCAATTTCTTTATTGTTTTTCACTTTATTCATTTTATTTTCCATTTCATTCTTCCGGTTCTTTTGCTTTATTTCTCCTTTTTTCTTCTTAATTCCATTCTTTTCCACTTCTAAGAACACCCACCCACCTGATCCCGCCTTAGTGTGACTCCTACCCTCGTTTCCAGCAATCCCTTCTTCCCCCCGAGTTAGTGATGAACTCTGTCTATTATCTAATGTCACTAATGTCACTGGAGCAGCTGTGCCAGTTTGTGACTCATCCAAAGAGCTCGCTGCAGACGACACTTCGCTGATTTCTTTTTTCTTTTTTGTCTTTATTTTTAGGCGCTTCCTTAGCGATAAAAGAAACAACAGCAAGAAGAGAAGACAGACTCGACACCCGCCATCACGCCCACCTTCAGAATTCTCACCGTCAAAACCCAAAGGTGCCAACAAGACCCTCCCGAGCTGCTCGCCGCTCCTTGTCTGCCTGTGTAAAAGACTCTTGTATAAAGAGAGCGTTCATTCAAAATGTTCTGCTGTCTTACGTGTTATTTATTTATGTGTGTTGTTTCACTCATTAAAGATGGAAACATTGCTCACATTTATATTTGATATCATTTTCCTTTTTATTGAGAAAAAAATTGAGAAAGTAAAGATGTAAAGTAGGCAACCAACGTGGAAGATGAAAGACTTCAAAAACCGCTCCATTGAAGAACTGGACTGAAACTGCCGTGAGGCCACCTAGTGGCCAAATCGTTACAGTGACGCGCACAAGCAGCAGTCTGAGGCTCCACCACTGACGTCATCTGCCGTGGCTCACATTCTAGAAATAGACCGGACCGGACCGGACCAGAGCAGAGCAATTTCTGAGCCCGCTTAATCCTGGGGTGCAAGACGGAAACAATCCCTGGGCTGGTTGTCTGAACATCGTAGGGCAAACATACACACATACACACACATACACACACACACACACATACAAACACACATACACACATACACACTCCACCTAACCTGCGTGTCTTTGGACTGTGAGATGAAACTCACGGAGACACGGGAAGAACGGGGAGCACCCAGGACGAGACCCCTGGTCTCCTTACTATGAGGCAGCACTGCTGTCACGCCATTACACTGCCATTTTAGAAAGATGAAAATAGTGTGAATACAGTAACTTTGGGGATCTTCCTTTGTGAAAAGGAACAATATAAAATCACATTACCTGCCGATTCCCAGCACTAATTCGCTTTCCAATTCTACGTGAACTAATAGTATCTAACAAAAAAAAAAAAAAAACACACACACACTGATGGCACCTTTTAAACACTATGCAATTCATTACGAAAAGGCGCTATACATAAAATCACAAATTGTTGTAGATGCAGCAGGTACACAGGCAGGAAAGACACTACTAAAAATAAATAGAAAAGACACTATACAACAAATAAATGGGAGAGGCACTATATGAAAGATAGGTAGGCAAAGCTCTATATGAACATTAAATAACAGAGTGAAAGAGAATACTGTACACCGCAAGTAGATGAACTGTACAACAGAAACATCAGAAACTGAATCTGCTGAGGGTCACTCCTTCACTTCTCTGCTCAAAGCCGAGTGCTTTCCCAAATTTTCCATGCACCCTGTTGTTTCATTCCAACCGTTTGACAGGACCTCTCTTCTAGCACACACAACCATTCATTTCTATTGCTATTAAAATATCTATATTATATAGTGAATTTCACATCTATCTATCTATCTATTATATAGTGCCCTTTCTATCTATCTATCTATCTATCTATCTATCTATCTAT
>JANRMT010062851.1:1517925-1528585 GCA_026402145.1 Polypterus bichir lapradei | reverse complement strand
ATTCTGAATGTTCATAGAGCAGGAATATCATGAAGTCAATGTGCGGCGATCGATGTCTGCGCCTCTCAGTGCAAGAGGAAGTCAGTTGAAGAAGCGCATAGAGATTAACAACTGGGTCGGGGAACACTTAATATAAAGCATTTAATGTGCTCCATTAATTAATGACGGAGTTTGAGAAAATCTAGTAAATTAAACATTCATCTTAAGATGAAGTTTAGTTTGCGACATTCACCTGACAAACTAAACTATTAGAATAAAGTGGGAATGTCGAGAATAAAGTCAACATGTCGACTTTTATCTCGACATTTAGATTTTTTTTTCTTCACTGTGTCCGTATTTTTTTTTTCACTGTGGCCCTAATACGCTTCCGTAGGAACCTGACAACCCTGATATTTTCAATCAATTAATTAAGCAACTAAATAATTAGTCTGAAACGAGAGATGAAGACGCTCTTCCATTACACGCAGCAGCTTGAGTTCAGGTCTGCGACCTCTGAAAGTTTGGAGACCACTGAAGTCTAAGAAATCGACCCTTCTAAAGTGTCTCAGTTCTTTATGAGAGCACTTCATGCCAACTGGCTGGAGTTCACATATTATTAAATGGCCGCAAATTGCTGCAATGTGCTCCATTTCTGTTTATCATTTTTAAGTTTCGTTTGTTTAAAATAATCTGGCTTTTTGTGGATCTCATTTTGGAATTATTCCTTTATAGAATTCGTGTTTGTATTGACGTGTGAACTGTCACCGCGCTCTGATCCCGCACTCCATGAAAGGCGCTATATAAATGAGCGGGAAGCGATCAGCGCTCCTGAGGCCGGAGGTTCTTCGACAAGCGATGCACGCACGAGAGGCTTTTTAATTAGGGGGTCCTGAAGGAGACACGTGACTTCATTGCCAGATTTCGAGAAAGTTCGACGCGATGTCGACTGTACCCTAAACAGCGAGCGCGCGTTACAGGAGGTAAAGGGGACAGAGGACAGGGTGCGTGGGGGCAGGAAGGGGTCCTTAAAAACATTCAGAGTGAGAAAAAATACTAAATAATAAAACAAAAAAAGGGCACAAAAGCTGAAGCGGCGCCTCCTAGAGGTCTCCTTTGGATTTCCCGTCTGATATGGCCGTTGATCCCGTGATCGTCGGGCACTGCCAGGTCATTATTGGGGGACGGTACCGCGGAGGCGCGCACTTTGGGGCTTGTAATCTAGTGTCCCTGTCGTTAAACGGTTAAATTTAACAAGAATCACACGCGATTACTGTACTTGTTAGTGTTCACTTTATTGTGTTGTCATTGTTACTGTTAAGGCACTGAGACGCACTCGCGTTCTGTCCACGCGTGTCTCCTGCCCTGTAGCCCGTCGGATCGCCTTGGATTAGAAGAGTCTGAGAATGTTTGACGAAATATTAATAATAATTAAAGTAAATAAAGAAGGAAATTAATAATAAAACATTTACTATATGTTTCTTAAACGGATTGCGACCGAAAGTGCTTTATTAAAAAATGTAACAATTATTGGTTCTTAAATATTCAGAAAACGTCGAACTAATGCGACTTAATGACGAACAGCCAGCTATGCTGTGATGCTATAGCACTTGAACAAAATATTTTCTTTCTTTCTTTCTTTCTTTCTTTCTTTCTTTCTTTCTTTCTTTCTTTCTTTCTTTCTGTTTTATGTCATCTTATTCTTTTTTATTATTACTGCATTTTATTTTATTTTTTTTTTTTTGCACACTGGTTAGTGTTGCAGGTTCACATCTCCAGCTACAAAGGTTCAAACGCTGGCCCTGCTGCGTTTGGCATTTCCTTCCTGGGTCTACGCTGGCTTTCTTTCCACATCCCAGAGGTGTGCCAGTCTATTTACCTGGCAGCTGGGCCGACCTTGGTGAAGTTATAAATGTCACACGCAACCCTTTTCTGATTCTTTATACATGCATTACCAATCCAAAGTGCAAGCTTAGTTCCTGCTGCATACCCAGCGTTGTCTGGCCAGGCCCCAATTCCCATTGCTCCAGGGGTAAAACACTGAGGGATTTACTTATTTTTTTATTTTATTTTTTAAAACTACCTAAATGTTATTTTCAAGTTACATTCTCAATTACTGATATAAGGGAGAAAATTTATAATTGAGTAAAAATAATAATTCTGTGTTTCACTCTAACAAAAGAAACATTTATTTCTATAGCACATTTTAAAGAATGCAGCATAATTTAAACCTCCCTAATCAAAGGTGTTTCTGTTATATGCCTGTTGGTATGGGATTTGTAAAAGCAGTGCACATGTTTGTAATGCACCATCTATTGGATTGTCAAATGCAATGCATTTTATTACTGCAAATGTTTCTTTAGCACCATCTGTTGGAAATGACAAATTTAATGCATTTTATTACTACCCTTCGGATGATTCGGATGAACTGTCTATTGGAATTAGAAAAACAATTAATTTTATTACAACAAATGTTTCGGATGTACCATCTGTTGGAATGAAAAATGCAATTCATTTTATTACTTTAAATGTTTTAAATGGACCGTTTATAGTACAAATGTTTGCAATGCACCATCTGTTGGAATGACATACTCAATGCATTTTGTTACTATAAATGTTTGAGATAAGCTGTCTGTTGGAATGAGAAGCACAATATATTTTATTGCTACAAATGTTTGTGATGTACCATCTGTTGGAATGTCAAATGCAATGTATTATATTACTGCAAATGTTTCTTTAGCCCCATCTGTTGGAAATGACAAATTTAATGCATTTTATTACTACAATTCGGATGATTCGGATGAACTGTCTATTGGAATTAGAAAAACAATCTATTTTATTACTACAAATGTTTGTGATGTACCATCTGTTGGAATGGCAAATACACTGCATCGTATTGCTACAAATGTTTGGGATGAGCTGTCTATTGGAATTAGAAACACATTGAACTTTATTACAACAAATGTTTCGGATGTACCATCTGTTGGAATGAAAAATGCAATTCATTTTATTACTACAAATGTTTCTTTAATACCATTTTTTAGAATGGCAAATGCAATGCATTTTATTACTTTAAATGTTTTGGATGGACTGTTTATTGGAATTGGCAAAACAATTGATTTTATTATTACAAATTTATGCAATGCACCATCTGTTGGAATGACATACTCAATGCATTTTATTGCTACAAATGTTTGTGATGTACCATCTGTTGGAATGTCAAATGCAATGTATTATAGTACTGCAAATGTTTATTTAGCGCCATCTGTTGAAATGATAAATGCAATGCATTTTATTACTACACACATTACAAAATACATTCCAATAAATGGTGTACTGCACGTATTAATGCCAAGGTCTGTGATGATTAGTTCAATTTGAACCCATCTTTGACAGGTAGAACAGCTAGTGCTAAAATATTTCTGCTTCATTAGTGTGTAGTTGGGGTGAGCCTTAGAGATGGCGCTGATTAGAGGTGTCTTAAAGTTTAACTTTGTAAAGGTGCTCTGTGAGGGGAGCTGCAACAATTAAAGACTGATCAGGTGGGTGTATGTCATAAAATTGCAGCATTGTCTCTCCATCATCAGGACCCAAAAATAAGATCCTTGGATGGAATGGCACTGCTTGGACTTCCAGTCATGAAAATGTTGAAACTGTCGTTATGTAGCGAGGTCACATTCCCTGACCTCAATGCAGAGTTTCCAGGAAACAACAGAAGTTAAAAATAAGCAAAGACAGGCAGGGAAACCATTAGGATTACAACGTGTGGGCCGAGGTGACCCACCTGCTGAGCTCTGGGGGGGTAGGGGGGGGGGGGCCACGGGGTCTGTCACTGGCTTTTTGTTACTCCTCATGCAGACTTAATGGTGCTTTTATCACGTTGTGTTAACTCAGCCCTGCTTTAACCCCACATGGAAAATGACATCTGCAATACAGATGGTCTGATTCATGGATTCCTGTGCTTTGTTACTTCATGTAAAGCAGGCCCACCATGTAATGTCGGACATATTTGAACCGCCAAAAAACAAACACATTTTCCTGTTCTTTTTGTCAATTCCTGGCTGTATTGTTTTGTGGGTGGGTCCCCCTAAGAGGCGGGGCCACCTGCCAGTCACTGCCCACAACTGCCATCCACCCTATAAAACCTGAGGGTCTCCTGCAGTTCTTAGTGGTTCATTTCGAGTGGCGAGTTTTTGTGCTTTTTAGTAAATTCAGTGAGTTTTGTGGCTTTTAGGATTTTCTGACCTTTTGGTGGGTGTTTTGTCTTTGCTATCTGGAATCGGTTTTGTGACTCCTTGGAGCTTCTTTGTTATTGGACAGACAATTTTTATGAAGAATACATTGTTCAATTTATGAAGATTCTAGGGCAGCATGGTGGCGCAGTGGGTAGCACTGCTGCCTCGCAGTTAGGAGACCTGGATGTTCGCTTCCCTGCGTGGAGTTTGAATGTTCTCCCCGTGTCTGCGTGGGTTTCCTCCCACAGTAAAAAGACATGCAGGTTTGGTGCATTGGTGATTCTAAATTGTTCCTAGTGTGTGTGTGCGATGGGCTGGCACCCTGCCCGGGGTTTGTTTCCTGCCTTGCGCCCTGTGTTGGCTGAGATTGGCTCCAGCAGACCCCCGTAACCCTGTAGTTAGGATATAGCAGGTTGGATAATGGATGGATGGATGAAGATTCTGCAGGCTCTTTTCCGTCTGGTCAGGTGTTTTTGATGAGATATCCCCCCCTCTACTGGACATTTTTGGAAGTTCATTTGAGACTTAAATGGACTTTAGGACTTCTTGCTCATGACATGGAGCCCCCAGTCCTTATGTGTTTTCTGTAATGTCACACCTCAAGTGTTTTTTACTCACAATGAGTCTTGCAGACAGCTGTGACAGTGAGGAGTCCATCCATCCATCCAGCCATCCATCCATTTTCTTACCACACGTAGTCCAAGGCAGGGTCATAGGTCGGCAAGAGCCAATCGCAGCAGGCATCAGGGCAGGAAAAATCCCTGGACAGGTCACAGGGTGAACACACACACAAACACAAACACACTTATTTAGATCTCACCAGATCTACATGCCTTTGGGCTTTGATGCCGTTCAGGACATCTTTGAGCACAGGCCACATTGTGCAGACATCCTGCGTTGGAGACAATTTGAAGTCAGTGTGACACTGCTATTCTTGTTTGTTTCTTAGGGTCTCTCCTGTCTGATAAATTCATTTTTACTAATTTTGCAGAAGCAGGATAGATCTCGGTACCCAGGGTGTCCTCCAAACAAGTAGTTGTGGTGCCAACTGGGCCACCCATTTTAATGCAAGGCAACCAAACACTCACTGAAAAAAGAATAACAGGCAAGTGCCGGCTCAGTCAAAACAGCCACCTGCGAGTCGCCTCGGGCAGCTTAGGCTTTATAACTGAAGTATCTCTGAAGAGCGGGGCTGGCTTGGGAGGTCCATCCTGTGGTGGGCTTGGGTCCAAAACTGACACCCACCTTCCAGGGATATCTGACTTTATAGGACTCTTACGGGAACGGGAGGGCCTCCTCTGAGCGATGAGGACGGGGTCATTTGCTCTCATTGGGCGTCTTCTCTGAGCTGTGGAGGGAAAATACCATACAGCTAGTGACAGCGCCCCCTCTAGTCCCCGGATGGTACTGCATACCTGCGTTGAGCCTGTAAAAGTGGTCCTCAGACACTCATGTGTGACAGCAGTCCTATCCGATTAATATCACTTGCAAAATTAATTTGGACAGTCAAACAAAATAATCGCTTGTGAGGCAAAAAACGTAATTGAGACCCTCATAACTACAGTTCAGATGGAGCATTTTTAATGTTGTGGCTTCGATCCGAGATTTCCCCCCCAAGATGGCGCCTGTTGTGAGAAAAAAAACGTGCCAGTGCCCTGCACTCACATGAGCCTTCAAAATGCATTTTGTTTTTCACGAAAGAAAGAAAGAAAGAAAGAAAGAAAGAAAGAAAGAAAGAAAGAAAGAGTGAGTCTTATAGCGTCTTTCATGTTAGGCTCTTCCCAAATTAAATAAAAAAGTATTCAACTTTAGAAAGAAAGACGTTATATAGCGCCTTTCATGAAGAGCAATAATAAAGCATTTAACTTTATTAAGTAAGAAACTTACATCACTTGCAGCACTTAGCGAAAGAAAGAAAGAAAGAAAGAAAGAAAGAAAGAAAGAAAGAAAGAAAGAAAGATAGTGTCTTTCATGTTAGGCTCTTCCCAAAGTAAACAACAAAGTATTTAACTTTAGAAAGAAAGAAGTTATATAGCGCCTTTCACAATGAGCAATAACAAAGCATTTAACTTTATTAAGTAAGAAAATTGTTATATTGTTCCTTTCATGGTGAATAATAGCAGCACTTAGCTTAAGAAAGAATGAAAGAAAGAAAGAAAATGTCATGTAGCATCTTTCTTGATGACCAATAATAACGCATTTAACTTTAGAAAGAAAGAAATTATTATATAGCGCTTTAATGTTAAGCAATACCCAAAATAAAGAACAAAGCATTTTACCATACCATTGATGAAAGAAAGAAAGAAAGAAAGAAAGAAAGAAAGAAAATTGTAATTTAGCGCCTTTCCTGATGAGCAATAATAAAGTGTTTAGTTTAAGAAAGAATGGAGGTAAAGAAAATGGCGACAGTGACAGAGACGCCGGCCGGTGGTGAAGCTGGCTGTCGCTCGGCTTTATTGTCGTCTCAGTGTGAGTGACTGTCACCTCACTACTATAGATGACATTTAGCTGGGAAACTGATAGTCAGATCTCGGTGGCCCAGCACCACCTGTCGTAGAGTTTGAACCCGTGCTCGCGTCATTTCTTTACAGTGCCTTTCTGCACTGATTGCTCCCACTTTATTCGTATAATAAGGTTGTTTGTGTAGCTGTAGCCCTGACTGGTGGAGTGACTCCTCGTTTCAGTGATGCAGTTTGAACTTTTCGTTTTAAATATAGTGCCTTTCCCTAGTAAATGTCACCCCAGTGAAAGAAAGAAAGAAAGAAAGAAAGAAAGAAAGAAAGAAAGAAAGAAAGAAAGAAAGAAAGACATGCATGCGTAGTTCTGCTGCAGTCTTAAAATCGAAGGCTCTTTTCCGAGGATGCCCTGCCCTCTGGTGGCCTGTTTGAATTCTGCGTTGGGGTGGCACGGTACCGCAGAGGTTCGCGCTGCTGTTTTACGCGCTTTGGCCGTTTGGACTTTGCACGTCCTCCCCGTTTCTCGACTGCATTGTCTCCTAAAGACAGCAAGGATGCAAATCTTATTTCTAAAGTTCATTTTGAAAATATCATGGTGTCAACCAAAGTGTGCACGTTTTCAAAATATATAAAGGCGAGGAAAATGGCAACGAGTCTGAGAACATTAGCAGAGACACACAATAAGACATCATAAATCAGAAGCCGGGTATATAAAGCTGCATTTGTAATCTTTTAAATGAAGGTGCCAAGGGGTTATTCAGAGCGATGCCATAGGAGAACCGTTTTTGGTTCCCCAAAAGAGCCATCCGCATGAAGGATCCAGAAATAACCTTTTATTGAGATCCATAAACAGACGATTTGTGAAATCCCAGTGGGTTGCTGATTTCACAAGGACTCTCGCTGCATACAATCACACTGGCACAGTTCGGGTTTTCTTGTTCTGTTTTTTCCTGCTCGGTCGCCATTACTGTTTTGCCCACATACCAGGTCCAAAGACCCAAATTCATATAAAAAACATGCACAGAATTGAGTGGCTCTTTGTGAAGGAACCATTGAACCCGCGGTGATGTGCCATTAAATTGCCATGAATGTTTTTTTTAGATTATGGAGTTCCACCTCTTTACTTTTTCCATCTCAACCAGTGGTTCTCAGTGAACTGGAATAGTGTAAGTCATGCCAACAAATGGCTAAGCAGGGCCAGTTTTAGCTTTTTTGCTGCCCTTGGCAAAAGTGGAAATATCGCGCCCAAAACAGAGAGCGGTGGGGTTCGGTAATCCACTTTGAAGTACACTGATGTCAGTGGGCTTATGTCTCGGCACACAGACACTGGGCCGTTGAATCGACAGTTGCGTGACTTGTCAAAGGACCCCTCACCATCTCAGGCCACTTGGGTGCGCCCCCAGAACGATACATCTGCCGCAGATTACAGCTGCTGAATAAGCCACCCCAGGCGACCACATAGTTCAGCGTTTCTCAACCTTTACGTATTTGCGATCCAAGTTTTCATAACAGTTTTAATCGTTTTTATGAAAGGAGCCCACTAATACCAATTTGTTCTTTTTTTAATTAGTGATATATCATAGATGCATATTTTATTATACCTACTTAACTTTTATCGGCATTTATCTAACTCTATATTTATTTTTCTAGTATCAGAATGTAGTTTAAGTTAATTTGTTTTGGTTTCAATAGATGTATTTTTCATATTTTCGATTCTTGTTTTCTTTTTTTCACATCTTCGCGCCCCTCTTCTTTGTTACTTCGTGCCCCCCTAGGGGGTCCCGCCCCACAGTTTGAGAACCACTGACACAGTTTGTCTTTATGTGACAAACTTTATATGGCTTATCCATCTTGTGACCGACTACGACTGTAAGAAAGGGCAAGCCATTCACATTTGCTTACAGCGGGCGCGCGGGTTTTTTCATACCCAGCGGGCACATTAATGCAGAGTTAATTGCGATTCCATTACGGTTGAGTTAAGTTCAGTTTCTGCAATTCAATTTTATACTTAAAACAGAAATATAAATGGTTCATGACGTGTTCATGACTCAGTTACAACTGTTGCGGGTTTATACGGACAGCTGAGAGGGTCAAAAGGCCAGCCGCCGATTATTGCACCGTTGAACTTGTTATTTGAACGCAAAAAGATCATTTAATAAAGAACACTGAAGATTATGTGTCTGCTGGTCTTCGTTCACTTTGACGGTGCAAATCAAGCTGTGGGTTTGATCGACACGCTGTCGCGAACGGAACAGCCCGAGTCGGCGTCCTAAGTGGGGGCACCGAGTCGAGTGAGTATCCTACCCCACAGCGATCTTTGTTTGGTGGGTTTCTGACGTCCCCATCCAACCCGATAATCTATGCCCTTGTGGGGTGCCACCTTCAGTGCACCACCGGAAAACTTTGCCCCTCCTTCTTGTACCAAATTAAACCCCCCACCCGCCCTGTCGTTAGAAAGTAATACGATTTACTGTAAGTGAGCCATAACACACACTTCCTGTTTAATGCGCCATGTAAATCTCTTGAACCATAAAACAATAAAATTAAACCACAAGCTGCGCAAGGTAAAGCACCTGCACTACAGCGCTACTCACATTAATAATAATAATAATAATAATAATAATAATTAATAATAATTCTTTACATTTCTAGAATGCGTTTCATAGTGAGTGGTGTCCCCTTGTGGTCTCACAGGCTGTTTTGACAGAAGTTCAGAATTCTACAAAGGAAAAAAACAAAAGGCTGGCAGGAGGGACATCACCTTGGACGGGGGGTGGGGGGTGGGCTAAATGACCCCTCACCATGGACGTGCGGTCAGGAGAGGCAGAGCCCCACCTGTCATCACACAGGGCCATGTAGGATTGGATTTTTTTTTCTCCCTAAATAATAAAAACCATCATTTAAAAACTGCATTTTGTGTTTACTTGTGTTATATTTGACTAATGGTTACATGTGTTTGATGATCAGAAACATTTTGTGTGACAAACATGCAAAAGAATCAGAAATCAGGAAGGGGGCAAATAGTTTTTCACACCACACGCTGTAAGTCCATAGAATTTTAAAAAATAGATGGAAATCACTTAGAGATCTGTACATAGACAACGTCTTTGCACCCTACAAACAATTACACTCCAATTTCCAGCAACGCATTTCTTTCATACCTTCAGATCAGAAACTTTGTTAAACAGAACCTGCCTGATTTTCCTCACCTCCCACCTACCTCTATGTCTGAAAAAATATTGATCAGTCTCGAGGACTCAGACAGCATCTCTGTAATATAAAAATAAACATTTTACAGTCCCTCCCTTTAAAGGATCCAAGAGGATAGTAGGAAAAGGATCTCTCACTCAATATTTCAGAAAAGGAGTGGAAAGTAGCAATGCAGAGAATCCACTCGAGCTCCATATGCGCAAAGCATACAATTATTCAACTCAAAGTTATATATCGAGCACATCTGTCTGGCTTAAAATTGTCTAAAATGTTTCCAGGACGAGATCCAACCTGCGAGCGCTGCAATCAGGTTCCAGCCTCACTGGGTCACATTTTTTGGGCCGCCTGCACCAAATGAACATCATTCTGGACCAAAATCTTTAAATGTCTCTCAGACAGCCTTGGGGTCACAATCCCTCCTAATCCACTAACAGCTGTGTTTGGTGGGGCCACAGAGGGGCTTAAAGTGGAGAAGGACAAACAAACTGTAATGGCCTTTACTACACTATTGGCACACAGACTTATTTTGCTCAACTGGAAGAATCCTAACTCTCCTCTTTTGAGTCAGAGGATAACTGATGTTTTATATTATTTGAAACTGGAAAAAATCAAATTCTCACTTAGAGGATCAGGAGTGCAGAACTTTTTCAAAACCTGGCAGGATCTGATCAATGACATTTTAGATTAAGCTCTTAAAGTTAAGCTCTTAAAGATAGATAGATAGATAGAGTGAAAGGCACTATAGAATAGATAGATAGATAGATAGATAGATAGATAGATAGA
>JANRMT010062851.1:1507086-1517915 GCA_026402145.1 Polypterus bichir lapradei | reverse complement strand
AGATAGATAGATAGATAGATAGATAGATAGATAGATAGATAGATAGAAAAGTGGGACCGGCAGTGATGTCATCCGTGGGAGCTGGAAGTGATGTCAACTCGGAAGAAGTTATTGTTGCAGAGCCATTTTCAAATATCGGGAATGTTGTTGGTGAGTGTGGATTATTATTATTTTTCCTCCTTGGTTCTGTAAATGTAGAGAGAGAGATATCAGTACCACAATTCAACCCCTCATCGGACAATATATTGCTCACCTCTGGGCTTGTTGACTGCCTCCTAAGCGCACATGTGTGACAATAGATAGATAGATTGACATACTCCAGCAGCAGCATACTGATAAAGAACAATATTAAATTAAAGAGTGATAACAATGCAGGTATAACAGATAATAACTTTGTATAATGTTAACGTTTACCCCCCTGGGTGGAATTGAAGAGTCGCATAGTGTGGGGTCCTGAGGGCTACCACTGTGCCACCGTGCCGCCCTAATTATAATTATAATTATCTTTATAATCAAAACCAGTCCAGTGCCACCTTCCCCTTTTGACTTCAATGCATTTTGTCAAGTTTGGCGAAGTCCCTGAACGTGTCGGTGATTTCACCAAACTCACGGCAGACAGAACTCAGTGGCGTTCGCTCATCACTAGTTGTTTCCGTACACAGAAGGCAGAGGACCATCTGTTTATGTTTCCTACATAGATGTTCAAATCTGATTTTGCGTATTTTCTGGTGAATTTCTTTGAACGTAATTACAGCAGGACTTGCAGCTGAAACAGTTGATGCCATTAAGGCCAACAAAAAGGCAATTCTGTTTGATATTTGCCACGTCCCTTTTGCCAGTTTTTTTCTTTGACGTCAACATAAATTGTAGAGCAGTCCAGCAGCTTCCAAGCGACCAGAAGACACGGAGGCCACTGAAGCGGTGGGCTCAGAATTTTTTCTTTCCCCTTCAACAGCATAAAGTAATATTTATATGTTTACTTGAACACTAGCTGTGCTCATCTAAATAATCAACGTAGATCTCAGCATTAACATTTTTTAGTGCAACTTCTATTGAAACGTCTTTTGTATTGCTTGTAGTGGTAAAATGCAATGATATTCCAACAGATGGCGCATCACAAAGTTTTGTAGTAATAAAATTCATCTTTACAAATGTTTGTAATGTGCCATCTGTTAGGAAGGAAAATGCAATGCAAATGTATTAATACAATTGATTGTGATGTGCCATCTGTTGGAATGACCGTGACATTGCAACCAGATGGATACATAGATATGCAGACACTTATTCTTTTATGACTAGGCTGACCCACCTTTTAAGTTGACCACTTCTTAAGGCAATTCAATATGTAGATCAATTTGATATTTTATACAAACTCATTAATTTGGTTATATTGCATTTGAGCGGTGTTACTTTAATACTCGTAGTTTCTGTTATTTTTGTGATGAAATTTAAACTTTTTTTCTATATTGAGGTCGCCCTTTTGAACCCCCCTGATATTTACTACGCGGTGAGGCATTTGTACTCCATCAACATTAATTATTTCCAGAGACATAATTTTGTCTATTTTTCCAGCGCATCGCGCACGAAAGCAAGGGAACGATGGGAGCACCAGAACTCTGCTCACATCATGTCGCTTCGTACCGCAAGCTGCAAGTAGTAAGTCTGTGATAAGCGGAATACCGCTACGCTTTCCACTCACGGGATGGAAGGACAATCCTGACCGCTTTTATATAGTAAGAAAAGAAGAAGAAGAAGATATCGCACAGTCTGGAGTAGAAAATCATCTTTTACCTGGAAAAACGAAACTACAAATCCCATCATGCATTGCAAAATGGACGGGGCGTGTGTGAAACTCCGCGCCTGCATAGCACTCACGGGACGGAAGGACAATCCCGACTGCTTTTATATAGAAGGATGGTGGACTAGCTGTTGGAACGACAAATGCAATTCATATATCTCTGTTAGAGGCCATTCAGAATGGCATTCATACAAGCACTGTGAATGTGTTTGATGAGCCACCTGTTGGAAAGACAAATGAACTTCACATACCTCTGTTGTATGCCATTTGGCATGGGACTTCAAAAGGAAGTGCTAAAACATCTGTTGGAATGTCAAATGGAATGCGTTATATTTTTACCAATGTTTGTAATGTTCCATCTGTTGGAATGACAAAGACAGAACAACCGGATGGAAACTCAGATACTTATTTCTTTATCAAGGTGGACTAGTTATGCTACCTGTCCAAGACAGTTTGAAATCTAAGTAATCAATGTAGACCTCCAAATGAACAATTGTAGTGCACCATCTGTCTGTTGGAATGTATTTTGTAATGCATGTAGTCAGGGCCGGATTTAGATGAAAAGAGGCCCTAGGCTATTCCACTTATGAGGCCCTTTCACCTCCCATTTTTAAGTTTGTTCAAATTGCTAACAATTTGAATGTAGGCCCCTCTTGATCTTGAGGCCCTAGGCTGAAGCCTAGTTAGCCTATAGGAAAATCCGGCCCTGCATGTAGTGATGAAATTGATTACATATGTCATTCTAACAGATGAGGCATCACAAACATTTGTAGTGATAAAATGCATTACTACAAATGTTTGTGATGTGCCATTTGTTGGAATGACAAATGCAATGTAAATGTCTCTCTTTAAAATGCATTACTACAAATGACAGGAACATAGCAACTGTAAGGACAAACAGATACACAGACACTTATCCTTTAATTAAGGTGGACTAGCTACCCATCTAAGACAGGTTGAAATCTCAGTAATTAACGCAAGCCACTATTAGAATGTATTTAGATATACATGTAATGATAAAATGAATTGCATTTGTTATTCCAACAGATGGTGCATCAAAAACATTTGCATTAATAAAATGCATTGCATTTTCCTTCCTAAAAGATGTTGTATCACAAATATTTATAGTAAAGCATTTTATTACTACTGCGGTGGGCTGGCGCCCTGCCCGGGGCTTGTTTCCTGCCTTGCGCCCTGTGTTGCCTGGGATTGGCTCCAGCGGACCCCCATGACCCTATAGGATATAGCGGATTTGTTAATGGATGGATTTTATTACTACAAAGGTTTGTGATGCGCCATCTGTTGGAATGGAAATCTCAAAGCATTTTATCACTACATGCATTACAAAATAGTACAAATGTTTGTAATGTGCCATCTGTTAGAATAAAAAAAATTACAGATACACACAATGACTGACTGACTGACAGACACGCAGACCCTTGTCCCTTTATTAGGTGGAATTGTCACTTTCTGTCATCACATAAGTAAGGTCAGAGGTCGTCATTAGGATTTACATTTAGCTAATTGATTTCCACAGACTTCTCTGTAATGTAACAGCAAACTTTGGCAAAAACTGAATGAAATGCTGAATAATTAATGGCCTTCGCCTTTCTCGACTAGTGGTTTTCCATCTGGGATATTGCAGTGGGTGCAGTAATGTAAGCCGCCTCACTTATGGAATTGAAAGATGGATATCTGCTGTGTAATTACTTTCTCGAAATACTGTGGGAAGATGTCAATAAGCTTGTCGTTTTTTTTTTTTTTCTGTGAGATGCTTTTAAAGTAACCACTTATGTTTAAACCATCGTCCCTTGTGAAAGACAACCTGCTTTGTTGTGGACTGCCTGATGCCCATTAAATATATATGGCATGCTTGCCCATGTTGAACACTGCAAAAATTAAACACGCTGAGCGAATATTTCTACTATTCGTCAACCCGCCACTGTCGCTCCATCTACTGTTGGCTCCTGCCTCACTGACCAGTGCTGCAGGAATAGGCTCCACCCTCAGGACCCAGAACTGCATTAGTTAAGAGACGGGCTTATTTGGGTCGTTAAATCACAGCAAGTCCTCCCTTTTGGACTTTTAGCCTACGATGTGATATAAAGCACTGTAGTATCTGATGATCATGTTCTAGACAACCCAAGATCATCCCATTTATCAGAAAACTGTGTGTGTGTGTAAAAACTGTGAGGAGGCCTCGGTAAACCAAACTGCTGTCCGCTTGAAGGCTGTCATCACCGGGACAGTCAAGTCAGACAATGTCTTTCCAAAGTGTGTGCAGATAAATATTACTGTTTATGTATTTATTTACTTAAAGAGAGTCTGGAAACAGCTAAATCTCCCCCTGGGGACAAATAGATAGATAGATAGATAGATAGATAGATAGATAGATAGATAGATATGATTTTATCTATCTATCTATCTATCTATCTATCTATCTATCTATCTATCTATATATCTATTATATAGTGCCTTTCACTATCTATCTATCTATCTATCTATCTATTATATAGTGCCTTTCACTCTATCTATCTATCTATCTATCTATCTATCTATCTATCTATCTATCTGTTATATAGTGTCTTACACATTGCTTTCTATTTATCTGTTATAAAGTGCCTTACACATCTATATATATATTATATAGTAACTTTAACATTTCTATCTATCTGTCCATCTAGTTTATAGTGTCTTACATATCCATCTATTTATTTATCTATCTATTACATAATGCCTTATACTTTTCTTTCTATCTCTCTACTATATAGTGCCTTTCACATTTATATCTATCCTTTTATTTTATAGTGTCTTACACATCTATCTATCTATTATATAATGCCTATATAATTTACATCTGTCTATAATATACTGCCTTTTCTATCTATCTATCTATCTATCTATCTATCTATCTATCTATTATATAGTGTCTTTCACATATGTATCTATATATCCATCCATTTTATAGTGCCTTACACATCCATCTATTATATACTGCCTTTTATATCTATCTATATATTATATAGTGTCTTTCACATATCTATCTGTCTATTCATCTATCTATTTTATAGTGCCTTGCACATCTATCTATCTATCTGACTGCAAACTTTGGCCTTGTCATTTCTGGCTAACTACTCATTTCTGGCAGGAATACCCACATGTGCCATCAAGCCACTGCAGATGGTCCAAAATGCAGGGGTCCATCATCTTGTATCCAACCTGCCAATATAGGCCCATCTCGCCCCTCTCTTCAGAAGAACACATTAAGTTCAAATTCTTGATGCTTGCCTACAGAGTAGTCAATGGGGCCTCACTGGTGCATATGAGGAAACTTGTAAGGTCTCCACTCCTCCTGGCCTACTTAGCTGTGCTGATGAATGGCGTCTGGTGATGCCACCTCTGCGTGGTATCAAATCTCAGTCCAGACCCTCTTCGTATGTACCTCTTAGTTAATGGATCAAGCTGCCGAACTCCATCTGAATTGTTTGCTCCCTCATCAGTTCAAGAGGAGACCTGACCTTACTGAAGTGTTTAAAATGATGACGTGAATTAGTCGAGTGGATCGAGACGGTGAGGTCATCAAGAACACGGGGACACAGTTGGAAACTTGTGAAGGGGAAGTTTCACACAAACATTAGATTTTTCTTCACACAGAGGGCCACAGACACTTGGAATAAGCGACCAAGTAATGTGGTGGGCAACAGGGACCTTCAAAACTCCTATTTTAGAGAGCTTGTTGGGCTCAACGGCCCGTTCTTGTCAAAATGGATTCAATTAAACTCGCCAAATGGACACTTCATCTTCTGGCCAGATGGTGGCAGCAAAAATATAAAAAATAAAATCCACCGTCCATTCCTTCTCCAGCTGGGCATTTGCGGGGGTCTTGGGTGTTGGAAGCGTGCAGCCTATCGGAGCAGGAGCCGCCCCTGGACTCGAGGCCGGTAATTGTTTAAATAATTTTGCAGAATACGCGGTATTTATATTTAAACGTAGTTGCTTAGCTGTCGCTTTGATCTGCTGTGACTTAAAAAGGATGTCAACAAAATGGAGTGGAGGGAGTGTTTGGCACAAGTGTTACAGGGCAGGGGCACAAAACGCACCGCAATCAAATCACTTTTTTTATCTATATAGCACCTTTTATATAAGAAATGGAGCTTTTAATATCAGATAAAATTGAAAAAGAGATAAAAAACAGCTTCATACCCAGCAGGCAAGTAGAGATATCATTAAAAGACATATAAAATAAACTACGAATGACTCAAATAATTAAAAATAATAAATAAATAAATAAATAAAACTTAAACTAAATAGCCAGGTTAAGAAGACGTGCCTTGAATACGTTTTTAAAACAAGGAAGTAATTTCAGCCGCTCTGGTTGCTCCTTGTGGTTGGTGGCATTGGTGCCCAATGGCGAAACGCTGCCACCCCACCATATCTTGTTAACTCTGAGCAAGTGGAGACCCTCAGAACTGGGGGGGGTCTTAGAGGGTGAAGGGGTGTGTAAATACAGTGCCCTCCATGACGTGTGGGACTGTTTGATTTACCCCTCTGTTACTCCACAGTTAAAAATGTAAAAATCCAGCCATTCAGATGTCGTAATTAAAGTGTGCATTGCAGACTTTCATTGAAGGGTCTTTGCAGACATTTCGGCCACACCACACGTTTTCTACACGGCCCCCCATGCAGGGCACCATCATGTTTGGGACACATCAATGGCAGGTCTGTTTAGGACTTTTCTCAATTATCGCTCACATGAAATGGCTGCTTGATGTCTGCCAGGTGTCGAGGGTCTTCTCTGCCAAGCCTCTCATGCAGCTGTCTTCAGCTCCTGCTTGTTTCGGAGGGCTTGCCCCCCTTCAGTTTTCTCTTCAGCATATGGAAGGCCTGCTCAGTTGGATTGAAATCAGGTGACTGACTTGGCCATTCAAGAATTCTCCATTCTTTAGCTTTTATAACTCCTGGGTTGCCTCAGCAGCGTGTCTGGATCATCATCTCATTGTAGGATGAAGTGCCGTCCAAGGAGTTTGGGGGGCTTTTACTGGAACTTACATTTACTTATTTGGCTGTCACACTTTATCCAAAGTGACTTACAACATTTATGATAAAACTGGTTCCATTTCTTTGCTCAGAGTCACACAGTGGTGTCAGTAGTGGGATCTGAACCCACAACCCCAGGGTTTGAAGTCCAAAGCCTCAACCACTACACCTCACTGCCAGCCTTGAGCAGATCAGACGTTTCTACACACTTCAGAATTTATTGTGTTGCTGCTGTCAGCAGTTTCATTATCAGTGAAGAGAAGTGTGTGAGGACCTGTGGCAGCCATACATGCCCAAGCCATCACATCTCCAGCACTATCATGTTTAACAGATGAGGTGGTCAACTTTGGATCTCAGGACATTCCCTCTCTTCTCCACACGTTGCTCTCGCCATCACGCTGATGAGGTTCATCTTTGTCCCGTCTGTCCCCCCCAAGACCTTTTCCCAGAATTCCGCAGGCTCTCTGAAGTCCTTCTTCACAAACTGTAATCTGGCCCGCATGTTTTGGTGGTCTGCATCTTGCAGTGTGGCCTCGGTATTTCTGTTCATGAAGTCTTCTACAGATAGTTGCCTCTGACACACACAAATTGGCCCCCTGCAGACTGTTTCTGGTCTGTCAGAAGAGCGTTGGGGGCTTTTTCTTGACCATAGAGAGGATTCTTCTGTCATCTGCAGTGGTGGTCTTCCTTGACCTACCAGTCCCTTTGTGATTACTGAGCCCACCAGTGTGTCCTTTCTTCCTTGTGATATTCCAGACAGTTGATTTCGGTTATCCTATGGTTTTAGTGATGCCTCTAATGATTTAGTTCTTGTTTTTCAGCCTCAAAATGGCTTCTTTGACTTTCATTGGCACCACTCTTGTCCTGATGTTGAAAATGGCAGCTACAGACCCCACAGGGTAAAAGCAGGCCGAGGTGTCTTATGAAGCCATGAAAACCTAGTCCTGGTGAGCTGAATGACTTCCAGCCTGTCGCCCTGACGTCACATGTGATGAAGACCATGGAGCGGCTGCTGCTTCACCACCTGAGGCCACAGGTCCACCACGCCCTCGACCCTCTGCAGTTCGCATACCAGGAGAAGGTGGGAGTGGAGGATGCCATCATCTTTATGCTACACCGATCCCTCTCCCACTTGGACAGAGGCAGTGGTGCTGTTAGAATTATGTCTCTGAACTTCTCTAGTGCCTTCAACACCATCCAAATTCTGCTCCTCAGGGACAAGCTGACAGATATAGGAGTAGATTCATACCTGGTGCCATGGATCGTGGACTATCTTACAGACAGACCTCAGTATGTGTGTCTTGGGAACTGCAGGTGTGACATTGTGGTTAGCAGAGCAGGAGCGCCGCAGGGGACTGGACTTTCTCCAGTCCTGTTCAGCCAACATACATCAGACTTCCAATACAACTCGGAGTCCTGCCACGTGCAAAAGTCCGCTGACGACACTGCTATGGTGGGCTGCATCAGGAGTGGGCAGGAGGAGGAGTATAGGAAACTAATCAAGGACTTTGTTAAATGGTGCGACTCAAACCACCTACACCTGAACACCAGCAAAACCAAGGAGCTGGTGGTGGATTTTAGGAGGCCCAGGCCCCTCATGGACCCCGTGATCATCAGAGGTGACTGTGCAGAGGGTGCAGACCTATAAATACCTGGGAGTTCAGCTGGATGATAAATTGGACTGGACTGCCAATACTGATGCTCTGTGCAAGAGAGGACAGAGCCGACTATACTTCATTAGATGGCTGGCATCCTTCAACATCTGCAATAAGATGCTGCAGATGTTCTACCAGATGGCTGTGGCGAGCGCGCTCTTCTACGCAGTGGTGTGCTGGGGTGGCAGCATAAAGAAGAAGGACGCCTCACGCCTGGACAAACTGGTGAGGAAGGCAGGCTCTATTGTAAGCACGGAGCTGGACAGTTTGACATCCGTGGCAGAGTGACAGGCGCTGATCAGGCTCCTGTCAATCATGGAGAATCCACTGCATCCTCTGAACAGGATCATCTCCAGACAGAGGAGCAGCTTCAGAGACAGACTGCTGTCACCGTCCTGCTCCACTGACAGACTGAGGAGACCCCACACTATGAGACTCTTCAATTCCACCCGGGGGGGTAAACGTTAACATTATACAAAGTTATTGTCTGTTATACCTGCATTGTTATCACTCTTTAATTTATTTATTTTATCAGTATGCTGCTGCTGGATTATGTGAATTTCCCCTTGAGATTAATAAAGTATCTGTCTATCTAACCCACCTGAGGAATCACAATCACCTGTGACACCAATTGTCCCAAGCATTATGGTGTCCTAAAATGGGGCGAGGCATGCAGAAGAACTGCCATGTGACCAAAATGTCCCCTCCAATGAAAGGTGCACTTTAATCACAACATCTGAATTGTTTTATTTGTAATTTTAAATTGTGGAGCAGAAGGGGAAATCAAAGAAAAAGGGGGTCTCTCTGTCCCAGTCATTATAGAGGGAATTGCAGTTCGAAGATCAGCGCTACTTGGAGAAGCTCTTTAGGAAGTAAAAAAAAATTAAAATCCACTCGCCGATGCCGTTTATGCGAAACTGGAACAACGTGATCGGATTTTGCTTTTGCTCTCCTAAGCTGCCGCATTTCTCACAATCTGTAATTTGTTAATGGTGCTGTTCAGCAGGCCACGTCAAGCAGAGAACTGCAGCCATCAATACGACTTAATGAAAGCAAACGTCATCAGCGTGTCGCCATCGCTTTCTTGTCAAAAAGCTCGGACTTCAGCCGTGTCCCTCAGGTTTTGCCGACTTATTGGATGGGAGTTTTAACCTTCCCATTTCAGTCCCGGGTGTCTCCGAGACTCCAAAACTGTGATGTGATGTTATCTTGGAGTCGATAAATTTAACGATTTAACCTCCCCGCTCATTCCTTTGGGGCCTTTGATCATCATCTCGGTCTTCTCTTCGTGACTTGTAAAAGCTGATCACACAGCCACTCACGTATAGCAGATAAACGCGCACTTAAGGGCTTTGTTATATGTGGACCGTCGGGCTTTCCTGCTCCATACAACTGCGCATCTCCAGCCTAACAATGAAAAACTGCAGCACGTTACAAAGAGGACTCGAAGACAGAAAGACAAGCAGTGGAGCAAAGACGCCACTTCGTGCTACTCCACAGTCAGCTGTTACTGACGATGATCACAATGCCGCTGATTTCACCTGAGGGCTTCTCCCTGCTGTGCGGGACTTGAACCAGTTTAGGACCCAATCAGAGGGAGGACCTGTAGTATAACGGGTGCGCGGCTCAGACAAACTGCCCATTTCAATCAATAATGAATATAACAATGGAGAGTGGGGGCAAGTCTGCCGAAGACGCCCCCGTCTCCGGGTTGGTGTGAGGTGGTCAGCCGTCGGTGCGTTGCCTTGCAGGGAAATACGGGCAGTCTGCTTGTCTTATTATCAATGCCTAGAGGGGGCTGGGCGGTCTCATGGTCTGGAACCCCTGCAGATTTTATTTTTTCTCTCAAGCCGTCTGGAGTTTTTTTTTCTGTCCTCCCTGGCCATCGGACCTTACTTTTATTCTATGTTAATTAGTGTTGTCTTATTTTAATTATTACTTTAACTTTTTTTCTATTTTCTTCATCGTGTAAAGCACTTTGAGCTACATTATTTGTACGAAAATGTGCTATATAAATAAATGATGTTGTTGTATCAGCCCGGGGAGGCAGCAGGTGATCGCACTTGCAACAGCTCCCCGGCTTATAAAGGGGAGCGTAAGAAGAGGAAAGAGAAACGGGACAAAAAAGAAGCGGAGGTTAAAGAAGAGAGAAAAAGGCAGGAGCAGAAGCAAGCAGACGGGAATATACCCCAGGAGGTAGTGTGTGGCCAGCGCACAGGAGGAGGGCACGAGGATCACTCCTGATGAGCAGCAAGGAGCAGAATCCTCTCGTGGGGTGGAGCCTGTGACTGACAGCAGTGGGAGGACGGCGCGCTTTAGCTGGGTGGAGCTTGTGAAGT
>JANRMT010062851.1:1486270-1497036 GCA_026402145.1 Polypterus bichir lapradei | reverse complement strand
TATCTATCTATCTATCTATCTATCTATCTATCTATCTATCTATCTATCATCGATGAAGAGAGTTTCAGACACACGTGGATACCGAGGAGAGGCACTGAAGGACTCACACATGCTGTAGGACAAAGTTCACTAATATTATGAATTTCTTTCATCATCTGTCTTTGACAGGCAGCATGGCCGGTCTTTTTCTATTCAGTAGTTCCTCTGTGTTACGAGAGCAGTTCTTCCTGTCATTAATGTGGACCCTCAAGTCCTTGTAGCAGTCCCGCCTCTGAATTGTGGCCGGACACAGAGGCTCTTTGGTGTGGCGTAAGTCAATAAGCATTTCCTTGGTTTTGTGGATGTTAGGACACAGACAGTTCATTCTGCACCTTTTGCCTCATAATTCATATTTAGTTACTCAAGACATCAAGCTTTTTGGGGGTCCATCTGATTTTTGGACATTTTTGGACACAGTAAATGACACCCTTATGACAAAAATAAAACCAACAGGTGTCATCAGTACAAGTGATCAGAAAAACCTGAAGGTGTGCAGGCCACATCGGCTGACTCCAGGGGTTCACCCCCTAATGGGATACGAGGGGTCTCAGTTACTCCAGTTCACAATTGCCGCTGGGCAGTCTAATATGATGACAAAAATCTTTAATGCTGGTTTTACTGACCTTGAGTCCATCTTCAGCTAATATGACACCTTTCTTCTTTAAACCAACCCCAAGATGTTTTTTTCCCCCAAGGAGTGATGGTGGGTGGGTATTTGAACCCAAGACTTCACACTGTGAAGCCGAGCTCCCTGCCAGTGACAGTGCCCTGCTGCTCGTGCCTGCTGACTTGTCGTGTCGACTCTCCATTCTGCCTCTTGAGCTTCTTTTAGCTTGTAACAAAACCCCTCATGTTATTTTTTTCCCCTCTGGACCCTAAACTTAGTGTCACCGTCTGCCAAGAAGAGGCGCTGGCCTGGCTGGCTCCTACTACTGACCCAGCTGGCCTGCCTCTGCTTTGGTGAAATTTAAATATTAAATTAGTGGGACAGCTAAGGCTTGGTAGGTAAGGCGTGTCCAGACCTTTAAGCCAATTGGAATAAGAAGGACTGTGGTGGGCGGAGCCCAAATTAAGGCGCTCTAATTCAGACACCTTGGCATCCTACCGTGTTTTTGTTGCCGTTGGCAGGGTGAAGTCTTTCCCAGATTCCTTGAGCAGTTTTGGCAAATTTTCAGAATGAAGCACAAAGTCCTCAGGTGGCTGTGAGTCCAAGGCCCAGTGAAAGTGCTGGACGTGGACAGTGGGGTGGGCGGTCATCCTCTGTCTTTTACACACAATGAACTTAGAAGAATGGCTAAGAAGAATGGGCAGAATGGCCTATTAGCTAAGGGGGCGGACTGTACCCCACAAGGATGCTGGTTCAATCTGAGTCCTTGTGTGGCCCAAAGCAAGTCAGTTATCTGTCCTCCAATTTCTAAAAATCAATTATGGTAGTTATAATCTTTAGAAAATGATATTTGTTACAAGAAAAAAATAAATGAAATGATCCACCCCACTTATTCCCAACAGCGTCTTTATCACAAAGGGGGGATACACAGCAGGAGAATCATTTAGTTTTGCCACCACATGCATAAATAATCAATCACACATCAATAAATATTTTGTAAATTTTAATTTATTTTTAAATGGCACAAGCTGTGTTACCCATCTAAGCTGGGTGGAAATCTACGCAATCAAAATAGACCTCAGCGTTAATGCTTGCAGTGCACCATCTGTTGGAATGTATTTTGTCATTCATGTAGTAATACATTGCATTGCATTTGTTATTCCAACAGATGGTGCATAACAAACATCTGTAGTAATAAAATATATTTCTGCAAATGTTAGTGATGTGCCATCTGTTGGAATGACAAATGCAATGCATGTCTCTGTTATATACCATCTGGTATGGGATTCATAAAAGCAGTGTTAATGCCTTTTTTTACTGCAAATGTTTGTGAGGCGCCATCTGTTGGAATGAAAATTGTAACATATTTTACTACTACAAATTTTTGAGTTGCGCCATGTGTTATAAAGGCAAATGCAATATTTTTCTCTCTTATATACCATTTTATATGGGATTCATAAATGCATTCATAAATAAATTCATCTGTTGGAATGAAAATACAATGCATTTTATTACTCCAAATGTTTGTGATGTGTCATCTGTTAGAATGGCACATGCTATATTTTTCTCTGTTACAGTATATACCATTTGGTATGAGAGTCGTAAAAGCAGTGTTAATGGTTGTGATGCACCATCTGTTGGAATGACAAACTCAATTCCTTTTTTTTACTACATATTTTTGTAATGTGCCATCTGTTGGAATGACACAGACATAGCAACCAGACAGACACACAGAATCACAGACATACAGACACTTTTATTAAGGTGGATTCTTTACTGAGTGCAGGCTTCAGCACCTCTTATGGTATTTAGTATTGAAAAGCATCGCATAGTTTGCTTGCAATGCCAATCAACTGGAAATTATTAAGTATATTAAGAAATGTGTCTTGGGAGTTTTCTTTAGAATTGTATATTCCATTGATGAAACGGAGACACTGAGGTGTTGATAAATCACTTCACCTAATCAAGAAGGTGCATATTTAGATGAAAAGAGTGATTTTTAAAATAATAAAATGGTGAAAGATTTCATAAATTGTCCTCCATTTTGTTTTGTGTGTGATTTACCCCAGTGATTCAGTCTAAGCCCACAGTCATCTGTCTGCTTTATTTTTTGCAATGGCATTTCAGGGGTTGGAAACTGGGTGGCAGGGTGGCACAGCCCCTTCGGACCCCTTCACTCCTTTCCCATTCTGTCGGCAGGTAGCCTTACCCTTAACTCATTTCAACTCATTTCACCCAATCATGCAAATCTTCTAAAATTGAAAAGCTGTAATGTCCCGTTGAAATGTGGCTCAGGTGCCTCCCCTTCGATTGATCGTCGCTGAGACGTTTCTACAACCCGCTGACAGAGAGAATCCGAGCTGTCATTTGTTTTTTGTGCTGAGTCACGGCAGGTCCCTAAATGTCACCACCCGTGACATCCTTCTTTCCAATGGGGCTTGTGCAGTGGCAGAGCAGTGAGTGGGCTTTAATGAGGCATCGACCCCCTTGCAGTGGCCTTCCTCTCGTTGTCCAGTCAATTTCAGTTTGAACAAAAAAGAACAGCTGGTGACATCCGGGGAGGGAAAAGAAGATTTGGAGAGCGGAATTAGGGATGCCAGTCTTCAAGGAAAAACAGGTCAGGTCAGGGTGGGGAACAGGCACTGGCACAGCTTACTGCCGCTCCCACCAAACAATGAAACAGATTGGAATCCTGGTTGGCAAAGGTAGACACGCGATCCGGTCCCACGTTCCAGAAATGACTCTCTATCTGCCACAGCCAGGTGTCAGGTGGGCGTCCCATTGGCCTGGTCGAGCTGCTCAGGACCTCAGCAATGAACCGGATCACCCTCGGGTAATGGCACTGTAGTGCTGTAACTGACGCTCCATCATCAATGCAGGTCATGTGCGTCATTCGGGACTCCATGAGCAACACAAAGTCAAACCAACAGGACCCGAGGACCCTCTGAAGAGACACACATGAAGGAGTCGAGTCTTCATCTCAGGTCACAGGATAGCGGCCATGTCTCACAAACAGGAAGCACCAGGACTCTGAAGACTTGGACCTTCGTCCTTTTGCAGATATCGGGCGCGTCACACACCCCTTTCCAGTGACCTCATGACCTCCCCATGCTCTCCCAATCCGTTTACTGACTTCTTAGGAAGAGTCACCAGAGTCACATGAATGTCACTGCCGAGGTCAGTAAACCTCTCGAGGTTTACCTGAAATTTACGTCTTTGACAATCTAAATGTTTTTAGTCCGTTTTTTTTTTTTCAGATTCTTTACATTTTTGATTCTTTTGCCCAAATCAAATCACCCTAAGCAGAGACACACGTGTGTTATATGACATGGAGTCTTCAGAACGGCAAAACGGGTACGAGGCCTACCAGAAAGCAGGCCAGCACCTTAAGTGACCTACCCAGGAGAGGCTCACCAAAACTCAGCCAGTGCCCAAATACGAGCTGCCGGCTTCAGCCACCGCAGGCCCCAAATAGAGGGAGCTGGCAAAAGATCTCTGAAAAAAAAAAAAAGTCCAACGAAGTTCTGAGCAAAACGGCCGAGACAGCAGAAACACCGTGGAGTGACGGTCAGCAGCAAGAGTGGAGTCGATAAGCAAGTGAAAGATTTAAGGAGGAGACTGGAAGTCAAGGACGTAGTCAGAAAAAAAAAAAACAAAAGTGAGGGTCAGAACATCAATCAGGAGACAATCGAAGTCAGGAGGACTGCAGAGGGAAACAAAGCAAACTCACATCTTAACAGAAGGTCTGAAGGGTTCAGGAATCCATGTAGTTGGTTGGGGATGTCTACCCCTCGGTGACCTTTTACCTCGTGATGGCCAGGTCACGACCTCTGACGACACGCCTAAAGGTACTGGGACCCTTTGCTGTGGCACTCCTGTTGGCTTTTATTCTTCTTAAGATGTTTCTAGAACGTGACTGGAGACCACCCTGACATCGCCTAGAAAGTCCTATGGATTGAGGGTCCCACAGTTCACACTGCATGTCAGGACACAAACCCAGCCATGAAGTTCAAGGGACTCCCTGTAGACCACCGTGATCAAAATGTGGTGAGGTGTGAATCAGGCAAAAGGGGGGGGGTGTGGGGGTCCAACCATTTGTGAAGCTTTGAGGAGCTCAGTGGCCTCGAGAATTGTGAAAGAAATGGAAGAGGTTTGAGACCACCAGGACACGTCATAGAGTTAGCGGTCTGTGCAAGAAGGGCTTCAGTCAGGGAGGTGACCAAGAACCCCAATGGTCACTCTGAGATGGGAGGACAAGGATGTGGGCTGCTGGCCTGCAGATCATATGGCGTCTTTCCTATTTGCCCCTTTTTATTCATTATATAGCGCCTTTCATGTTTATCTGTCATAGTCTTCATACGGCACAATTGCCCTTCTGTTCCATGGGAGGTCTCTGTCCTCCCTGAGCCTGCCTTAGGACACCTGCATTACGGTGTGACAGATGTACCACCCCAGTCAAACTCCCCACCTGCCACTGTCCCTGGACCGGGTTGCGCCCGAGGGCAGCTCTGGTACTTGACGCCACAAGTGAGAGCCCCGCAGGGCTCCCCCTCCTGTCTCACAAATGATAAGAGCAGTGGTACTTCACTGGCAACGCCCCGGGGGCCTCCCACTTATTAGGGAGCTCATTTCCCTGCAGCACCCCCTTGTGGCACCCATGGTCCCCTGCAGGGCTGTGTTGCTGGACTACATCTCCCAGCATTCCCTGCTGGTTCTCAAATGGGGTTCTGCCAGCTAGTGTTTTGGGGGAATAACACATCCCCTGCAGGGTCTTCCGGTGGGCTGTCTGTCCATCCACCCTCCTTCATTTCTCTGGGTCAGTCTGCTCGGAGCCTCCTGTCCAGGTAAGGAACCATGCCCTTCTGTGGTCGGGATGCCCATCCAACCCCTGCAGCATTTACACCAGTTCTTCCTGTTATGTGGCGGACAGTTGTCCCATCCCGGGTTGGCTCTTGTGTCGCGCCCATTGCTGCTGGGCTAAGCTTTGCGTGCACGTGGCTCTGATCAGGATGTGCAATCGGAGAATGGACATTAGGATTTTCACCATCTGATCACTGAGCTGGGTGGCTGCCACGGAGCAGGTGGCACATTGTCTTGAGCATTAACTCCTTTGTGTGCTGCTGCTCGTTGCTTTTCAGTCGGAAATTGCCGAGAAGACATTTAGGGTCACTCTCTTTGTGCTTCACTTGCTTGCCCCCAGGTTTGAATGCAATGAACCGACGGAGTCGGACTTGGATGGATGCGACAGTCACGTGACCCTCCACGCTGGCAGAGACGCGGCAGCCGAAAAAAGCAGCCAGAAATCTAGGTCACATTTAATAGGAAGCCATCCGTGAAGTGAACTTGGCACAGTGGGGGCACGCGCAGAAGTAGAGCAGTGTGTGGCATCTTGTCTGTCTGCATGTCTCGAGGTGTCCCAGGGGTCCTTGTCACAGGTTTGCTTACAGGAGGCCTTCTGGGGCAATCGTCAGGTCACCCAGCAGCCTTTGACTGGGCTGCTCCATTAGGTCACATCTGTTGTTCACTCCTGGAGCATTTCAGCTTGACCTTTGAACCCCAACGCCCAGGTGACCCCGGTCAGGTTGTCTGAGTTGCTGTGGAACTCCATGGGAGAGGACTTTGCTCTAACCCAAGGAGGTAGCGAGCGTGACCTTCTGTCTGAACTTAGGTGGTCCCAATGTCACCTCACAGCCCCGTCTGCTCTTGAGTCTTCCAGTTTGCTCACCTTGTTCTGGAGCAGCTGACTCGCCAAAAGCAAATCTGTTCTGACAGCTGATTCAGACACTCAGGGGGGTCTCGAGTCCAATGGCACTTACATCATGCCAGGGTGAAAACATTCAGAAGGTCATCAGGCCGCCTGCCTTCACTTCCTGCTCTTCTTCCTCCTCCGGTAATTCTGGGTAACAGTCTCACAGTCACTGTCACTGACATGATTGTGATGGGCAGGGTCACCGTGGCGTTGTGCCGCTTGCACAAAGTGACAGCAGATTTGAGAGAAGATGTAATCGTCAGAAGGCAGAATTCACGCAGGGGTTGCTCTATTCCATTGGAACTGGGAAGTCGCCATTTTCAACTGGAAGGCCTCCACAAGTCGGATTTCCTACGTGGAAACTCAAGCCTGGTCTGTTTGTCCGACTTCAGATTATGATGTCACTTCAAACTGGCGACGTACGCCGTAAACTTCAGTGAAATCCGTAGTGTTCTGCTGTTTATTTAGCACTTCTGTCTGATGGGCTCTCTTTAAATCACACAGTGCTGGCCATCGTCTATCTGTGGACACACTACCTGCGGTGTTTGGCTGCAGAAAAAACTGAGTAATGTATAACGAAAAAGCAAACGTAACATAAAGGTGTCCATTTTGATTTTCCGAATATTTTACTGGAACATGGTCAACACATGGGTGACGTCATTCCCACCTCCGACATCTGACCTCCAAGGTAAATGAAGCCCAGGATACGCTCAGGACGTGTCGTCAGCATCGTGTTCAGAGAACAGAGCGGTTAGGGTTAGGCGCAAACCAGAGCCACAAGACACACCATACGTAAATCATAATCGGGGAGCAGAAAATAAAAATGTCGTAACCAGAAGATTCAAAAGCTGACAACATGAAATGAGGTAAAGGTTGCGCCTTTCACGAGGCCATATCTTGGAAGATTAGGTATGCATGGTGCCAGCTTTTTGAAACTTTACTCTTATTTCAGCGAACAGACAGAGGTTTGACAAAAAACCAGGAGATGAACAAAAAGACAGAACTCCATAGAAATGCAATGCTTTTGTCTCTGTCATATGCCATTTTGGTATAGGAATCATAAGAGCAGTGTTAATGCTTGTGATGCTCCATCTGTTGGAATGGAAAATGCAGTGCATACGTCTCTGTTATACACCATTTTAATATGGGATTCGTAAAAGCAGTGTTAATGTTTGTGGTGCATCATCTGTTGGAATGGCACATACAGCACATTTTATGACTACAAATATGTGCAATGTGCCATCTGTTGGAGTAACACATCCAATGCATATGTCCCTATTACATGCCATTTGGTTTGCAGTTCGTAAAAGCAGTGTTAATGTTTGTGGTGCATCATCTGTTGGCATAGCAATGCAATGCATTTTATGACTACAAATGTTTGCACCATCTGTTGGAATAATAAATCCAATGCATATGTCTCTGTGATATGCCATTCTGGTATGGGATTCATAAGAGCAGTGTTAAAGCTTGTGATGTGCCATCTGTTGGAATGGAACATGCAATATATGAGTCTCTAATATATACTGTTTTAATAAAAGCAGTGTTAAAGTTTGTGGTGCATCATCTGTTGGAATGAAAAATATAATGCATTTTATGACTACAAATGTTTGTGATGTGCCATCTGTTGGAATGATAAATCCAATGCATATATCCCTGTTATATGCCATTTGTTATGTGATTTGTAAAAGCAGTGTTAATGTTTGTGATGTGCCATCTGTTGGAATGATAAATCCAATGCATATATCCCTGTTATATGCCATTTGGTATGTGATTTGTAAAAGCAGTGTTAATGTTTGTGATGTGTCATCTGTTGGAATGGCAAATGGAAAATATTTTATCACTACAAATGTTTGCGATTTTCCATCTATTGGAATAACAAATCCAATGCATATGTCTCTGTTATATGCCATTTTGGTATGGGATTCATAGCAGCAGTGTTAAAGCTTCTAATGTGCCATCTGTTGGAATGGCAAATGCAATGCATATGTTTCTGTTATACACCATTTTAATATGGAATTCATAAAAGTAGTTTTAATGTTTCTGGTGTGTCATCTGTTGGAATGGCAAATGCAATGCATATGTTTCTGTTATATGCCATTTGGTATGGAATTTGTGAAAGCAGTGATAATGTTTGTGGTGCGTCATCTGTTGGAATGACTCATGCAATGCATTTTATTACTATAAATGTTAGTGCCTCTCCAGAGACATTATATTAGAGATATTATAACCAGGTGGACACACAGACACGTATCCTTTTATTAAGGTGGATATATCTAGTCACACACTCGCACTTTTGGAATGTGTGGCAGGCTCAGCTCACGAGGTAAATGGGGTGATTCGCAGCCATTGGCCACTCTCCTGGAGGAGGACTCCTTCAAGGACTAATGACACCCGGCATTGAAAGACTCAGTGTAACCATGTTCTCTCCTCAGTCTACGACAATCGGAGCCAAACTGCCCACAGCAGCAACCTAATCCTACCTTTTATTGGCACTTTATATATAAATACTGTATAGACAAGGTACTGTAAATGTATATATTCCTGAGAAAATCAGCTCTGTGTTATTTGTGACTCGAGAGTACACGTATCATATTTACGAGCCTGGTGAGGATTTGTTCTTTTCTTGCCAGTTATGCCCTGATACAATAAGAAGCCAGATAATGTAAACTGGGTGCACTTACTTTTGCACGAGACTGCATTTCCACAGTTGGCCTTCATTTTACATAAGGAGCTCCCTGCACAAACACAAAGACACTTAGAAGAAATTTATACCAGCACCATTATTTCAGAAAGTGCCTGGCAACATAAAAGGGGGGCTGGATGGCCACTGATTTCAAACTCGGCTCCCACTGCCAGCTCTGAGTTGTTATAAAAGGAGCGAGGGCGGCACGATTGTGTGGCACTGGGCGCGCTCTTCACAAAGTCCCCTCTTAATATTCACAGACAAGGCTGCTCTGTGCCTCCCGCTGTCTTCTTTCTTTCCCTGTGGAATTTGTTTCTTTTGCCTTCTTGTCCATCCCACTGCCATCCTTGCCAGGCTGGCATTCTTTTGTGCTCTCTTAAAGGTCGTCTATTACTCAGCAGAATGTCTGTCTGTCCCTCTCATGCTCTCCTTTTTATGAATGACACAGTTCAGAGGACAGCTGGTTAATTTACTGCCTCATCTGCCATTTTGCTTTGGTGGGGTCTCTGCTCCAGTCGTTGCGGGTTTTCTATGTAAACACTAACTATGCCACTAACTAGCTGGCATAAAACAAAAGCACAATTTTAAAATGGTGAATGGTAAACATACTCACTCACCCCTTCATTTCATTGTGTGAAGTTCTGCCTGCTTTTCACTGTGGCAGGAGTCTTGTCTTAAGCTGATGTCACATTACACGACTTCTCATTGTCGGGTATGTCAGACTTGCCAACTGCTGTTGTTGATCTCGTCACCAGACCTCATTGGTTTACAAGCCTGAAAGTCGCTGGGCTTGTCACATTTAGTGACTGCATGCTGACCTTCCAGCATCGGCCTGCTCACCCCATCATGTTAGAGCCAATAGCGAGCTGCCTGACGAAGCTGCCGGTCTATGAAGGGTTAACATGTATGAAGCGTTCAGATGCAGTTTTTTTTTTTTTTTTTTTTTAAATTCTATCCATTCTGCTGTGGTACATAAAACACGAGCTTCTCTTCTGTCTGTGAGGTCCAAAACCCCCACATTTCTTATTCCTCGTCGCTGCACTACAGGCGTTGAACTTTGAGATAAGCGCTCATTGGCTCTCATCTCACATAAACAAAGAGCCGAAAAGCAAACGCACGTGAGGGGCGAGTCACAGACTATTGGGTACATCAGACTACATGGCTGTCCTTTTATGGGATCACATCATATAGCTTATATAAAATGCATGGTACGCCTGAAAATCGATGGAAAAGCCGTCTAATGTGACATGGCCTTTAGATCAAGTCCTACACAATCGTCCCCAGTGATGTTCATCACTGCAGAAAAAGTAGCAGACATTATCCTGGGGTGTCCTGTCTTACTATACTCTCTGTGAGATGAGGGGGAGCCAGCATGGTGGTGCAGCGGTTAGCGTCCTGGGCTTGAATCCCATGTGTGGTTATGGAATTTGTACTTTCTTCTCCATGTCTTTCTCCAGTTTTTCCAAAAAATGCGAAGATTAGGATAACTGACAATTTAAATTGGGTGTGCATCAATATGACTGGGCATGAGTGGGCAATGTGATGGGCTGGTGCCCTCTTCAGGCTTGGTTTCTACATTGCTGCCTTTATGTTGCTGGAATTGGCTCCAGATATCTGTGACTATTTGCTATGGTACCTTGCCTATCTATCTATCTATCTATCTATCTATCTATCTATCTATCTATCTA
>JANRMT010062851.1:1413804-1472202 GCA_026402145.1 Polypterus bichir lapradei | reverse complement strand
ACTGCTTTTACGAGTCCAATACTAATTTTTTGTAATAGGTGAAGTAACAAAATGTGTTACATTTTTCATTCCAACAAATGGCGCATCACAAACATTATCATTGCTTTTACAAATTCTATGCCAAATGTCATATAACAGAGACATAGCAAGATGGACGCACAGATACACAGACAATTCTCCTTTTATTAATGTGGATTAGGATACTAATATTAAAAATATATTCTAACACAGGTTAAACGTTCAAAGCACTTTACTGTACATGTGATTGTACTTAGTGTGACTTTGAATGCATTATTATTATTATTATTACCTAGCTGTACTACTGTCTAAGATGGTTTGAAATCAACATACACCTCAATGTTAACACTTGCAATGCACTATCTATTGGAATGTCTTATGTAAAGCCTATAGTAATAAAATGCATGGCATTAGTCATTCCAACAGATGGCCCATCACAAACATTATCACTGCTTTTACTAATCCCATGCCAAATGTCATATAACAGAGGCGTAGCAAGATGGACACACAGATACACAGACAATTCTCCTTTTATTAATTAATGTGGATTAGGAAACTAATATTAAAAATACATTCTAACACTGATTAAAAGTTCAAAGCGCTTTACTGTACTTGTGATTGTACTTAGTGTGACTTTGAATGCATTATTATTATTATTATTATTAACTAGCTGTACTACTGTCTAAGATGGTTTGATATCGACATACACCTCAATGTTAACACTTGCAATGCACCATCTATTGGAATGTGTTTTGCAAAACATGAAATAATAAAATGTGTTACATTTTTCATTCCAACAAATGGTACACCACAAATAATAGCACTGCTTTTACGAATCCCATGCCAAATGTCATATAACAGAGATGTAGCAACTGGATGGACACACAGTGTGGCTTTGAATGCATTATTATTATTATTATTATTATTATTATTATTATTATTATTATTATTATTATTATTATTATTATTATGAACTAGCTGTGCTACTGTTTTTTGACAGTTTGAAATGTAGGTAATCAACATAGACCTGAGTGTTGATGTTTGCAATGCACCATCTATTGGAATGTCTTATGTAAAGCCTGTAGTAATAAAATGCATTGCATTAGTCATTCCAACAGATGGCCCATCACAAACATTTGTAGTCATAAAGTGCATGATTACAAATGTTTGTGTTGTGCCATCTGTTGGAATGACAAATGCAATGTGCATGTCTTTGTTATATGCCTTTTGGTATGGGATGTGTACAAGAGAGATGCACCCACCAACAGAGCCACAGCGCCATATGTCACCACAGGTCTGCGCCAGCAGTTGTAGACCAGCAGCGATGTCAGTTTGGTGATAGAAGTTTACAGGTCGGCACAAATCAAATCGATTGAGATGATTAACACACCGAGCCCTAACATTAACAACACTAACCCCTAATGTTAATTAACCCCTAATCTTAACTGTTTCTAGTACACGCTAACCATACTAACCCCTAAAACGTCCAAAAACTGCTGGTTTAGAGCTGCTGCCGTAGATCTGTGGTGACATACGTCTGTGCGTCTCTGCAGTTGGATATGATTAGTAAAAGCTGTATGAAAGCTTGTGATGTGCCATCTGTTGGAATGATAAATGCAATGTATTTTATTACTTCAAATGTTTGGTATGCGCCACCTGTTGAAATGGCAGAGGTACGGCAACTGAACGGGCACACAGATGCACCGGCACACAGCCCGTTGTTCTTTCATGAAGGTGGACACAAGCTGAAGTAGCCGCTCTCAGATTAAAAATGAGGGTGAAGTCGCACAGAATGGTCCTCTGTTTTAAGACACGCAAGGTTTTGAAATTTCGAAACTTTGGGCAGCGCATTGCAGTCGACATATCTCAATGACATTTGAACTCGTCTGGCAAATTTCCTCGAAGAATAAGGGTGCCAAAATGCCGCCAAAAATTGGTCCACTGGGAACCGGGTTGTGTCATATGGACAGACAGACAGACGCGACTGTCACAGTAGGGGCTTTTCACGTTATGTGCAAACGCCAGTGCTTAATGTGGGCACACTGGTACTCTGTCCTGGCACTTACCCGTGCTACCCATATGAACGGCAGCAGTTAGTGTACGGGTATCGGTGAGCACCAGCACTTTGCCCCTCATTCAGCACGTATTTAATAATTTCACGGAACTCTCACACTTCAATGGGGGGCCGCCACGCTCCTGAGTATTTTCTGCCTATCAGTGCACGTTGGGTGTGAATGTGCCACAGCCAACCATTGTGACCTTCTCATTTGTCTGTAGTTCTCATTAGTGTCCTCAAGTGGAGCGCCTCTGTCCCGCACACCCCACGCTACACCAGACATGTTTTAGACGTTGTCACAACAAGAACACAAAGGGGTCACAAAAAGGTTTGGGGTAGCCGCCCCATATATCGTAAGTGTTTGCAGACAAACTAAAGCAACTGGTTTTTGGGGTTCAAAGTAGAACTGATGCTTAGGTGGAAAACGGTGGAATTTAAAGAGAGGCATAGGAAGTGACGTCATGGGGGTTGGACGTGGAAGTGATGTCATTAGCCCCGGAACCTAAAGTGACATCACCGGGGTTCTTAAAATGGTCTGCGGAAAAAGAAGAGAAGGGGTTAATCCTCTGGTCTGGCACAGAATTTCCTTCATTCAAGCCCTTTAGCCACCTCCCATGTGCACGTGTGTGACGACATGCGCGTGACACACACAAATGAGGCGCGTACAGAGCACAGTGAGCGAGGAGCTCTCTACTACATCTTAGACTCACTCCGCACCTTTAACACATTCAAGGCAGAAATCATCAGTCAGATTGTGACCACCAGTCACAGAGGGACAGCATTCGAGGGTGGCACCTGACATTTCTTAGAAGAAAAAAAAAAAACACGTGAGCCAACTGTGACAGGAGACACCGAAGGCACTCGAGCTAATGTTTCTTGGGAATGGGACACCCACACGAGCAGAAATAGGCCATCCGAGTGGCGGCTTCATTCACTCTTTCATTGTGCTCATGTTACCTACTGATGGGACGATATTGTCCCTGTCACCGGAAAACGAGCTGAACTGCTTGTCAGGTATCACCCTCTTACCCTGCTTTCCCGTGGTGCTTCATATGAAAGGCGCCATGTTCCCCAGTATTCCCCAGTGACCCGTGTGAACAGGGCTACCAAATTCCAGGATATCCAGTGGAAAAGAAAACACCAGACAGGTCCACAAAGAAGGAAAGGTATACCCTCGAGATGGGTGGGCAACAAGTAAATCAGGGAGGATACCAGTTAATTGATGTTGTGTATTTGAAAGTAAAGGCCATGGCACAATTACCCGAGGGTGATCCTCATTGTTGAGGACCCGAGTGGCTGGACCAGGCCAAGGGGACACCCATTTAACACCTGGCTGCTGCAGATAGGGGGTCATTTCCAGAGGGTGGGACTGTACTTCTTTGCCAACCAGGATCCCAAGCTATTTCGTCGTGTGGTGAGTGCGGCAACGTGCCCTACTAGTGCCAACCCCCCAACCTGACATGACTGAAAGTAAAAGAGGTTGCCATGTAAAAATACCATGTGGGGTGCTCCGGGTCACACCACCATCCAGCGTGGCACTGCCTTCCTTTCCTGCCTTTGGTTTTTCACTCGGTTAGGCCACCCTGCCCACCCACTTGGAAATTAAACGTGGCGAGGACTCAACCCTGGGCAGCATTTACACTTCAGGCGAGGAATCTGCTTGGCCGCCTTACCGATCTCAAAACAAAAGGCGCGTTTAAGTAAGCCGGCTAATGGGGGGGCCGCTCTAATTTATGTGTGCCATGCATGGTAACTTAAAGCTGTACGTTGAAGGTATAAATAACTCGCCCTGAGCTTGTTAGGGACAGATTTAGCACCACGGGAGCCTGCCGATGAGGTCAAGAGGATACAGGCGGGTTGGGTTGCCGCCTCTGCATCAGCTTAGACACGCTGTGTTCTTGACACGGGTCCCACTCAGGGGAGAGAGCGCCCCCCGGACAGCAGACAGTGTAATGCGTGCACAGGGTTTCAGGTGTACTCGAGTATACACCTTGACAGGTGAGCACACAGAATGTCTTGTATTCTCTCTCCCTCACACACACACACACACACACACACACACACACATACAGATTGAGAAAGTTACTTGTGTTCCCAGATATTAATAACCCAATACAAATTATAGGGGAATAAATTAGATCAGTCAGCCCCCTTTGTACCGTGAGATGTCCCCATTTGGTGGCAGTCACAGTCTTGCTGAGCAGCTGCTAATTAGTCCGTTTGTTTTCATTACTCTTTATTTTCTTTCTGGAGTATTTAATTGGAAAATTCTAGAATGGCGTTGGTCAGTTAAGGGTGGGTTGTGGGGATACGTATAAATCTGCGTATTGCCTCGCGTATTTTAAGGGCCTGCAAAGTTTGTGTTGCATCGAACCCAAATCATCGCTACTGCAAAGCTGCGTTTTTTTTCATGGAGACATAAAATCCGTGACGTCACTGGCGCAGGCGGCACATGGCTTGACCGTGCCGATGGCGCGATCACGTAATGTGTTAAGATTTGTTACCAATATTATTCCATCTCTAAGACCCCCACAAGCCCCTGGCTGACTTGACAGAGAGTTGATCGTACTCAATCACTTCATCTCCCCCACCCACCCTAGTTCATCTAGTGTCGAGGGTCCCACAATCATTTCAAAGCACTGTATTCTACATTATTTCCTTGTGCTGCTCCTTGGGTCATTAAGCAGTTGGGTGTGGGGTGTGGGGCCCCCCTGCCATCACAGGTCCCTGCGAGTGCACCCTGAACACCCCAATGGTAGATCTGCCCCCAAATGTGGGAAGCGTCTCTATAATATGCTGTAGGGGGCTTCTTCTCTTATCCTGCCATTAAGGGCATACGCTTACGGGGGGGCACAGTCTGCCATCCACATCTGGACCCTGCACTCTGAAAGCTCCGTCTCCACTCAGGGCGAGCAGTTGGGAAGATGCGTGCCAGGCTAGGTGCCATGAGAGGCAGTCTAATGTGCCAACACTCAGCCCTACATGTTCATTCTCATAAGCTATTGCCACTCTCTCTATAAATTCCCAAAGGAGAATCCCCATGCAAACACCCCACACGCTGGCACACATCTGTGTTCTTATTTTCAAGTCCATGCCACTCTTGCTTTGCCGGCCCCAGCAGCCCCAATTGTTCTTCTTCATGGATCCCACAGGAGGGCGCGGTTACAGTTGACTCCATGACTGATTTTTTTTCCCCATGGACCTCCAATTTTTAACAAATCCCAGAGGCGTTCAATGGCATTGCATGGGTCACTGTGTAAAGCGACGTGGCATGGGGGTGCTGCCATTTGAGTTAGAAATATTCCAGACTGTGTGCCATGTAACTTTCATAAATGTCACCCATTGGGTGACGGCGTCCCAGGTGGACACCTGTGTCCCCTAGTGGCTGTGCTGCCAGGTCAGGTCTGGCCATCTTGAGCTTGAACTGGATTTGTGTGTTAGAAAATGGATGGATGATCTCTGTGCAGGGCATATACCAGGCACCCCCTCCATCTCCTAGCTGTTCAATCCCCACTTTATGGTCTACGGGTCTCAAAATCCTAACGATGGCCGCTCTCTTCTTGTCCTGCAGGCTAAGCTCCTCTCAGTATGTCAGACGATCACACGGACTACAGAATGAACTCTGGCGTGTCTGACGGCCAAGCGGTGCAGTACAACTCGGGACAGACCATGGCGAGTGTGGAGGTCCCGGCCCAGGGCGGCTACGGCATGCCTTCGGGGCAAGCAGATGGCACCAGGACGGAGCTGAAGGAGAATGGCGTGCCGGTCCAGATGGGCCCCGGAGACGGCATCATGACTGGTGAGTGCCTGCCGACATCAGGGGTCCGCTGGCCTGTGAAGCCCACGGATCGCTGCTGTTGGCACCTTTTAATCTTTGCTTTTCAGTCATCTGCTCTGATCGGCTCCATGCTGATAATCCCCCAATGTGGGTCAGCTGCTTAAAAGCGATCATCTGAATACGAGCCAGCATAAATCTGGAAGCTGAAAGTCGCCCTTGTAAGTGGGCACCTGCACCCCTGTGACCTTTTTGTTTTGATCTTGAGTCTTATAATAAAAAGGGCCCACCAGAGCAGCTACTGTGTAGGACCTTCTCTGGACTGGATGTGTAGGAGTGATGGGGGCAGACAGGAATGGCTGCTGTTGTTGTTATAAGATGAGGCCGGTGACCACAGTCACGGGTGAAGTGGTGACGTTCAGGGATCAGGCACCAAGGGACAGTCCTCCTGCAGCCATTAGGTGGGGCCTTACCTGAGGACGTCCATTCTTAGCAGTGAATCCCGTTTTTGTCAAGCCGCCCACCAGAGGTCCTGTCTGTGTCATCTTCAGCCTCCTTCTTGACCTCATCTCTCTGTGTCACTCTGCCCGCCAAATCTGTGGTCCTTTCTGAAAATGTTTTCACTTTGTCATTGTGGGTCATCAAGTGTAAATTGATGGGCAAACATGGTAAATCTACAGCACAATAATGTACTTACATACATATATACTGTATGTAGACTGGCAGTGCAACCTGTCTAAGGTGGGTTGAAATCTAAATAATTGACGTAGACCTCAGCATTAAGCAGCGCACCATCTATTGGAAGGTATTTTGTAATGTGAGTACAAATAAAATGCACAACATTTTATCATTCCAACAGATGACACATAAATAAAATAATGAAAGGCATTACTACAAATGTTTGTGATACACCATCTGTTGGAATGGCAAAAGCAATTCATATGTCTCTGTGATATACCACTTGATATGGGATTTTTTTTAGAAGAAGTGTTAATGTTTTTGATGTGTCATATGTTGGAATTACAAGTGCAATGCTTTTTTATTACTACAAATGTTTGTGATGCTCCATCTTTTGGAATGACAAATGCAATGCATATGTCTCTGTTACATGAAGAAGGATCCAACGGCTTAGCCGCAGCAGCATACATCACCACAGGCCTACACCAGCAGTTTTATGGCAGAAGTCACATCACTGCAAGTCTACACTACTCGCTTACCACACTAACCCCTAACCTTAACTTTCACAGTGCACTGGAGTGTATTTTGTAATGCATGTAGTAATTCCATTCCAACATATGGCGCATCACAAGCATTTATAGTATTTAAATACATTACTAGAAATGTTTGTGATACGCCATCTGTTGCAATGACAAATGCAATGCATATGTCTCTGGTATATGAAGAGGGATCCAACTGCTTAGCCGCAGCAGCACATGTCACTGCAGGCCAACACCAGCAGTTTCATGGTGGAAGTCACGTCACTGCATGTCTACACTACATGCTAATCACCCTAAACATAGCTTTAAGTTACCCCTAATCTCAACTATTAATATTACATGCTAACCACACTAACCCCTAACCTTAACTTTCACAGTGCACTGGAGTGTATTTTGTAATACATGTAGTAATAAAATGCACTGTGTTTGTCATTCCAACAAATGGCACATCACAAGCATTTGTAGCATTTAAATACATTACTACAAATTTTTGTAATGCACCATCTGTTGGAATGGAAAGAGCAATGTATATGTCTCTGTGATATGCCATTTCGTATGGGGTTTGTAGAAGTAGTGTTAATGTTTTGATGCACCATCTGTTGGAATTACATATGCAATGCATTTTTATTATTATAAATGTTTGTGATGCTCCATCTGTTGGAATGACAACTGCATTGCATATGTCTCTGTTATAGGAAGAAGGATCCAACTGCTTAGCCGCAGTAGCACACGTCACTGCAGGCCTACACCAGCAGTTTCATGGCAGAAGTCACGTAGCTTCAAGTCTACACTACATGCTAACCACCCTAAACATAGCTTTAAGTTACCCCTAATCTCAACTTTCACAGTGCACTGGAGTGTATTTTGTAATACATGTAGTAATAAAATGCACTGTGTTTGTCCTTCCAACATATGGCACATCACAAGCATTTGTAGTATTTAAATACATTACTACAAATGTTTGTGATGCGCCATCTGTTGGAATGGCAAAAGCAATTCATATGTCTCTGTGATATACCACTTGGTATGGGATTTTTTAGAGGTAGTGTTAATGTTTTTGATGTGTCATATGTTGGAATTACAAGTACAATGCATTTTTATTACTACAAATGTTTGTGATGCTCCATCTTTTGGAATGACAAATGCAATGCATAATTCTCTGTTACATGAAGAATGATCCAACGGCTTAGCCGCAGCAGCATATGTCACCACAGGCCTACACCAGCAGTTTCATGGCAGAAGTCATGTCACTGCAAGTCTATACTACTCGCTAACCACACTAACCCTAACCTTAACTTTCACAGTGCACTGGAGTGTATTTTGTAATGCATGTAGTAATAAAATGCATTGCATCTGTCATTCCAACATATGGAGCATCACAAGCATTTGTAATATTTAAATACATTACTACAAATGTTTCTGATGCGCTATCTGTTGGAATGGCAAATCAATGCATATGTCTCAGTGATACAGCATTTGGTATGGGATATGTAAAAGTAATGTTAATGTTTTTGATGCACCATCTGTTGGAATGACAAATGCAATGTAGACATCCCCTGTGGAAACAAGACAAAACAGATCATAAAGTACTGAGGCACTGTAAAGTAAACCCCTTATATTTAATGAAAAAGTAAAGACAATAACTAAAGGAAATATCTTTCCAGACGTCAGTCAAAACTCAGACTGCTTCAAGATGGTGGTGGAGCCCCTTAAGAGGAAGCCAGGGATTAGCAGATGGGCTCAGGAGGCTAGAACACAGAAGTGACGTCATTACCGGTCATCAGATCTTTTGATGAGAAAGGAGGAGAAGCATGATGATGATGATGATGATTGTCACCCTTTGGTTTTTAATGTCCGTTAGGGTTATCTAACATAGCCAGGATTAAGAAGTGTGGCCGAGATGCCCGCTTGACTTGTGTTGCGGGCAGCTTTAAGATTTTATTTCACTGCGATGCCAATGTGACTTTCCTTTTTCTTTTCGTTTCCTGTTTTCTTGCCCACATTTCCCCTCTTTTGTCCACTGGCCTGCTCTTCATAACATGGACTCTAGTGCGTAGTTTAGCATTCCCTGGTCTGCAGGCTTCACTAGTGCGCTCCTTTTCTCCTTTCCAAATCCCCAAGGCGCCTCGTCCATTTGATGCTGAACTGAAGTTCACCGTCTTCCTCAACACCCGGCGGGCAGCAGATGACAAAAAGGACAGTAAGTACGGACAAAGCCGAGACCACGTCGACGGAGTTTGGGCGATTTCTTCATGGTGAAAGTGTCACAGTGTGCAAGTAGGGAGTGTGTTTGGGCACAGAGCAGGAGCGTTGTGCAAGTCGCTATAGCCATCAGGACTAACTGACACCGGTTCATGGGGCGACTCCACTTCTTCATTCCTACGGCTGTAGGAGAAGGTTGTGCACTCCTTTGAAGTTTATGAACCCGAGTGTGTTTTTGACATTTGCCGTGGATTCCAAGGGTCTTCAAAACCCCCTCACTTTTGTCATCTTTTGTTGTGTTGCCACCTTGTGCTAAAGTCATTTCAATTCTTTTTTTCTCCTCATGAAACAAAACTCAGCACCCTAGAATGACAAACAGGATTTGAGGAATTTTTGCCAATGTATTAAAAATACAAAAGCGGAAATATTCCATTGACACAACCGTTCAGAGACCGTAGCTGAAGCCCCCTTGGCAGCCATTGCAGCCTGGAGTCTTCTGGGGGTTTGTCACAATGAGACCTGCATTTTGGGGGATTTTCTTCTCTGCAGATGCTCCTCTCAGGCTATGCCAGGTTGGATGGAGACCACCAGTGGGTGGGTATCTTACTTGGGTTCAGAGTCTACCTGGGCCGCTCGAGGACATTCACAGAGTTGTCCCCAAGCCACTTTGTCCTGTTGGGAGGTGAACATTTGGCCCAGTCTGAGCCCAGATGACTCTGTGCAGGTTTACATGGAGGATTCCCCTTGACCCTGACTCATCTCCCAGTCCTCGATGCTGCCACCTTCGTGTGTCACCATCGGAGTGGCATTGTCCACTTTGAGCTACATCATTTGTATAAAAATGTGCTACATAAATGTTGTCCAGGTGATGAGTGGCGCCTGGTGTCCACCAGACATGATGCTCACAATTGAGCTGCGACAGTTCAGTTTTGTTTTCATCAGACCAGAGCACCTTGTTTCTCACAGTCTGAGAGTCCTTAAGGTGCCCAGATAATATTTACCCTCAAGTTCTTACGGAGGCTAGAGAGTGCAGATAGAAACCCTTGACGTATATTTTTAGGAAGTCATTGTGCACCAGAGAGATTCTGAAGGACTAGAAAATGGCAAATATCATCTCATTATATAAAAAGGACAGCCGGGCAGATACAAGCAACTGTAGGCCAGTAAGCTTAACGTGCATCACAGGAAAATTAATGGAAGGAATTATTAAGGATAAGATTGAACAACACCTGGCAAGGACAGGAGTTATTAGGAACAGTCAGCATGGAGTCAGAAGAGGGAGTTCGTGTTTTACTAACAGCCTGGAATTCTAGGAGGAGGCAACAAAAGGATACGACCAGAGTGGAGCTCATGAGATTATTGATGTGGACTTTCAGAAAGCATTTGATAAGGTGCCACCTGAGAGGTGGGCATCAAATTAAAGGAAGTGGGAATTCAGGATGTGGAGTGTAGATGAGGGCAGAATTGGCTCAGACACAGGAAGCAGAGGCTGATGGTGCGAGGAACCTCATCAGAATTGGTTGATGTTAAGAGTGGTGACCAGCAGGGGGCAGTGATAGGGCTGATGCTATTTTAATGTATAAATGATATAGATAGGAATATAAGGAACAAGCTGGTGACATCTGCAGATGATACCAAGGTAGGTGGATTAGCAGATAATTTGGAATCTGTTATATCATCACAGACTCAGACAGAAAACAGGCTTGGGCAGATTTGTGGACGATGAAATGTAATGTCAGTAAATGTAAAGAATTACAAGTAGGAAGTAAAAATGTGAGGTCTGAATACACAATGGGGGTCTGAAAATTGAGAGTCCACCTTATGAGAAGGATTTAGGAGTCGTAGTGGACTCTAAGCTATCGACTTCCTGACAGTGTTCAGGAGCCATTAAGAAGGCTAACAGACTGTCAGGTTATATAGCGCCTTGACGTGTGGAGTACAAGTCACAGGAGGTTCTGCTCAAGCTTCATAACACACTGGTGAGGCCTCATCTGGAGTCCTGGGTGCAGTTTTGGTCTCCAGGCTACAAAAAGGACATAACAGCACAAGAGAAGGTCCAGAGAGGAGCGACGAGGCTGATTATGGGGCTACAGGGGAGTTAGGAGGAAAGATTCCAAGAGCTGAGCCAAATGCTTGTATTAAGTTGAGGTCATGTTAGGTCTGAATACACAATGGGGGTCTAAAAATCGAAAGTCTACCTTATGAGAAGAATTAAGGAGTCATAGTGAACTCTAAGCTATCGACCTCCCGTCAGTGTTTAGAAGCCATTAAGAAGGCTAACAGAATGTCAGGTCATATAGCGCCTTGATGTGTGGAGTACAAGTCACAGGAGGTTCTGCTCAGGCTTTATAAAACACTGGCGAGGCCTCATCTGGAGTCCTGGGTGCAGTTTTTGGTCTCCATAAAGACACAGCAGCACAAGAAAAGGTCCAGAGAAGAGCGACTCGGCTGACTCAGGGCTACAGGGGATGAGTTACGAGGGAAGATTAAAAGAGCTGAGCCTTCACAGAGATGAAGAGGATGTTTAAACTGATGAAGGGAATGAGTGCAGTGGATCAGACGGTGATTTTAAAATGAGTTCATCAAGAACACGGGGACACAGTTGGAAACTTGTGAAGGGGAAATTTCACACAAACATTAGGAAGTTTTCTTTACAAAAAGAACGATAGACACTTGGAATAAGTGACCAATTAGTGTGGTGGACAGTAAGACTTCAGGGACTTTCAGAACTCGACATGATGTTATTTTACAAGAAATAAATGGACAGGACTGGTGAGCTTCATTGGGCTGAATGGCCTGATCTCGTCCAGATTCTTCTAATATTCTTTCTGCAACCTCCATGTTTTGCTCTGCTATAAAGCTCATAGAGTATATAGATGGTCATCCTTTCGGAAGTTTCTCCCATCTCCTCACAGGTTCTCGGGAGTTAGGCCAGCATGACCGTCAGGTTCTTGGTCACCTGTCTTATGAAGGCCTGTCTCCACTGATTGCTCAAGGTTGTGCCAAACTTCTTCTAGGTGACCACTGTGCTCTTGGGAATCTTCAAGGCTGCAGACATTTTTATGGCATCCCTTCCCCAGATCGGTGGTCTCTGAACTCTGCAGGCAATTCCTTTGACCTCATGGACTGGCTTACCAATCAGCACAATCGATCGAATTGACCGCAGATGAACTCACAAACAGGGTGTAGAAACATCTCAACGGCCCCATTAAAGGTCGTCATCCTCTGCTCAGCAGAATGTCGCCTTTTTATGCACGGTGCAGTTCACACACACACAGACACACCAAGCACACACTAGGGACGATTTAGGACCGCCAATGCACCTAACCTGCATGTCTTTGGACTGTGGGAGGAAAGCAACGCAGACACGGGGAGAACATGCAAACTCCACATGCAAAGCGAACCCATGTCTCCTTACTGCGAGGCAGCAGCGCTACCACTGCACCAGCATGCCGTCCCGATAAAATACGAGGGATATCCAGAAAAAAAGGTTACAAGTGCCCTGGAGGGTGCAGGGAATTTTTTTTTTCGAAGGTTGGCATACCTGCGTGTAGGGGGGTCCTAACGGTCAAAATAAGCCCGGGACCGCGTCAGTCAGTTGTGAAATGTCATCACAGCAAGCGAGTTCGTCAACCTCTGCTGAGGCCGTTTGCTCCACCTACCGCCGATGCGAGATTCGTTCGGTCATCAAGTTCCTCACTTTGCCACGCGACTCCGCGGCCAAGATCCATCGTCAGCTTGTGGAAGAATTGTGAAAGAATTCTTGGGTGGGAAATGTTTTTCCAACGATGAGGAGGTGAAGGAGACAGTGGAGAAGTGGCTTTCGGAGATGGAGCGGAGCGTATTCGACAAGGGTATAAAAAAGCTGGTGCCCAGGCTGAAGAAGTGCATCGAAGTTGACGGCGATTATGTTGAGAAATAAACACATATTTTGGAACATACCCTGTAAATTTGGTTGAAATATATTCATTTTTCGATTTTTAACAGCTGTTGTAACCTTTTTTTCTGGATATCCCTCGTATATTGCGATAATGTATATGCTAACCAGAATGTAGCGGTATCGAAACAGAAATCGGCAAATGAAGTTTTGACCAAATTGTTCGCTGTAACAATGTGTACAGACAACTAAAACAACTTGATGACATCACACGGTATATTAAATAGGACTATAGAAATCGCAGTACCGGACAGATAATGTTTAGCAGTTTAGAAAATTAATTTTAATGTCAAACAGTAACCAGTACATAAAATTTATTTAATGAAACGGCTGGCCCATGACCAGACCAGAGTCCATTGCCCAAATACCCTAATGGCCAGTCCGTCCCTGCACCTCATGCAACTCACTGGCACGGGTTTGTGAACGGTTTACAGAGGAGTGAACTGTGAGCAAGGGGTTATGGCCACCACGTTCCCTGGACTTGTCCTCGTGCGATTTTGATCTGTGAGGAAATTTAAAGGCAGAAAGTGTACGCCAACAATCCACACACCCTGGATGAACTCAAAGAAATCATCTCGAACGCTATCCGCAGCATCACTGTTGAAGAGCTACAAGCGGTATCAGCCAACATGCTCCGACGTGACCAAAGGGGCATAGACGTGACCGGGGACCACTTTCAGCATCTGTCATAACTTGCGGGTTAGTGGATAAAAACAATCCACTTGCTCATTCATCTTGTCCTACTGTCGCCGGAGGTGGGCTACTTTTCTGTGGCCCACCCTGTATAACGCACGCAAAACTGAAAAAAGTAAACTCAGGGGTCATTGAGCCTCATTCCTTAAAAAATACAAAATGAACTGAACGTGAACGAGTTCAAAATTGAAATGGTGACCTATGAACGTGCATTTATTAATTTTAATCTGTGTGAACTGACCTTTGAGCAAGTTCTTGCGAGGTGTGAACTTGCACAACACTGATGGCAGTGCCACCATTTTCGGAAGCCCCCCCCAAATTGTCAGGATTAAGCTCTCATTGCAGACTGGGCAGATTTAGTGGGGGATTACAAGCACACTGAGAGTGCCTGCAATAGTATTTGTCGTTTCAAATCCAGCATTTCATAAGCAGCTTGTGGAAAGTCCTTTATCCCAGAGCTGCATGGCGCACTTAGAGTCTTCTCTCAGCAAACTGCGTGGCCGGCAGGCGCGAGCCTTTAGCTAATACCGCCATGTTAAACCTAAGCCAAGTGGTTCAGTGCAGGGACCATTCAATCCATCTGTGATCTGGTAAGAGCCACCACGTCTGAAGATCTCATTCAGATCTTCAACAATTTCAACAACTCCATAGCTGGTTCACGATCCCATGACTCATTGTGTGATGAAGGGCTGCTTGGTGTCCACTCGGGCTGCAAGTTTCAGTAGCTGGAAGACTCATTTTGTCCAAAGCCTCTGGGAATTTTGAAGAGCTGGACAAGGAAGTCCACTTTGTGAAGACCGGAGAGGTTCAGTTGCACATCCTTCAGGCCACCAGATGCTCTCAATCCTCTTTTTATGTAGTCGTTTTTGTAATGTTGTGTGCAGAGTTACAGACCAGCTCTTGAAATTGACCACAATGTAGTCGATGTAGACCAAGAGTTCCCAAACTTTTTTCGGCCGCAGACCCCTTTACCAAAAACTTTTAAAACCGTCGACCCCCTAGTCATTTACTTTACCTACTCAAATTAATACATTTGTACGCTACTCGATATTAAATATTTCACTAGATATACAATACAATACAGTTTATTTTTGTATAGCCCAAAATCACACAGGAAGTGCCACAATGGGCTTTAACAGGCCCTGCCTCTTGACAGCCCCCCAGCCTTGACTCTCTAAGAAGACAAGGAAAAACTCCCAAAAAAACCTTGTAGGGAAAAATGGAAGAAACCTCGGGAAAGGCAGTTCAAAGAGAGACCCCTTTCCAGGTAGGTTGGGCGTGCAGTGGGTGTCAAAAGAAGGGGTTCAATACAATACAATACACAGAACAGAACAAATCCTTAATACAGCATAATAATAAAAATTTTAGAAGTACAGAGCAGAATTTAACAGTAGATGATATCACATAATAAGATTTTGATATTTTTAGAGTGCTGGAGACCTCATCCGTCAAGCTGCCTCCCCATTTGGCCATTCCATGGCTGAAACGTTGCTCGGCCAGCCAATCCGATGAAAGGGCCCCTCTTTCCCATGATTCCTGTGATCCTCCACCAGGGATGACTTTACCATAGGTAGGCAAACAACTTGGCAGGTGGGCCGTGGCACCAATTGCCACATTTGAGTACCGAGAACAGAAACAGAATAGGTGAGGGTTAGTATTCAATTATACTTATCATGTTACTTATGTTTTAGTGCTAATGACTAACAACAGAGATGCAGTATGTACATTTAAATCAGCAGCTCTAGTCAGGGTGGCCTAAACTGAAGTAGTAAGTCTTCAGCCGGGATTTAAAGGCTGGGACCGAAGGGGCATCTCTTATAGAAGCAGGAAGACCATTCCACAGTTTAGGGGCCCTGTAACTAAAAGCTCGACCTCCCACTGTTATTTTATTAATCCTTGGAATCATAAGCAGACCGGCATCTTGAGATCTTAATGTGCGCTCAGGTTTGTAAGTCATGATAAGTTCAGACAAGTAAGCCAGACCTCGGCCATTTAATGCTTTATATGTTAAAAGGAGGATTTTGAAATCTGCCCTAAACTTAACCGGGAGCGAGTGTAAGGATTTAAGAACTGGAGTTATGTGTTCATATTTTCTTGTTCTTGTAATAATTCTTGCAGCCGCATTTTGGATTAACTGGAGGCTGAATAAAGAACAGTTTGAACAGCCAGTGAACACCGCATTGCATTAGTCAATCCTACTAGAGATAAATGCATGAATTAATTTCTCACAATCCTGTTTATTTAGAAAGCGCCTTAATTTCCTAACATTTTTAAGATGGAAGAAACATGTTTTGGACAACTTTGTAATATGTGCTTTAAATGACATGCTAGAATCAAAGATAACTCCTAGATTGCGGGCTGATTCAGTAAAATTAATTGGGATTCCAACTGAGTTAAATGTCGACAAAATATTGCTGTGATCAGCGTCATTCCCTCCAACAATTAACATCTCTGTTTTATCTGTATTTAAAGACAAGTAGTTCTCATTCATCCATTCCTTTAATTCACTAACACAACTAATTAAAGACAACATCGGAGAAACTTCATTTGATTTAAATGAAAGGTATAACTGGGTGTCATCTGCATACGAGTGAAAATTAACATTATGTTTCCTAATGAGAAATATCAAACTTTTCATTTTAATCACTTGTTTTAATGATTGAAAAAGATAAAAGGACTACGGAATATGGCATTACCTTGTAAAACATTTAATATCGAAACCTGCACTAACGAAAATTAAAGCAAAAAAAAATATGAGCAGAGTTTTTTTTTACATTTTCGACATTTACACAATGCACAGACATGTTTGTGCTACATGTACTTTCATGCATTCTTGCGTGTGACTCTTTTAATGACACATTTTACCTTTTCGTGTGCAAGTTTGGTATGTAGTGTGTTTTTTATCAAAAAAGTGTTTTTTTGAATTATTTTACTTCTTAATTAGGTACCTATTGGAATCGTACATATTTTGAAGTATCAAACAAATAGCAGTAGTATTTGTCGTCGACCCCCAAATTTTTTTATTGAAACTATCGACCCCTAGAAAGTTCAAATCGACCCCAGGGGTTCGATATCGACCAATCTGGGAACTCTTGATGTAGACAGACACTCATAAAAGTGCTTGTTCTTTAATGGCTCTTTATGGTTCTTTACTGGGTTGTATGGTTCCTGGTAGCTCCATTGCTTGTCAAAGCACCGTTTCATTCTGGGACGGGTTCTTGGTATATGAGGCTGGGATGGTCCTTCCTAATATGATATCGTCCCCTGATACTGTACAGTAGCTCCCTACACTTCATCCACTTTTCCTGCAATGACTTCAACTCTTTCAGAGCAGATGTCGACTTTTGTCAGCAACAACAACATTTATTTCTAAAGCACATTTTCATACAAGTGATGGAGCTCAAAGTGCTTTAATGGATAAAGAAAGAGAAAAAAGACAAAATATAAAAATAAAATTAGGCAATACTAATCAACATAGAATAAAAGTAAGGTCCGATGGCCAGGGAGGACAGGAAAAAAAAACTCCAGACGGCTGGAGAAAAAAAACAAAATCTGCAGGGGTTCAAAGGCCACGATACCACCCACCCGGCCCCCTCTAGGCATTCTACCTGACGTAAATTATCTCAATCAGTCCTCATGGTTTTCAGGGTTCTCATGGAAGGACTTGATGATGATGGTCACTTAGACCTCTGAATCCATCAATGTAGGGACTGCATGGTGCCCTGATCAGGTGGTGGTGGTGCAGATCGTCACCACAGAAAACCAGAAAAAGAGCAGCAGAGGAAGTAGGGGTTATGCAGAGCCATGAAAAAATATGAAAATTAAATGCATATACAGAATATCAGGGTTAAACTAAAATGAAGCTGTGTTAAAATAATGAGTTTATATCAGTTTTTTAAAGTGCTCCACCGTATTAACCCGGTGAATTCCTATTGGTCAGCTATAACAGATTTTAGGTGCCTAACAGCAGAAGGCCACCTCACCACTTCTTGTAAGTTTAGCTCTTGGAATTCTAATCAGACCCTCATTTGAAGATCTAAGGTTACGATTTGGAGTGTAAGGTGACAGGCGTTCTGAGATATCGGATGGAGCAGATTATAAGGCTTTGTACACCAGAAGCAGTATTTTAAAGTCAATTCTAAATGGCACAGGTAACCAGTGAAACGACGCTAAGACTGGCGTGATGTGTTCGAAATTTTCTGTTTCTGGCAGCTGCATTCTGCACTCTTTGTCTTTTTTGGGTGGTCCTGAGAGGAGTGTGTTACAGTAATCTAGTCGACTTAAAAACAAAAGCGTGAACTCATTTCTCAGCATCTTGCAAAGTTATAAGAGGTCTAACTTTTGTTATATTTCTTAAGTGAAAAAATGCTGTCCTAGTGGTCTTATTAATATGCGATTTAAAATTCAGGTCAGAGTCAATAGTTACCCCTAAATTCTTTACCTCTGTCTTGACTAATCCTAATCGATCAAGTTTATTTCTAATACCCTCAATTATATCCATTTTTGCCAGTTACTAAGATTTCCATTTTCTCCTTATTTAGTTTGAGGAAATGACGACTCATCCACTCAGAAACACAAGTAAGACACTGGGAGTCAGTGAAACGAGAGAGTCGGGGTCCTCAGGCGCTATTGATAAATACAGCTGTGTGTGTCAGCAGAGCTCAAGTTACGCTTTGAGACAATCGGACCTGATGGGAGCATGGAGACCAAAAAGACCAGCGAACACATGAGAAATTCTTGTGGACCACCATATAGAATATCAGGGGTCTTTGAAGTATAATTACCACAACTAACAAAGAATTTTCTACCTCCCAAGTAAGACTCAAACCAATTTAAGACCCTGCCAGAGAGGCCCACCCATTTCTAAGAAAATTGTGATCGATGGTATCAAATGCGGCACTCAGATCTAAGCTAAGGCTAAATCTAAATCAAAGCAGGAGGCGTTGAAAGCAGTAAGCAACTGCAAACAGCGACAAAACTCGCCGTTACGTTTTACTTCGACTCTCTTTGCTAGAAGAAAAGTTAGCTTCGTTGGTTTCACCGAGATTTCCTGTGCTTGTGGGAGTAGTGAAGAGCAAACAACGACGAAAACTGGCATCGACATCTGGCAAGAGATCAAAACAAATGCACAAAGCAAAATACTCTGTGGATGCCGTTTTTGTATATTATCGCTGAATTGGACTCTTAGCTGGTCGGATTGATTCTGATGCAAGTGGTCTGGAGATCGAGATCGCAAACGAAAGTGAGGTACCAGCATCAGCCGACTGATCTCCAGCTAATCGCGGTGCCGAACACGTTTGCACTGAAAAAAGTATAACCTCCATTCAACTTAAAATAATTAAGGTAATGATTCACACTTAACATTTTCAATCTGAATCTAATTCTTTCTATCTTATTGAACCCACAATTTTTAAGTTGAGGCAAATCATTTCGAGTGATTGAGTGTAATTCACTTGTTTTATACTGAAGTAAATCTATTTTTTTAAGTTGTTACAATTTAAAATGGTTTATTAGGCGTAACCTGTTTTTTTATGCTATTAGAAATACTGTATTACTTTTTACATTTATTTAAAAATCTAGTGCAAATACACAAGCATTTTGCAGTGTAAATCTTAAATTTACAACAAAAAATTATTAAATGTTTCTACAGCTTTCTTGAAGGTATGTTTTATTACGAGTTCTTATACTTAAAATTAACAGTTGAGAAACAGGGTTACTTACCAGAAATCCTCCGTTATAAAAGTCTCCTGCTGAAAATGACCAGACCTGGATAGCCACATCCACTCCACTCGGGAAAGTGTTCTTGTTTTTCTGGCAGTTGGAAAGCCAGCACGCTGGAAAGTTCGACCAGAAGAAAATACAAACGGCCCCTTAAACACAGCACACGAACAACCTAAAATATTAGGTTAACTGAAATAGGGTTTTTATGTTTATTCCCTTCACCATAACTTACTTTGGTACAAACTATTTTTTTTACTTTGAGATCTGAAACCAAATATTTCAAGCTACAACACTAAATGACTAATCTTAAGTTGCTTGAAAGAGAAAATTTACATTGAATGAACAACATCAATGTTATACTTTTTTCAGTGTAGATGAAGACCACCACTCATGATGCCACGAGGTACAAACCAGATTGCGCTGCACTGTGATCTCGATTGCTTCTGCCGTCCCTGATCCCGTCACGCCAAGACAGCCTGGCACACATTCCTTCCAGCCGTGAGTGGCTCGAGCCATAAGAGACTGTGAACTGGTGGCCACAGCACCCAGCAACTGATATTTTATGTTAATTTATGTATGAAACCGTTGCTTTGAATGCTTTTCCGAAAATTGTGTTAACAAGGATAACAAGAAAAACAAAAGATTATTTTATTTAAGGTCATAATTTAGTTTTTAAACATTGGATTGTTTTTTTCTTAGTCTGATCCCATTTTATAGTAAAATTGAAAACCGTTTATGGTTTTACCTTTATTTGTAAATGACGTCCATGCGCCTGTTCTTCTCCACGAAAATCTCCGTCACTTTCTTGTAAAAGTCCTCCTTATTTTCCTTTAGATTTACAAATCTTAATCTTCCATTTTGGCAGTCAGTCGGAACAAAAAATAAAAATAAACGGACCGCTGCAGTGCATTTGACTTTCTAACATCGCCAACTTATCGGCGCCTCTGCGTAGAAGAACAGCAGCAACAAGCACCTGCTGAGCTCACATGCGCCCCCTTCAGGGCAGTACTGCCTGCCTCACTGTGTGCCTTTTCACTGTCCGACCAGCAAGACTAAATATGTCACACACATTCATTAGAGATATTAGCCAGACAGTGGAAAGTCAGGGTGTATAATAAACATGTCTGCAGACCTTATATTGGCGACATACAGAGAGACAGCAGCAGGTACGCGCCAATCGCACCCCGTGTGTGAGGGAGCGGTCAATCCGAGGTAAGGTGAGGCTCGTCGCTGCTCACCTCGCGTTTCTCCTCTGTACTTGAACAGGAAATGCGTCAATTCAGCGATTTTGACTATAAAAATGATCAAAATTATCGGAATCATACAGAAAACAAGTTTATAGCACAGATCAGTGGACACATTTATTTTATATTATCAGTTATTTTTACTTTTCATGATGACAGGTTGCCTCCTCTGACCGCACATCCCTGCTTTGAAAACCAACTCTTGCACCTTTATTTGTAAAACTGTACACTGTGGAGACACAAAATGTACTCAGACCCCTTCACTTTCTGCACACTTTATTGCGTTGCAAATGAATACATTTGCCATTTTTGCCCGTCAGTCCACACCCAATAATCCATAATGACAAAGTGGCAGCTTGTTTTCAGAAAGGTCTGCAATCCTTTTAAAGTCAAAATCTGAAATCTCTCCTTCCTGGAAGTATTCAGACCCTTTGCTGTGGCACTCCACATTGTGCTCAGGTGCCTCCTGTTTGTTTTCATTCACCTTGAGATGTTTCTAGAACTTGATTGGTGTCCATCTGTGGCCAATTGAACTGATTGGACATCATTTAGAAAAACAAACACAGAGCCTCTTTTACAGCAATCCCAGCTTCAAGTCTACTCGTTAAGTGCCTACAAGCTTTGCACACCTGGATTTGGGCAGTCGATCCCATTCTTCCTTGAGCTCCATTAGCCTGGATGGGAGGCATCTGTGAACTGCCATCTTCAGGTCTCTCCTCAGATGCTTACTTGGATTCAAGTCTGGCTGGGCCACTCAAGGACATTCACAGAGTTGTCCCTGAGCCTCTCCTGTGATGTCTTTGTTCCTCAGATGTTTGCTGGGGTTTACTTCTGGGCTTTGCATTCGAGGACACTCCTGAGACTTGTCCTGAAGCCACTCCTGCGTTGTGCTGGCAGTTTGCTTTGGGTCATTGAACTTTCACCCCAGGCTGAGGTGGCATGCACTCTGGAGCAGGTTCTCTTCAAGCTAGTCTCTGTGTTTGACTGACATCCCTCCAATATGTTGTGCTTGAAGCTCGGCCTAAAAATGTTGTGAGACCAGAGACCCTTTATCCTCATGATGTCAGAGTCCATTAAATTCTGTCTGCCAAACTCCAGGTGGGCTGCCATTTGCACAGATATTAGGAAGTTTATCTACACACAGAGAACCACAGACACTTGGAGTAACCGAACAAGGAGTGTGGTAGATGGCAGGACTTTAATGGACATTAAAAACTCGACATTTTGGCATTTTGAAATTTGGCTTGTTATTTTGACTGTGTCTCTATCTCCTGGTTGCCCCTTCCTATCTCTCTGAGGTAGAACACCAGCCAGGAAGACGGCACAGATAGATTGCCTGACACTCATTATCAAGCATCGCACTCTCAGTCCCGGAAAACGTGCACATTTATGGATGATTTGTGCATTATGGCACATGAGGAATTAAAAGAGACTCCGGCTTAGCATTTGGTTAAGCCATTTAAGTGCACTTGTCTCCTTTGTCGTCTGTTATTGTTATGGACGGTGTGAATCAGTAACCCTTAAGCTGGCTTGGTACCCAAATCCTCACTCGCTGCCCCCAATTCAGTCTGCTGTTTGTGGTTTCAAAACCAAAAACCTGTAAACGTGTACAGTGATGACACCAGCTGGCATCAAGCAGAATAGCCGGTACTGGCCTGGTCTATTTTATATAGTGCTGCTACCTAGCTATCGTAAAGTAAAAGAGATAGGAAGGCTGTAAAGGGTGGGGGTCTGTTCAGGCACCCCATTTAATGAAAGGCGACAAAAGTCTGAATTTGGTGAGAGCCGCCAGGATATTAGGAGTTCGTGAGAAATGGAAAAATGTACTTCATGAGGTGCTTGTAGGGAAAAAACACAAAAAGTTGTGTCCAATATGTGTAATAGAACATTCAAACAATCGGGACGAGAACAGGCCATTCAGCCCAACGAAGCTCACCAGTTCTGTCCACTTATTTCTGACAAAAAACATCAAATTGACTTTTGAAAGTCCCTAAACTTTTACTGTGTAACCACACTACTTGGCCGCTTATTCCTAGTGTCTATCGTTCTTTGTGTAAAGAAAAACCTCCTAATGTTTGTGTGAAATTTCCCCTTCACAAATTTCCAACTGTGTCCCCGTGTTCTTGATGAACTCATTTTAAAGTCACCGTCTCGATCCACTGCACTAATTCCCTTCATCATTTTAAAAACTTCACTCATGTCACCTCTTAATCTTCTTTTGTTTAAACTGTAAAGGCTCAGCTCTTTTAATCTTTCCTCATAACTCATCCCCTGTAGCCCTGGAATCAGCCTAGTCGCTCTTCTCTGGACCTTCTCTTGTGCTGCTTTGTCCTTTTTGTAGCCCGGAGACCCAAACTGCACACAGGACTCCAGATGAGGCCTCACCAGTGTGTTATAAAGCTTGAGCAGAACCTCCTGTGACTTGTACTCCCCACGTCAAGGCGCTATATGACCTGACAGTCTGTTAGCCTTCTTAATAGCTTCTGAACACAATCTGGAAGTTGATAGCTTAGAGTCCACTACGACTCCTCAATCCTTCTCATAAGGTGGACTCTCGATTTTCAGACCCCCATTGTGTATTCAAACCTCACATTTTTACTTCCTATCTGTAATTCTTCACATTTACTGACATTAAATTTCATCTGCCACAAATCTGCCCAAGCCTCTCTGCTGTCCATGTCCCTCTGATTTAACAGATTCCAAATTATCTGCTAATCCACCTATCTTGGTATCATCTGCAAACTTCACCATCTTGTTACTCATATTTCTATCTAAATCATTGATTTATATTAAAAATAGCAGTGGGCCCAGCACTGCCCCCTACTGGACACAACTCTTAACATCACCCAGTTCTGATGAGGTTCCGCACACCATCACCCTTCCTGTGTCTGAGCCAATTCTGCACCCATCTAAAAACATCACCCTGAACTGCCACTTCTTTTAGCTTGATGCCCAACCTCTCATGTGGCACTTTATCAAATGCTTTCTGAAAGTCCACATCAATAATCTCCTCTGCTCCACTATGGTCGTATCCTTTTGTTGCCTCCTCATAGAATTCCAGCATGTTAGTAAAACACGACCTCCCTCTTCTGACCCCACGCTGACTGTTCCTAATAACTCCTGTCCTTGACATGTGTTACTCAATCTTATCCTTAATAATTCCTTCCATTAATTTTCCCAAGATACTGATCCTAATATTATCCATCCATCCAGTATCCAACCTGCTATATCCTAACTACAGGGTCACAGGGGTCTGCTGGAGCCATTCCCAGCCAACACAGGGCGCAAGGCAGGAAACAAACCCTGGGCAGGGCGCCAGCCCACCACAGCCTAATATTATAATTAATTAATTAATATAAGATACTAATACTAAAATGTGTGCTTCAATTGAAAGGTTTAACGTCTAAATTCTCAATTGCAATGGACAGTTGTCATTTGTCACCCTCTGATGGAGGTCCATAAATGGCTAAGGAAAGATGAAAAATGAAAAGTAACCTCATATTCGTAATTGCAGACCTTGAAATAGTCTGAAACAATACCCCACACACTTATGTTTCAGATTTGTCATTTTTAACCTTCTGGGAGTGACTCTTAGTAATTTTGACCCCTCATATTCCAATAGTGGATGAGCCAGTTGATGTGGCCTGCGCAACTTCAAGTCCTTTTGATCATTTTTGCTGAAGACACCTGTTGGTTTACACTTGACGATAAAGAATCAAATGTCCTACACAAAATATGCTCCAAAAATGGCCTAAAAATGAGAGTTTTTCAGGTCTAGGGAGCCAAAAGATGGGCAGGACTGAATGTTTGATTGACAGGGACCCGTCACACAGGTACACGTAGCGCTGCATAAGACAAGTCGTAAGTTAGGAAGGTGCATGCTCCATTCTACAACAAGATTCAAGAATGGGGGCCGAGACTTACAGAGGAGAGAATCAATAGCCACCACCATGCAGAAGGCATCCAAAATTTTCGATGGATCGCAGAGTAATGGCACGATGGTGGAAAGGATGATCAGAGAGCCTAGCCGGGGTACACAACATAGGACAGGGCAATACAGTAGTGGCTCTATCAAGTCTCAAGTGCGTATTTGTTATTTTATGAGGGGTCTCCCACGGCCAGTAACAAGATAGACAGACAGACAGATAGGTAGATAGATAGATACTTTATTAATCCCAAGGGGAAATTCCCATACTCCAGCAGCAGCATACTGATAAAAAACAATATTAAATTAAAGAGTGGTAACAATGCAGGTATAACAGACAATAACTTTGTATAATGTTAACGTTTACCCCCCTGGGTGGAATTGAAGAGTCGCATAGTGTGGGGTCTCCTCAGTCTGTCGCAGAAGCTCTTCCTCTGTCTGGAGATGATCCTGTTCAGTGGATGCAGTGGATTCTCCATGATTGACAGGAGTCTGCTCAGCGCCCGTCGCTCTGCCAAGGATGTCAAACTGTCCAGCTCTGTGCCTACAGTAGAGCCTGCCTTCCTCACCAGTTTGTCCAGGCGTGAGGCGTCCCTCTTCTTTATGCTGCCTCCCCAGCACACCACCATGTAGAAGAGGGTGCTCGCCACAACCGTCTGATAGAACATCTGCAGCATCTTATTGCAGATGTTGAAGGACGCCAGCCTTCTAAGGAAGTATAGTCGGCTCTGTCCTCTCTTGCACAGAGCATCAGTATTGGCAGTCCAGTCCAGTTTATCATCCAGCTGCACTCCCAGGTATTTATAGGTCTGCACCCTCTGCACAGTCACCTCTGATGATCACGGGGTCCAGGAGGGGCCTGGTCCTCCTAAAATCCACCACCAGCTCCTTGGTTTTGCTGGTGTTCAGTTGTAGGTGGTTTGAGTCACACCATTTAACAAAGTCCTTGATTAGGTTCCTATACTCCTCCTCCTGCCCACTCCTGATGCAGCCCACGATAGCAGTGACATCAGTGAACTTTTGCACGTGGCAGGACTCTGAGTTGTATTGGAAGTCCGATGTATGTTGGCTGAACAGGACCGGAGAAAGTCCAGTCCCCTGCGGCGCTCCTGTGCTGCTGACCACAATGTCAGACCTGCAGTTCCCAAGACGCACATACTGAGGTCTGTCTGTAAGATAGTCCATGATCCATGGCACCAGGTATGAATCTACTCCCATCTCTGTCAGCTTGTCCCTAAGGAGCAGAGGTTGGATGGTGTTGAAGGCGCTAGAGAAGTCCAGAAACATAATTCTTACATATGTAACTTACATATTATACATTTCTTACATATTAAATTATTCTTACATATTATACATGTATAACAGCAGAGAAGTGTGACTGGTGATGATAGGCAGACCAGCTTGTCTTTTGTAAAATAAATGCACCCATTGTTGGGCTGAGCTGCTATTCGGTGGCTGTCTCCATCTTTTCATCTCAGCGTTCATCAACATGACAGTACCTTTACATATTAACGGGTTAAACACACACACACACACACACACACACACACACACACAATGTCTCCATAAAAGGTCTTCAAGTTTCTTAAATGAATCACTGAATTGGTGACAGTGACGGCATACCTAAGGACCCCTAGTGGAGATTAAGGGGAGGCACATTTTAGGATTGAAGCCAGGAAGAACTTCTTTACTCAATCAGTTGTAGGAATCAGAAGCAAACTACCGAGACATGGAGTTGAAGCAAAAGCCTTGACAGCCTTTGAGAAGGATCTGCAGGAGATACAGGAACAGCTTAGCCATTAGCCAAGTAAGCGAGCCTGATGGACTGCATGGTCTCCTCTTGTTTGTCAAATGTCTTATGTTCTCAGGCTCTTAACCAGTTTATTTATGTGTGGCATGCATATCTGCCTTTACATGTACTGTGCCAAGGTCTCCACTTCACATCTCCAGCCACGGGCCCCGGAATGACATCACAACAACAATGGGGTCTGCTGCTGGAGGTCCACAGTCAGAGCCTTCTTGTACGGAGGAAAGTTCTCATTTAAGATGCTCTCTGCTACTTGCAGACTTGCTGTTCAATCTATGATGGAGGCCCAATTTTTGCAGTGACCCTTGACAAGTAAAAGCCGTTGCTTTGTATTGAATCCGTTTTTCTCCTATAATAATAATAATTCTTTGCATTTATATAGCGCTTTTCTTGCTACTCAAAGTTCTCAGCAATTGTAGGCCTTGCTCAAAGGCCCAACACAGCAGAGCCCCTTTTGGCATTTCTGGGATTCAAACCGGCAACCTTCCGATTGCCCGTGCAGATCCCTAGCCTCAGAGCCACCACTCCGCTAAGGTGTCAATGAGAGGTTCCAGCTTATCTTGTAGCTGGTGACGCCTGAACACTTCTACCTGTCTCTCTGTTCCGCAGTAGAGACTGCTGGTAAGGGTGGCCTTCCCGAGTTGCTAACGAAACAGCTTTTGTTTGAGCCGTTCCACTTTTACGCCTGAATGTTTCCATTTCAGTGGAGCTCCCGAAAGTGGAAACGGTGACGGAGTCATCATCTGAAGAAGGAGCCGAAGAGCTTGTGTCTGATGTCTCGGAAACGAAGAGCACGCCGTCGGCGGAGAGTGCGCCCCTGGGTACGACTCCACAAACGCTTTGCTGCCCCAGCACTGCCTTCACGCTGCTTCTCTTGCTGAAGACGGACCCCTCGCTTCAATGGCTTTCCTTGTTTTACTGCGTGACCCTCCCTCCACCTGCATGCCTCTGTCCCCCCCTACCCCCCCAATACTCTGCCATGCATTCAATTAAAAAAAGCTAAACTGATACACAGAGTGAATGTGCTCAGTTTTTGCCAGCCATGTGTTTTGCTTTGCATTATTTTTATATTTTGCTTTCTAATCCTGCCAGTTTACGTTTGAAGTGACTGTCACCGGTATGACGCTGAAATGCTTTCTGTTCATTAATACAAAATGATCTTATTATTCAGAATAGCCCATCAGATGATGTTAGCGTGCGGAGGTAACTGACCTCTCCCAGTAATCAGCAGAACAGGAACGCAGGTTCAGGTCACTTTGTGTGATCATCAGACTGCCAAACATCACCGCGTCTCAAACATGTACATTTTTGTTAAAATATTGTTAAATAAACCACTTTAGGCAAAATCCTCTCGTGATCAGGCTTCAGTTTTTGAATTGTAGTCAACTCTCCCACATATCTCTATTATATAAAACAGGGGTGGGCAAAGTCGATCCTGGAGGGCCGCAGTGGCTGCAGGTTTTTGTTCCAACCCAATTGCTTAATAAGAAGCATTTATTGCTCAAGTAACACTTCTGCTTCGTTTTAGTTGTATCATTCATTAAGATTTGGAACACCTACTGCTCTTAAATAGCTGTATTCTTGGTGTTTAATTGCTCCTTATTAGCAATAAGATGCAAATGACAAAAGAAACCAGTAGTTCCCCATTTAGCTTATTACCATTTACACCTGTGTGTACTTATCATGCACTAATTGATTTAATTAAATTAAAGTGAAGGACTGAGAATTAGTCATCCATTTAAGGCCACAAATCATTTATTTGAAATCCTTAGAAAAGAAACAAAAGCCAAGATATGAGAACGACATGACATGCTAGCGTTAAGGCACTAACTAAGCAATTAAAGTAAATTATTGGTAAGGATCATTTTCTAATTATGCAACTGGGTTGGAACAAAAACCTGTAGCCACTGCGGCCCTCCAGAACTGACTTTGCCCACCTTGATATAAAATAATCCTGCAACGAGACTTCTTGGAAGATTTTTTCAAGTCCCGTGAATTGAGACATTGGCCATGAGATTTTTTCAAGTCGCTCCTTCCACTCAACCATTTTCAACCACGCACACGGTAATCTCACCTCTCAGTCTTGTGAATGCTTTTGACAGTCACAGTTCCTGCACTCAGCTCTTATAAATTTTAACATTTTCCTCACTTTAACTTCACAATTAAAGAAGACATATTATGTCCAAATCTTATTGAAGAATTTCATCACAAAGGGTCATCAACAAAAGAAATGAGTACTGTACACGGGTAATCCTAGCACCGAGAAACAATGAAGTCAAACGAATTAACGCGAAAATTGTCGATCAGTTACACAGCAAATTGGTTAAATGCGTATCAATAGACTCTGCTGAAACAGCTGGTGGTGATGGTGTAGAAGATGAGAACGTCAACTTACAAAATCACAAAGAATATCTACAACCGTTAACGCCATCTGGTCTTCCACCGGCCGATTTACTGTAGAAAGAAGGACGTATTCAATAAAGGTAATGTAGCACATCTTCAGGGGATAACATTAGACACCAAAGGAGATCTTGATACGCCACTCGTATTAAAACGTTTACAGTTTCCTGTTAGAATAGCTTCTGCTGTGGCAATTAACAAATCACAGGGACAAACATTCGAAAAAGTCGGTTTATTTATTAGAGAGAAAGAAACGAAATTCACTCACGAACAGTTATACGTTGCGTTGTCACGATGAAAGTCCAAACACGGAATTAAAATTCAATGCGATATTAACGAAAATGTAATTTAAAAAAATTGTTTTTACTGAAGTTTTACAGTAAAAGTGTAAGTTTAAAAAGTATCTGTGTGTTAATTTCAAAGCCAAACAGAACAAAATTGTATTTCGCAACAAATAACTGTACCACAACGTGAAACATAATTTACTTTCAAATTATTACGTTTACTGTTTTTTAATATGGTTAATTACTCTGTAATGTAAAATAGTTCTATTATGCATATGCAACAATTCCCATAAAAATAAAAATCTGTTTAAATTGTACATCCACATCCTCATATGCGAGCGGCAGAACCGCAAACAGGCTAGCAGGTAACACAGGCAGGGGGTTGGCGAGTGAAGCGAGCAGGGGGCAAAGCCCTGTAGCGTGTGTATATGTATATATATATATATATATATATATATAATATATACATACATACATACATACGTATGTGTATATATATATATATATATATATATATAATATATACATACATACATACATACGTATGTGTATATATATATATATATATATATATATATATATATATATATATATATACAGGGTGAGTCAAAATTATATTAACATTTGAATGTTAGAAACAATTTATTCACAAAACATACTTAATATGTAGAAAATGATTTACAGGAATGTTTCAACCTGTTCGCCATCACGTTCAACACACAAAAACCAATGAGCAACAGTACCATTTAAAGACTGGACACACATTTCACAGGGAGTAGATGATACCACAGTCCGTATTTTGTCCTTCAGGTCATTGATATCACAAACTTTCCTTGTTATACACCCGCTCCCTCAAACATATCCCATAACCAGAAATCACAGGGTGTCAAATCAGGGGAGTGTGGAGGCCATGGCACTCATCCACTACGACCTGTCCATCAACCTGGAAAGGTGTGGTTGAGATAAAAATAATCCATTAGTGTTAACATACATAGGGTGAAGTGGTGGCTCTGAGGCTAGGGATCTGCACTGGTAATCGGAAGGTTGCCTGTTCGAATCCTGTAAATGCCAAAAGTGACTGCACTTCATTGGGCCCTGGAGCAAGCCCCTTAACCCGCAATTGCTCCGTCCTGGGTATGATGTTAAATTTGCATCCAGCCCTGTATGTAGGCCCTCCAACCTGCAGGGAAAAACCTGGGAGTTGGTGGCAGAATTGGTACTCCAGCCATCATAAAACACCTCACACTGGTTCCATTCCATCTGAACTAGTGTGGTGCTGAGGTGTCACCCATTGCATGGCTGCACTTGTGTCCTAATCTGGGATCCTGAGTTGGTTTGTCATGTGGTGGGTGCAGCAGTGCACTGTATTTATTTATATATACCTGTATATATATATATTTTTTTTTTCTTTAAACAAAGGATTAGCAAAAGCATTAAAAAGCAGCTGTCTAAGAGGCAATCCCAAGTAAGCAAAGTCCCAAAATGAAATCCCGATAGTACACAATTCAAGGGAATCAGAAAACCAGATAATCACAAAATTCTGACAACTCCGCAGATAACAAGATGCTTGGCTGCTTAAACCCCGCCTCCAGCTCATATATAAAGTCAGGAGGAGGAGCCAGCAGCTAAGACTATAAGGTTGCCCCGCCTCATAGGGAACCACCCACAAAGCACAAGGAACATATGCAGACTTAAAGAGACTGGACATAATTAGCCAACAACATTTACTTCTAAATTCTAAGAATGGAGATCAAATTGCTTTACAATATCTCAACGAGAAAGTTACAAGCAAAGAAAAACAAAAAAAATTAAGTAAGAATAATAATTAATAAGTAAAAAATAAATCCATATGAGCTCACAAAACATAGCTAGTGTATAAAGTTAGTAGAAAAGTAGCATTGTTATATACAATATCATAGTGTAGGTCTCTACAGATGAGTCCAATCAGAAGGTCAGATGGCCAGGAGAACAGAAAAAAAAAACTCCAGTTAAGCTGGAGGGGGTCAAAAATCTTCAGGGTTTCGGTGGGTGGACAAAAGACCACCCAGCCCCCACTGGGCATTCTACCTAACATAAATGTCCTTAGGTTTGGTCTCAGAGGATTCACTGCAGTGGGTCTCATGGAAATCTGGGACACTCACCTTCATCGTAGCATCTCAGGTGACTGCCCAGTCCCTCAGTCAAGGGGTGGTGGCACAAAATGCCACCACAGTAGAACCAGAAAAGAAAGCAGAGAAAAGTAGAGATTAGTAAAGATTGCAAATCCCTAATTCTACGCATATCCGACATAGTCTATTAAAAGTACAACTAACAAGTACTGTAGCCACAAAAAAAGCCAAATTAACAGAGTGATCAATGATAAACACAATCAACAGAAATAACACAAAAATAAGAAAAATAATGACTCAGAATGAACAAAGATTTCCAGAAATACACAGGACTCTCCACCTGATGAAGTCTTCACTCGTTTTTCTTTCCTAATTCTTCTCTCTGCAATTTGACGTGAAGTGCCATGGTAGCCAATGAAGGAGCCATAAGTGGGCGGCACTCCTGACCAATGAATGAGCAGGAGGTAGAGGGGCAGGGTCTTCAATTCCAAAGCTCGATATCGACTGAGCATGCTCCATAGCCATTCACGAGAGGATCTTTAGGAAGTGGTTTGTTTAACATTAACACTTTACCCAAAATTCGGTACAGGCGTTATTTTTCAGCTCTCTTGTGCTCCCCAGCTTATTTTAATTTTCTTTTTCTCTGCCTTCTTTGTTTATTGTAAAGTATTCTTTTTGTGATGTTTATTGAATTTATGCATTTTTGCTACTGTTATTCTATTTACTGTACTATAGATGTATTCCCTGTGTTTTGTGGAGGGAGGGACCACCATCATGTCAAGGTGAAATCCCCCCCCCCCCCCAATATGTTATGGTTTCAGAGCAAGTCAGGAAATGATCCAATTGTCAAAATAATCAATAATAATGAGCAACTAAGCCAAAACATTAGGGAAAAACTGCAGTCAAAAATGGGGAGCAAAAGGTCAAAAATTCCTGGGAATTGTGAAAGCATTTAGAGATTTGGGTATTGAATCTGCAGCTGCGATGAAGCATTTTCTAGGACGACCTTACATCAGATTAACAAATTTCCCTCTGGAACAATAAAGTCTACCACCACATGTATCCTGCTGTGTCACTGTCAAAGGTCACGACCTCAGAGGACCCGCCCCTCAATGTTGGCACATCAGCCCTAACAATGGGCTAACAAAGTGGCGGCGACTGTGAAAACACAAAATTGCAGATGAAACAGTTCAAAGAATATTTCAAAACTACAACAAAAATAGAAATTTGGATTTAGTGACCCAAATAAAACTCCCAAAATGAGTGTAAAATGAGCAGAATTAGTACAGGCATTCTTATAAAAAAATCTGGGAAAACAAACTCCTAACAGTTCTCAGCTGATAAGTTGTCCGCTGAGCTTCACGGTGAACAAGTTTGTAAAATGTTCGTCTTCCATCCATCCATCCATCCATCCACTCACATTGTGTTTGTTTTTTGTTTGTCTCTCTGCCTCCCATGTGTCTGTTCTCATCATCTGTCTTTAGCACCAGCCGTCCCAGAAGGAAGTGAAACGACTCCCCTGGATGTTCAAGAAGCCAGCTCAGGTACGCATGGGGTTTTTTTAACGTGGCGCAAAGTGCAAGATATGATCCGATTTCTAGAAGGACTGTGTTTATAGGATGCGGAAAGGCGCCATTTCATGAATAAATGATCCTATAAGATCGTACTGGAGTTAGCGTGGTGCAGTGGTTATCATCGCTGGGTTCAGCTGCTTCCCAGTCGGATTTGGGACCTTCTCCCTATGCCTGATTTTTTTTTTCTTTCTTTTTTTCCTATAAGTACTTTGATTTCCTTACCACAGGCCAAAGGTGGACAGGTTGGTGTGACTGAGGCTTGTGGGTGGCCTGGTGCTCTTCTGTTGTTTCATTTCTCTGCAAACCTTCATTATACTAAATAACTAGGGGGCTCGCTCACCCCTGGGTTTGGTTATACAGTCATGGCCGAAATTATCGGCACCCCTGGAATTTTCCCAGAAAATGCACCATTTCTCCCAGAAAATTGTTGCAATTACAAATGTTTTGGTATATGCGTGTTTATTTCCTTTATGTGCATTGGGACAACACAAAAAAACAGAGAAAAAAAAGCCAAATCTGACATCATTTCACACAAAACTCAAAAATCGGGCTGGACAAAATTATTGGCACCATTTCAAAATTGTGGGTAAATCGTTTTATTTCAAGCATATACCGCTCGTTTGAACTCGCCTGTGGCAAGAAAGAGGTGCTGGCATTATAGCAGTCACACCTGAAGCCAGTTAAAATGGAGGACATTTCAAAAGTGTGCAGGTACACAGGGGACAATTGCTTTTCATGTCATCACTTTTCAGGGGCAGACGGCACTTTTTTTCAATGAGCTACAAGGGGACCAACACATCTGTTCACGCCTGTGTTCAGTTTTGGTGATCTTTATGATGATTGATTGTTTTATTCTTGAAGAGTAAAATGATACGAAGAGCGTTTTTAATTCTGCCCTGTTTTTCCTTTTTTAGACAAAGCCAAGCCTGAAGCTGTCAAAGAGGAGGCTGGAGCTGTGGATAAAAAGCCAAAGGTAAGAAGACTGGTGGAGGCTGACGTCCCATTAAGAGGTTGTTAGTTTTGTATTAATAAGGCACTAATTATTGAAATATCATTGCGCAGGGAGATTTCAGTTGAACGTTCATGATTGTTTTCTTCACACCACATGCAGACGTACGTTTGTCACCTTTGGTGCATCAACTGAGAGCACCGCGGAATTCACTGCACGGCTCTACAAGGGCGACTTGTACGGAAAGGTTCGCCAGCTTATCTTTATGCAAAACGAGCCGTTGCAAGGTTTAACATGTCTGAAGTTTAAGAGTGTTTTGTGTGCTGAATCCATACGTGCTTTTAGGATTCCTCCATCAGGTAATGTTTCTGAGTGACGTGCAACTTTAGTTTGAAAATATCGTGTATTTGTAACGAATCGGACCCGATGTGCTCAAAACGGGGCAATCGCTATACCACTCACCTTCGTAACTGTAAGGCGGCTAGTAAAAGGATAGGCCAATATCACTGCCTGAAGCCCCCCAATACCCGCGCCGTCCTCTGTGAGATAACCAGCTCTTAAAGGTTTAGTGAATATATATAGTACTTGCAAAAAGAAAGTTAAAAGACAATTTCAGTAAAGCAGGAACAATATACCAAAAAGAAAGACATTAAGATGAAAAGCAGCAGCGATCCCTTTTCCAAAACGCCCAGACATACAATAACCCTCATGAAAACATATGCAGAAAACACACACCCTTCCCCTGCCGAAGTTCACATGCTAGTCCAGAGTTGAAGTCGATTGTTTATAAGACTGAGTTGTAGATGATGGCCGAAACAAAGAATTTGAAATCTTAAATGTTAAATGATGCACAGTCAGTACTGCGCCATTATAAAAAAGGACTTCACGAGCTCACCCGATTCCGCTAGTTGTAACGGAATGCAAGTTTCCCGTTCCTGGAGACGATCGCTGGGTTTCGCCTGTCTAAACAGGTCTTTTGAAGCTGCGCAGCCCTTTTTTTCATAGACAATGCAAATGCTGATCAGTTAGTTCGCTTTTTCCGTCCACGATGGTTGTTCGCCTTCTCCTTTTGAAAAAAGGCGCAATTTATGCAAATTTCTTTTAAAACCGGATGTCCCGCCTTCAGGCGTGCCGATGTCAATCACCTGACCAGTCCTAACATAGGAGCGCTCATAGACATACTGTACTGTATAGATAGACGCCGCATTCACTGTGTTGCCCAGTCGACACGATACGTCAGCGCGTCCGCCCAATTACGAGTGGCAAAAGTGCCATTTAAACTAATACAGGTAGACTTGAAAACCGGGTTTTCTGATGAAAAAGCAATAACGTTTAAAGCAGTATCGTTTACATAAAACAGATTTTGGCGAATCGTTTACATGCAATTACTTATATCCATTTATACACTAATAATGGCAATTATTAAATAATAATAATTATAATTATTATTATTAAATAATTATAATTATTATTATTAAATAATTCCTCCCATTTAAGTAATATTTTTCGGACTGCCTTCTTCCTTCTCTGAAACGTTTCTAGACTTCGTCCTGTTCTTACTCAACACAGTACTGAAGTATTGGTTAATGCCCGAGTCACCTCACGTATAGATTACTGTAATGTTATTCTATCTGGCATCCCACAAAAACGTATCCATCGCTTACAACTTCTTCAAAATTCTCCTGCCAGGATAATAACCAACTGTTCTAAATCCACTAAACATATCATACCGATTCTCTCTCAACTTCACTGGCTCCCTGTTAACTGCAGAATACAAAACACAATACCGCTCTGAACATTTAAAGCTCCCCACACGTCACTGATCTCCTCCAGACTTGCACTCCTCTCGCTCACTCAGATCCTCATCTGCAGCTCGACTTTCTGTACCGCACGTCAGACTCAGTGCTATGGGAGCTCGAGCGTCTCTCCTGGTGCTCCTCAACTCGGGAATTCTCTTCCCTCTCATATCCGTCAGCTCGATTCAATAACACATTTTAAAACTGCCCTCAAAACTTATCTTTTCAAACTGGCATACCAGTTGTGAATTTTGCACGATTACTGCCAGTTATCTTTGTTTGTTTGCTAATTATTTCTTTATCATTCTCATTTTAATTTTACTAATGTTGTTTAATTTTATTGTAAGGTGACCATGGGTGCTAAGATTATAAAACGGGATTTTCTAATAGCCAAATATAACCAAAACAATTATTCAGCCTTACCTATGAAATGTAATCCCCCCGGGATCTGGTTTGGAGCGTACAGTTGTTTGTACAATCCCAAGCAGCACATTATTCATTACATCACTCTGCAGCAGTGCCACTCGCAATATGGCGGCGAGGTTGACGTACGATGCTGCTGGTCATGCGGCGTCTAGTAATTCTATGTCTATGGGAGCGCTCGCGCAAGCAGAGCAGACAGACAGATAGCGGTAAACTGCAGATATTTTCTTTGTGTCGGCGCTGTATATTTATGTGGTGTGAATGGGTGAAAAGACACAAGAGGACTGCGAGGAGGTGTTTGTCGTGCCAGCGCAGTCGCCACTTTTAAAGCTATTTTGATAACTGCCAAAAAAAATGAAGCCGTCAAAAATAACAGAAATAAAGGCAGCCATCTCTGCTGCAGGAATTAACAACTCAGTAGAGCGGAGCAGCGTCCCCAATGAAGGTTGGGTCCACATTGAGACGTCTGATATTAATTTTTATATACATGTAAAATTAGAGCTGGTTGTTCCCTTGCCATCTTTATGTATAAGGCTTTTAATTTGAAAACAATATGAACCTGTTTCTGATAAGACTGCAAGTTTATTTTGCACTTTAGTGTTTAAATTTTGTTTAACAATGCTCCGGTTGTTTTCCTATTTAGTACACTTACATATATTAAAAATCGTTGTAATATTAATTAATGATAATATCCAAATAGCTGGGGTATATCATTATTCTTTTTGTTGATTAATCTGTGAAAAGTACCTTGAGTTGCAAGTATGTGTATGATAAGGTGCTATATAAAGTTATTATAAAGGTATTATTTAGGTTAACTGGTGACTCTAAAATGTTCTGCTATGTGTGTGTGTGTGTGTGTGTGTGTGTGTGTGTGTGTGTGCCCTGTGGTGGCCTTGGACCCGATGCTGCCACCATAGACTCAAGCTTCTCACCACCCTAAAATTGGATCAAGCCAGTACAGAACATTGAAAGACATAAAGCGGATTTGGAAAGAACTCAGAGCCCTTCACGTTCAGCACATGGCATTGTGTGGTGGATTTAACTTTTAATGGGCACATTTGCCATTTTTGCCCATCAATCCAGACTCAATAACCCACAATGACAAAGTGAGAACTTTCCTTCAAGAGAGGTCTGAAAATTTATTAAAAATTAAAAAGTGAAATCTCTCATTTCTGGAGGTTTTCAGGCCCTTTGCTGTCACTACACATTGTGCTGAGGTGCCATCTGTTTGCTTTCATTCACCTTGAGATGTTTCTAGAACTTGATTGGTGTCCACCTGTGGCCAAGTGAACTGAGTGGACATCATTTAGAAAGACACACACGTCCCTGTGAATAGAAGGTCTCATACTTCACACCACATGACAGGATAAAAAACAAACCATGCAGTCCAAGGAACTCTCTGTAGACCTCCACGATCAAATTGTGGTGAGGCAGGATGAGGGAGCTGAACCATTTCTAAAGCTTTGAGTGTTCCCTGGAACAGAGTGACCTCAAGAATTGTGAAATGGAAAAAGTTGATAACTACCAGAACTCTTCCTAGACTTAGTCATCCATCCAAACTGAGTAGCCAGGCAAGAAAGGCTTTGGTCAAGGAGGTGACTGAAACCCTGTGGTCACACTAAGAGAGTCACTCCATCACTCAGGTGCATACATGACAGCCTGTTTGAAGTTTGTAAAATGGACTTTGAGAGCTTAAGGAGAAAATCCCCTGGTCTGAGGAGATGAAATATGAACTCTTTGAGCAGAACACTAAGCACAATGTCTGGCAAAGACCAGAACCTTTTCATTACCTGCCTTGTACCATCAGTATGGTGAAGTATGCTGGTGGCAACATCCCACTATTGGGACAGGGAGACTGACCAGAACTGAGGAAAGGATGAATGCATCCAAATCCAGAAAGTCCCTTGAAGTAAACCAACTCCAGAGAGCAGACCACATCAGAGTGGGGCGACAGTTTAATGACCTCAAGACCATGCTGGAATGGCTTGGGGACAGGTCTCTGAGTGTCCTTGGGTGGCCCAGACAGTTTGTGTAGAGTCCCGAGAATGGCAGTATATACAGACCCTTCACATCCAATCTAATGGAGCTGGAGAGGATATGCCAGGAAGAATGGAATAAACTGACCAAATCCAGGGGTGCAAAGCTTGTGGAGACTTCACAAAGGAGACTCAAAGCTGGAATTGCGGCCAAAGTACTGAATTAATGGTCTGAATATTTAAATGAATGAGAGATTTCAGTTTTAGATTTATAATCTATAAGGCTTTTCTGGTTCCATGTTGTCACTTTGTCATTTTGAGTTACTGAGTGTAGACTAATGAGCAAAAATGGCACATTTCTCCATTTCCAATTAAATCTGTATATGATAAAGTGTGCAGAAAGTGAAGGGTCTGACTTGCTGTCTGAACCGACCATATAATTATCAGCAGTGTCAGGAATCCTTCGATTTTTAAAGTTTCTGACTTGATCAGACAGCACAGACACTGCTTCTTTGTTTTTATTTTTTTATATCAATTTTCATTTTTAGTTCCACGATGCTGTTTTTTTTTTTTTTCTTTTTTTTTTGTAACTCCCTTTTATTTCTTCAATTTAAACAGTTTTATTGTCTTTTTGTCTGGTTGGTATTTGAAATTGTCTGGCGGCCCCTGTTTATCAAGTCTGAGCATACGGTAGCCATGCTTGTGCCGTCAGATGTACATTTTGGATTTGTCAAATATTTGCCAGCCTTTGCTTTTTAAACCATTTCTCTTACCAACCTTGCCAAAGCTTTCAGTGCTCATTTCACTTTGATTTCTTCAAATGTTTCACTTGATTTGCTGTCATTTGCTTTATGATTTGTTTGTGGGTTTATTTTTTTTTTTTCTTTTACTTGTGTTTCATTATTTTCACTCTTATTATTTTTTTAAACTACAAAGACCCCCACTCCATCGTCTGCTAAAGCTAAACCCACCACCACCACCCCAAAACGACCCTCTTCAATCACAAGCATCCACGTGAAAAAACCTGCCAGCCCAGCCTGCATCACGTCTACGTCCATCACTAGCACCAGAGTGACCACCACATCTGTGGTCAAAGTCAGCAGCTCCACGGCGAGAAGCTCCTGGACACAGGTGAGTGATGCTGTTAGGCCTCAATGAGACCGGCTTGTCTTCTTCAGAACTTGTCACTTCAGAATGCAAGGCAAATGTAACACCATCTGTCCTGAAAGTGACATATGGCAGCTGGCATTGAGCATAAGGTGGGTGCTCCTGGGTATTCAGTGGTACAAATGTTTGAGAGACTGTGGCCACAAATGAAAAGGTAAAATGAAAATGATAAGTTGATAGATCAGGAGGAAACATCTTCTTGGACCAGCCACTCACCTCTTTGTACTTGTGTGGTGTTGTGTAGCTGACTTGTATGGCTTAGGAGGCCACCTGTGAGTATCATTGGACAAATGAGCCCACACAGCGAGGTTTCCAGTCAGTGCCTCCCACAGCGGGCCCAAATAGGAGCCTTCCAAAGTTATCCTCAGCCCTGACCTCTTTATGGCATGTATTTCACTAGGAGTGGGTCAATAAGGACATTTTTAGATGTCGATAAATGTAAGAAAATATCTATAACGAGCTGTCCCCCTTGGCTCCCCCCACGTTTGAGTAAAAAAGGACAAACTTTAAAAATCAATGAACAAACAGGAACCGCTAGCTAGTGGGGGGGTTTGTACGCTTCAGCACATGGTGAGAGGTACAGCGACTTGAATGGAGACTGGCGCGTGAGTGAGGAGGGCCATGCGCGGCTCCCCACTCCTGACGTCACACTTCCCCCTCCCCTCGGCCCGCTGCCGAGTAAATCGCACCATGAGAGAGAGAGTCGCAAATTCAACCAGAATATTCAAGCAAATTCTAGAAAAAAAAAATCCGTGAAGTGGTTCTCTCGTGAAAATCATAGAAACAGACTGACGGGCAGACGTTGGATTTTATATAAATTGTTAGGAGACCCGGGTTCACTTCCCGGGTCCTCCCTGCGTGGTGTTTGCTTGTTCTCCCCGTGTCTGCGTGGGTTTCCTCTGGGTACTCCAGTTTCTTCCCACAGTCCAAAGACATGCAGGTTAGGTGCATTGGCAATCCTAAATTGTCCCTAGTGTGTGCTTGGTGTGTGGGTGTGCCCTGCTGTGGGCTGGCACCCTGACCGGGTTTTGTGTCCTGCCTTGCGCCCTGTGTTGGTTGGGATTGGCTCCAGCAGACCCCCGTGACCCTGTAGTTAGGATATAGCGGGTTGGATAATGGATGGATAGAGATACAAGTTACTAGGACCTTCCCACCACATGTGGTTATTAGTGACGGGCACCCTGTAAACAATTTGTACTTTTTGATTGACACTTTTCAATAAATCATTTGAATCGATTCCCAAGCGGAACAAATTGATTTAGTGGAGCTCAAGGGGAGTGCTAAAGTGCACACCTTTCCTGCTTGAATTCGTCACAGTCTTTCTTTTTGCTGATGCTAATAGATGTTTAAGGGAAATGCGGAAGAACCACCTGAATCCTGAGTCGCAGCTGACTTCCCTTCTGATTCTTTTGAGTTCAAAGAATATCGATATTGGCGAACGAAAAACTCTGTCATGGAGTATTCTGCCATTCATCATACAAATATAATACAGTAGCAACACATTTATATTAAAACCAGTAATGGCGGACTGCACGATAACGTTCAGTGAATCAACTTGACTTGATCATTCCTAGTTCTCTTCCTTTTTCTCTGTACGTTTAGCATTCGTTTCCTCAAAGGTTGATGCACTTGCCGCTTCCTGAGCAGCTCTTCTTTTCTCCACCCTAGCGTCCCACTTCTTTTCTTCTTTCGTTGGTATCTTTTCGCATTAAAACTGATTAAGTCAGTGTTTGTGTTGCAATTACTTAGTATGTTTTCCTTAATTTTTCACTTAAGCTGGCACATAGGAGCGGCATGGTGGCGCAGTGGTAGCGCTGCTGCCTCGCAGTTAGGAAACCCGGGTTCGCATCCTGGGTCCTCCCTGCGTGGAGTTTGCATGTTCTCCCCGTGTCTGCGTGGGTTTCCTCCGGGTGCTCTGGTTTCCTCCCACAGTCCAAAGACATGCAGGTTTAAGTGCATTGGCGATCCTAAATTGTCCCTAGTGTGTGTGTGTGTGCCCTGCGGTAGGCTAGCGCCCTGCCGGGGATTTGTTCCTGCCTTGCGCCCTGTGTTGGCTGGGACTGGCTCCAGCAGACCCATGTGACCCTGGGTTAGGATATAGCGGGTTGGAAAATAACTGACTGACTGGCACTTAAGTCTTCAATCTGCCTCAAGAATGATTTAAGATATGAAGAGGTAGAGGAAGTGACGGCAAAGGTGATAGGGATGAGGATGGCTCCCATATGCATGTGCCGCTCGGCTGCTCTGCTGGAGAAATTTGATTCTACAATAAATTAAAATTAAAATTAAAAGAGTAATAAAAATCATCACCCTGAAAGCGGACAGTAGAGGTCACGTAGTATATGTGTACCAAATTTCAGGTCAATAGGTGAAACTGTTTGCGAGCTACAGGGGATTTAAAAACCTAGACAGGCAAATGGACAGCATGGTAGCGTATTATATAAGAAGATGTATGTTTTTTTTTGTACAATTCAATATTTATTATTATTATATAAAATATGAAAACTAAATATGTTCTTTTGAATATTCAACTAATTAGTCACACAGAACTGAACCTTATAGAACTATTACTGTAATTTCTAGCAATTATTTGCTTTCAACTTTACTTCAACAAACACTTTTTTTTAATGGTACTTTATCTTAATCTTTTGAACTCACACTGAATCATTACCCAAGAAGGAGTCCTAAGATTCTTGTTCATTTGATTTTTGAACTGAATCATTACCTAAGAATATAAGAATTTAGACAAATCAGTGGAGACCATCAAGCTCATTCGTTCAGCTGATGGCTAAGCTGTCCCAGAAGCTCCTCCAGATCCTTCTTCAAGGTTCTCAAAGTTCCTCCTTCAACTCCTTGTCTTGGTAATTTGTTCCAGCTCTTTGCATGCTGAGAGTTCTGCTGGCTCTTCTTTATTGATGCCATTGAGAACTTTGATGACCTGAATGAGGTCCCCACGCTGTCTTCTCTGCTCAACACTAAACAGGTTTAATTCTCCAAAACTGTCAATGGAGGATGAGTTTTTAAGTCCTGGGGTGTTCCTGGTTGCTCTTTTCAGGCTCTTTTGAGGCTATGGGAAGCACAGGGGATCCTGTGAGATCCAAACCATTCAGAAGCTATTACCCTCTCTAACGTTTTTATTAAATTATCAGTAAACTGAGCATTCAAAACTTAATGGAGGACCTCACCCCAGACCCTGGAATGCCTTATTGCTTACCCACCCAGTTGTTTCTAGGCCCATCCACTTTGCAATTTGTGGCTTCACTACTGATGCACAACTTCACAGTTATTTGTATTGTGGTGACCAGAACTGTACATGGAACTCATGAGTGTGTTACGTTCTCTCAGCATAACGTTCCTCAATTTATATTCAGCAGTTTTTACGATATAGCCCAACATACTCTATGATTGGTTGGTGCTTATTATGTTCTCTCTTATGATTTGTTGGTTCTTATTATGTTCTCCCTTATGATTGGCTAGTGCTTATTATGATCTCCCTTATGATTGGCTAGTGCTTATTACTATCCTTTTCCTGATTGGATCCTGCTCTTTACCTTTCTTTCAGCGGCTTCACCCACCTTATTCTCTCAATAACAATTCCACCTCATCATTAGTCCAAGCAAAATAATGTTTTTCCTTATTGTTCATATTCGCCAATGCTGTTCGCGGTGTTTCAATGCAAGCTGCAATTGAATGGCTAGCAGGGAATACATTCCCTCATCCTGTTTCTGCCGACACGTGCAGGCCCGGTATAGACATACAGCTACGTCATGTGAATTTTCTGTCATTTTAATGTGAGCAGAGATACTTTTGTAAACAATGTGACAACGCTAATGTGGACATAGGTAGCTTCCATGTCAAAATTCTATGTTGAAATGTAAACAACAGAAGTGTGCACATCGCCATAGCCAGTCCTACTGCGCTTCCGGCCTGATTCCATTTACCTGGTGTGGTGTGGCTCACTGATTTGTACCTTTGTTGAAATGAACTTTCCTCACAGAAGTCTACGAATTGGTGCTCCTCCTAGCCCTGACCACAAAGTCACCTTTCCAAACTGACCCTTCCCTGCACGCACCACACTTCAGTATTTCTGTCCTAAATGGCCACAAGAGTTCAGATTCTGCCTCCACTGAGGCTCCTGGTCAAGGTGTGTTCTCAGCTGGTGTGGCACAGGATGTTGAATGAAGCTTTTCAATTTTTTTTTTCTTGGCTGAAGGTTGATGAGCAGAAAGCATCCATGAAGAGTCCTGCCTCCAGGATTCAAGGGGGTAGCCGCGTTCCTACAGCTGCATCCAAAATTCCATCGAAAACCCCCTCATCTGAAGCTCACAGGGCGTCTTCTTCAGCCTCCCCTGGTGAGATAAGCACTTTTCATTTATATTTGTTATTATTTCAGATTTATGCTTTCTACAAAATAATCTGTGGTATTGTTGTTCATATATGCATGTGCCATGGGTAGAGCAGAGTGGATTGTCTGAATGTTGAGCACACATTGGGAGGTCTGAAAATCGAAAGTACGCCTTATAAGAAGGACTTAGGAGTCATAGTGGACTCGAAACTAATCAACTGCCCGACACTATTCAGATGCCATTAAGAGGGTTAACAACAGAATGTCAGGTTATATAGCGCCTTGATGTGTGGAGTACAAGTCACAGGAGGTTCTGCTCAGGCTTCATAACACACTGGTGAGGCCTCATCTGGAGTCCTGTGTGCAGTTTTGGTCTCCAGGCTACAAAAAGGACATAGCAGCACTAGAGAAGGTCCAGAGAGGAGCAACTGGGCTGATTCAGGGCTACAAGGGATAAGTTATGAGGAAAGATTAAAAGAGCTGAGCCTTCACAGAGATGAAGAGGAGACCTGACTGAAGTGATTAAACTGATGAAGGGAATTAGTCCAGTGGGTCGAGACGGTGACATTAAAATGAGAAGAAATTGAAAGTACGCCTCATGAGAAGGACTTAGGAGTTGTGGTGGGCTCTACACTATCAACTGCCAGAAGCCATTAAGAAGGCTAACAGAGTGTCAGGTTATATAGCGCCTTGACGTGTGGAGTACAAGTCACAGGAGGTTCTGCTCCAGCTTTATAACACACTGGTGAGGCCTCATCTGGAGTCCTGAGTGCAGTTTTGGTCTCCAGGCTACCAAAAGGACATAACAGCACTAGAGAAGGTCCAGAGAGGAGCAACTGGGCTGATTCAGGGCTACAGGGGATGAGTTATGAGGGCAGATTAAAAGAGCTGAGCCTTAAGGAGATGAAGAGGAGACCTGACTGAAGTGATTATGAAGGGAATTAGTCCAGTGAATCGAGACGATGACTTTAAAATGTGTTCATCAAGGAAATGGGGACACAGTTGGAAACTTGTGAAAGGGAAATTTCACATTAGGAAGTGTTTCTTTGGACAGAGAACCACAGATATGTGGAATAAGCGAGCTTTGCTGGGTTGAATGGCCTGCTCTCATTTAAATCATTCTAATTCTCTAATAAATCCAGAGAGTCGTCAGAAGCCATTAAGAAAGCGAACAGACTGTCAGGTTATATAGCGCCTTGATGTGTGCAGTACAAGTCACAGGAGGTTCTGCTCAAGCTTTATAACACACTGGTGAGGCCTCATCTGGAGTCCTGGGTGCAGTTGGGGTCTCCAGGCTACAAAAAGGACATAACAGCACAAGAAAAGGTCCAGAGAAGAGCGACTAGGCTGATTCAGGGCTACAGGGGATGAGTTATGAGGAAAGATTAAAAGAGCTGAGCCTTCACAGAGATGAAGAAGAGACCTAACTGAAGTGTTTAAAATGATCAAGGGAATGAGTCCAGTGGATCGAGATGGTGACTTTAAAATGAGTTCATCAAGATCACAGGGACACAGTTGGCAACTTACTAATGGGAAATATCACATTGGGAAGTGTTTCTTCAGACAGAGAACCACAGATATGTGGAATAAGCAGGCTTTGTTGGGTTGAATAATCTGCTCTCATTTAAATCTTTCTAATGCTTTAAAAAATCCAGAGAGTTGTCAGAAGCCATGAAGAAGGTTAACAGACTGTCAGGTTATATAGCGCCTTGACGTGTGGAGTACAAGACACAGGAGGTTCTGCTCAGGCTTTATAACACACTGGTGAGGCCTCATCTGGAGTATGGGGTGTAGATTTGGTCTCCAAAAAGGACATAACAGTGCTGGAAGGACAAATAAGCTGATTTCACAGCTACAGGGGATGAATTATTAGGAAAGAATAGAAGAGCTGAGCCTGTTTAGGAGATTAAGAGGTGACATGATTGAAGTGTTTACAATTATGAAAGGAATTAGTCCAGTGGATTGAGACGGATCACTCTTTTGCCCACATTTTCATTGTCTCTCCTCATCACATGTCCATACTACTTTGGTATGCTTTCCTGTATGTTCTTACATATCTCTCCCACTTTTGTTGTACTTCTGATTGTCTCATTTCTTATTCTGTCCTTTTTTATCTGATGCTCCTTTATCTGAAATTACTTATCCCTGGGCAGGAGAACAGCTTGGCAGCTGACGTCGTTCTTTTTTCATTCATTCTGTAGCGGGGCCAAATAGAGGGATTTTTGTTTCTATGTAAGTAGGTCCTGTTGAGTGATTGGTAAATGTGAATGACAACAATGGGTGCACCGATTTCTGTTTGTAAATTGGGTGTCGGTGTCTTTAAACAGGTTTGCACTGATGCGGAGGGGCTTGTGAGATTTGTAGTTTGTGGTTTGTATGTAGAGAAGGAGGTGGCAGGACTTTTTGAGTGGACCGTTTTCTAACCAACATCATCTACAGCAGCTCCTAAACATTTTCTGTTACTGGACATTCGTAGCGGAGACGGATGGTGCTCGGCCACCAGATGTAAGGACGGTGGTGGGTTCTTTTCCTCAAATCCAGTCCTTCGATGCTCTTGGATAAGAGGCACACCTCCGAACACTATTCTTCTGGACTCCAGTGGTAGGACAGAATTTCACTATCCATATTCCGAGAAGCAGTTTATTGAATAGGAGCGTTCCACAATTCTTTCCATCATTTAACCCTAGTTTCCATTTCCAGAATTACTTCAATCATTTACAGTGAGGATTTTTTTTCAGGACTGTAATCGTCGTCATGTGGGGGTTTGTTTGTGGGGTATGTTTAGTATTTTTTGTATTTGTAAATAGTTATTCTAACAAATAAGGATCATGTTATATATTTGTGTGTTTAATCTTAAGGGTTTTATTTCCTGGGTGTTGTTAATATTCGGCTGGCAGGGTGGAAATTCGGTAGGGCTTAGGTGTTGGCCTGATTTTATCCATCCCTCATTTTAAAAGTGTTTGTGGATTCCTTGCTACGCAAATCTGGTGACACCCTCCGCACAAGCTATAAGCTGGGTTGCTACAATTCATTTCCTACCACTTATCTGAGACTGGGCCATAGGGACAGCAGTCTTAGCAGTTGAGGCCCATATGCCCCTTTATCCAGCCCCACTTGCCAACTCATACTGTAGGATCCCATCTGAGTAATATAATCTTCCCAATGATCCCTGGGTCTTGCCTTGGGTCTCCTCCCATCTGGTCAAGCCTGTAAAACCTCCACAGGTACTCATCTGGGAGGAATCTGTATCAAATGCCTGAGCCACCTCAGTTGGCTCCTCTCAATGTGGAAGGTCAGCAGCTCCACCCAGAGCCTCTCCTGGATGTCTGTGCTTTCCAGCTTATCTCTAAGACAGAGCCCAGCCACTCTCAATTCTGCCACGTGTACCCGCAATCTCGTCCTTTCGGTCATTACCCAAAAGTCATGACCATAGGTGAGGGTAGGGAGGTAGAACGACTGATAAATCAGGAGCTTTGCCTTCTGGCTCTACTTCTTCTTCACCATTTTGGATTTATATAGTGTGGATGCTAGGGGTCGCTGTTGCCCCTTTAAAACCCAACAGACAGACATATAGGACACAGGTTAAAAGCACCAAGAAGTTGTTTAATTCTTTTCTTCTTTAAACAATGCTCCTTAAGCACCACGGCCACAATAATACAGGCAATTAACACAATAATCACTAATCTATTTCTCTCTATCTCTCTATTTTCTCTTCCACACCTCCCAGCAAGCTTTGTCCACCTCCACCCAACTCTGGCTCTCTTCCTGAGTCTTCAGCTAGTTCTTGGCCCGGAAGTGCTTCTGCTCTTCTGTCCACGTGACTTGTCAGCGCTTCCAGGTCAAACGGAGAATTAAAGTTCTTTAATCAGCCCGGAAGTACTTTGGAGCTTCCGTCCTCATTACTTCCTAGTACTTCCAGGCTATAAGGGAAGCACGACTCCCCCTGTCCTTCCACAGCACCCCCTGACAGCACCCACAGCACCCGACAGGACTGAGATAGCAAACTCCAAGTCCTAGGATGCCCCACTATACTCCAGGGGAGCTGCCATCTAGCGTCTTGGGGGAGGCAGTGTCCTGAAAAAGCCTCATCCTTGCATTCTCGGGGTCTCCCGGCCGGGTTGTGCTGCTTACAATAGTAACTGCATAATTACACTCACCACCCCCATCCATTTCTTGGTCTCACAAACCCTTTTCCCCTCACTCATGAACAAAACCCTGAGGTACTTGAACTCCTCTACTTGAGGAAGTGAATCACCTCCCTCTTGGAGGGAACAATCCACCTTCTTCCTACTGTGTGGGAGGTGAGGTACATCTCAAGCACAGGAGTTCAAGATCCTAACGGTCTTTTTCATGAGGGAGTGGAAAAGGGATGGTGAGATCCCTGCCACAGGGACAGGTAGGGTTCAGCCCAGATCGCAATGTGGGACTGCCCTCCAGTGGGCTCACCACCTGCAGAAGGAACAGGGGCCAGGTGTGATGGCATCTATCTGTATTTATATATTTGTTTTTTAACTGACTGAAAGTTCCTGTTTTATGAACGTGGGCAGTCCTTTTGTCTGCTGGCCTTATCTGTTAAAGTTTTAGCTCACGTAGCCTCATGTAACATTTCTAAAAGGATTTACAGCCTCAGCATTGGCCATTTAAGTTAATTCAAGTACACTTTGTTTACCTACAGCTGAATCACCCCGGACCCCTGACCGTAGTGGCTACAGCAGCCCCAGCACGCCAAAATCTCCTTCTGGGCGAAGCTCTCAACAAACTTCTGGAGCAACCAAGGAAGTCAAGAAGGTAGCTGTAGTGCGAACCCCACCCAAATCTCCAGCTTCTGTGAAGAACCGGACACCTGCACCATTGGTTCCAATGCCCGATCTGAAAAATATCAGGTCCAAAATTGGATCGACTGAAAATATCAAGCATCAGCCAGGAGGTGGAAGGGTAAGAGCATCTCTGGAACGTGGCTTATATGATTCATATGACTGTGGTTTTGTCTTTCATGCAGAAAATGCAGCTTTTTGCAACAACTTTGATGCCTCAACATGAGGTCTTCCATCATCTTCATTAATTGTCATGATTCTCGGGTGGCTTATATACACATTTGTTCCCAGCTTCTAGAACACCCTCATGCAGAAATGGCCGTCAAAACCTTGACTTTGGTTTACAGGTGTTATAGCTTATTCATTTTAGGCATCTCCATCACAGATCAGTCACTTTCAGGATGATGCTTGACTGCCAGTGTGTGTCTGCGTGACTGGATGAGACATTTTGGACACGATGAATCCAAAATAATTCACACAGTCCAAATGAAACTTAGCATAGTTGTCAGAATACTAAAATTCTAGAAGGTAGTTGATTTTGATCAAAGTCACGACAGTAGATTTTATTCTTTAAAGGTAATGAGGTTGTATGTTTTGTGTATGCTTGTGCCCCAAATGAAGCACAACAGGGGAAGTTGAGTTTTCAATGAGATTTGACTGTTTAATTTCATGACCCGTTATAGTGGCGACAGCTGCGCAGAACAAGTGAGGGCAGCAGATAGGCCTCAGCTGATGACCCCAAGAATGCTCTGCTCACATTGTTCAGAAGTGCGTGTTCTGCGTGGATGGTGTTCAGAAATGGCAACTGCATGGCTGACAGATGGAGCATGTATCTGATCCAGATGTTATTGGTTCACAACTGACCACCAGCAGAACATATCTTTGAATTAAGATGCTTTATGGTGTGAGTCCAAATCACGGCCATTCACTTGGTGACGATGATGGGATTTTGCACTGTGCATGGTTGAAGTGTAACAGCAATACTTCCCCAAACCTTCAAACTTAGAAGCTTTATGGTATGAGTTCAATTTATAACAGTTCAATTGGTGATGAGGATAGGATTTGCTCTGCACACGGATATTAGTGTAGTGGACGGGTGGAGTATATTGGAGACGCTGCACCAGATATTCACAGTGAGATGTTTTGCGGTACAAGTCCAATATATGTAACAATTCAATTGGCATTGAGGATGAGATTTGATTTGTGCACAGGCTGAGTATAGTTGCAACACTGAACCAAAATGTTTGAACTGACATGCTTTGTGGTATGAGTCCATATCAATTCACTTGGCGATGAGGATGGGATTTGCACTTTGCACAGCTGGACTTTAGTGGAGAAACTGCACCAGATCTTCAAAATGAGATGCTTCGCAGTATGAGTTCAATACACAACAGTTCAATTGGTGATGAGGATGGGATTTGCTCTGCACTCGGGTGGAGTGTATTGGAGACGAAGCACCAGATATTCAAAATGAGATGCTTCACAGTACAAGTCCAATGTATAACAATTCAATTGGCATTGAGAATGAGATTTGATTTGTGCACAGGTGGAGTATAGTTGCAACACAGCACCGAAATGTTTGAATTGACATACTTTGTGGTATGAGTCCACGGCAGTTCACTTGGCGATGAGGATGGGATTTGTACTGTGCATGGGTGGAGTGTAGTGGAGATCCTGCACCAGATATTCAGAATGAGATGTTTCATGGTACAAGTCAAATATATAACAGTTCAGTTGGCATTGAGGATGAGATTTGATTTGTGCACAGGTGGAGTATAGTTGCAACACTGCGCCAAAATGTTTGAATTGACATGCTTTGTGGTATGAGTCCACAGCAAATCAATTGACGATGAGGATGGGATTTGCACTGCGCAGGGATAGAGTGTACTGGAGATCCTGCACCAAATCTTCAAAATGAAATGCTTGATGGTATGAGTCTAATATACAATAATTCAATTGGAATTAAGGATGGGATTTTCACTGTACTTGGGTGGAGTGTAATGGCAATACTTTCCATAATTTCAAAGTAAGATGCTTCAGTGTGTGAGTCCACGGCGGTTCATCGTCTCTGAACATTGTGAGCAGAGCGCTTCCAGGTGACGTCAGCTGAGCCCTCTCTCTGTCAGCCTCCACTGTTTCTGCACAGCCTCGCCACTACAGCCAAAATAAAATATTTTACTGTTAAAATAATATTGGTGAACTAGTGCTGGAGGATCAGGGGCTTGTGGACAGGAATGTTACAGGCTTCTTACAGCTGAATGAGAACAGTAGTCCATACCCTCGCCTGTAGTGGTACATGAGTGTCATAGTGGGGGGGGGGGGGTAATGATTAATCGGTGGGGGCATTGGGGGCCTTGAAGTCTGGAATGAAAAGTTTGTTTTCAAGAGGAAGGGGCCTACAGAGACTGCTAATGTACAAAGCCCAGAGTTCTGTGCTCCACCCCTGAGTGGTGGTCCGTATTGCTCTGATTGCTCTCATTTCATAAGCAATTAGGGGAGGCAGAGCTGCCACAGGTTTGATGGAGTTGACTGATATGTTTTCATTTTGTTTTACTGATTTATTTATTTATTTATTTACCCCCTCCCCCCTACCACCGAACACCTGATGCAGGAAAAGTAGAAGTGCAATGGAACTCACAGTAGGGTGACCCATATTTAAATTCACTGGGGACATCTACAAAAAAGCTGAGTGACACATAAATGCTAAACAAAGCTCATCATCCCCAACGTGTCGTGAGGAAACCAACAGAACCTGAAAACGAGTTCCGTAGCATTCAGAGCACCAGGTCGTTTGGTGCATAATCATCTTTCCAACCCTCTTGCAGGTCCAAATAATGAACAAGAAGATGGACTTAAGTAATGTTCAGTCTAGGTGTGGCTCCAAAGACAATATGAAGCATGTCCCTGGAGGTGGCAATGTGAGTAGCAAAGGGACAAAAGTCATGGTGTGTCTACCCCATGTCTTCCTGCTGTCAGCTGTGGCCACATGCTTAAGGACTGGCGAGCTGCCGGTGTGTGTAGAAAAACGTGGTAAGGAAGTGACCAGCGAGTAGCTTCTCTGTAAAAGCAAATTCTGTACGTGTTACTAGAAAAAAATGAAATGAATTTAAATTCAGCATGGAAAATTCAGTCGACAATAAAATAATGAAATAGTTTGAATGCTGATCCTTAAATATTGGCCATAGCTTTTGAGTCCCCTGCAGCAAACTGAATTAACTTTAGATTGTAGAACCCCCCCCCCTCCATCATTAGTTAGTCACATGGTCACAATGATCTGCCTTACATTGTCTGCCATTGTTTTTTGTGGTGGGACTGAGGCTTGATGGATTTGATGATCCCACAGACTCTCTTGGGCTACGTCCACACTATGACCTTCTCTTTTAAAAACACCATTTTCGGACAAAAACGATCTCCGTCCCCATTAGTGTTTACACATCGTTTATGAGAAAATCTCCGTCCACACAGCGTTTAACCCTTTAACCTCTGCCTCATTTATGTCAGTTTTCTGCTGACATAACATCGTCGTCCTCCACTCAGTATTCACGTTCTACCCCTCAAAATAAAGCTCAGACATCTCTCTCTCTTTTAGAAACCTGGAGAATTAGTTATTTTGCAGCAGGACTAAGTTGTAAAATTCAGTAACATTTTAACCTTAAAATGGAACTTTGAGTGTAATTCTTGTTTCAAAAACAAATTCTGCAATATAGAAAGTGGAAAACTGAGAGTTGAATGAGGTGTCTTATGAAAGTTGAAACAACCCTCTCTCTGAACAAAACTGAAGGCCATAGTGGCAGAGTGTTAAGCACAGGTGGTGTTGTGATACGGCAATTCGGTCATCTTTCGGGGTATGCAATATGTCATTTTAACAACAAAGCTCTGAACTTTAATTATAGAAATGATGTTTTGCAGTTTTTTTTTAAAATTTGCATTATTGTTTGGTCCCACTGATGGGTCCAAAACAGTGTAGCTGAGTTTAAAGGGTTAAAAAAGTATCTCCATCCTCATAAAACAACCAAAAGCGCATATGACACAAATGTTGGCCTACACAGGGCTTGAAGGGTTGGTGGAGAAATCCTTGAAGGGTTGGTAACCTTGCCAGCCACAGGATTTATCACAAAACTGCAGCAATGCATGTACGTGTCATTCAAATTATACAAATTGACAGCTAAGCAACACAGCAAACGCCATGGAAGTGAACCCCTCTGGGTCAGGGCCAGTGTGCTCTGAGCTCAGAATGATCCTGTACTGATCAGGTCTTACTGTGTAGTTATAGTAACAGGACTACATTTGGGCTTTGGTGATGTTGCTCCAGTGCTGCGGACCAGGACTAATACTAAGAGGAGTCACAGTGGGCTTCTGGGAGTTGCAGAAACGTTGATTACCAACTTAGTCCTCTTCGTGAGCAGGTTCAGTGGACATAGTACAGTAGCTAACATCCATCCATCCATTTTCCAACCCGCTGAATCCGAACACAGGGGTCTGCTGGAGCCAATCCCAGCCAAAACAGGGCACAAGGCAGGAACCAATCCCGGGCAGGGTGCCAACCCACTGCAGCAGTAGCTAACATTACAAAATGAATTCCGCATCCATTGGACAGAATGTTGTATATCTCTCTATTATAAAAGAAAATCTGGAAACGAGATGAGATTATTGCCAAGAGATTTTTTCAAGTCCCGCCCTCCTCTCCACCATTTCCGGTTCACGGCCCATGCCTGCAGTCCTCTCACCTCTCATTGGTGTGAATGCTTTTATCAGACTCTGTTCCTGCGCTCTCAGCACTTATACATTTTTAAGTTTTCCACACTTTAAGTTCCCAATTAAAGAAGACTTACTATGTCCAAATCGTATTGAAGAATTTCATCCCCGAATGGTTATCAACAGAAGAAATGAGTACACGGGCAATCCTAGCACAGAGAAACGATGAAGTCAAACAAATTAACGCAAAAATTGTTGATCGGTAACACGGCACATTGGTTAAATGCGTATCAATAGACTACGCTGAAACAGTTGGCGGTGATGGTGTGGAAGATGAGAACATCAACTTACAAAATCACAAATAATATCTACAAGCGTTAACATCGTCCGGTCTTCCACTAGACGAATTACTGTTGAAAGAAGGATAATGTAATTGCGTAATTTATGGATGAGTGATGGGCTATGCAATAGGACAAGATTAGTTGTATTCAAAATTGGTCGAACAATTCTGACATGTAAAATTTTAAAAGGCAACAAGAAAAGTAATGAAGTACATCTAACATGAGACACCACAGGAGATCTTGATATGCCATTTCTATTAAAACGTTTACAGTTTCCCGTTAGAATAGCTTTATCTATGACAATTAACAAATCACAGGGACAAACAAACCGAAAAAGTCGGTTTATTTATTAGAGAGAAAGAAACGAAATTCACTCATGGGCAGATAAACGTTGCATTGTCACGCTGTAACTCCAAACACAGAATCAAAATTAACGGCGATATTGACGAAAAGTTAATTCCAAATATTATTTTTAGTGAAGTTTTACAGTGAAAGTGTAAGTTTAAAAAGTATTTGCATGTTCATTTCAAGGCTGAACAGAACGAAAACATATAACACAACGAATACCTCTAACGCAACATGAAACATAATTTACTTTCAATTTATTACGTTTTACTATTTTTTGCTATGGTTAATTACTCGCTGTAATGTAAAATAGTTAGGTCTATTATGCATATGTAACAATTCACATGAAAATAACAATCTGTTTAAATTGTACATCCGCATCCTCATATGCGAGCGGCAAAGCTGCGAAGTGGTTAGCCTGTAGCGCCCGCTTGGGGGTTGGCGAGCAAAGTCAGCAGGGGGCAGATCCCCCTAGTGCTATTAAAAAATATGGAAACCATCTTTTATATTTATACAGTTATTCACCAATCTATGGTCGACTTACGGCTGAAGGCCATAGGATAACAATAGGTGAATAATGCTCTAGAAGTTGCCAAAATCAGCTGCAAAACTTATTTTATCCAAGGGTCTCCCTCCAAGGGTCTTGCATGTTTTTTTGACTCTTGAGGAGCCCTTTAGGGTTTGTGCTCATCACAGGTAATTCTTTATCATTCATCCCGCACCGCCTTCATTACACCGCTGTTTCCCAACCTTTATGGTCCTACAGCCCAGTTTTGCCTTTTTTAATTTCGTTGATGACCCCCTAGCAGCAATTGTGAAAGGATTGCGATCGGGGTCCCCCTTGGTGAAACAGGGAAACATATCTCACAGCGGTGTTGATCGAATAGGAGACCCACTCACAAACCAACGATAACAATCCAGGTTCCGACCTACCAGCGGTAACCTGAGTTGCAACCCAGTACTTTAGAAACCCTGACTTAGGCGACCCACTCGTGAACAAATGACGGCAACCAAAACTCACCAACGATGCAACCCAGTGGTTGAGAAACACTACGGTACTTTACATGAACCTGATGTGCAGACATCTACACTGGAAAATCACTTTGTGCTCCTTCACCAGCGACAAACACCAGACCCGCGGAGCCTCCATTGAAGTTACTTGTACAGTTTGTGACTGGCATATAACCAAATGGCCGGTCCTAAGTGAAGCTGTAAGCCAGCACATAACTGTATTTAGACAATGTGATACTGAATCAAATCTGTTCAAAGTATAGAAAAAGACAAGCAATGCAAGAAAATACTGAAAGCTGAGTAATTAGTTGCTAGGCCGCTGGTTCAGACAGTGCACACTGAAAGATGCCGCCAGTTTGTTCCATACTGTATTCCTTCGGAGTGTCGTGGAGGGATTTTTGTGGGAGTCTTTCAGATCTGATTTGAGATTTCTCACAATATTTACTATGTAAAACAATATATTTCGGTATAAAGCAGGATGTATTATATAGAGCCTGTGACCTGCCATGACGTTTGTGCTGCAGTGAGACATTCCTTATGAATCTGGCCCCATCTCTGACAAGGTGTTTTATATGGTTTGGGCCCTGTTGGATTAATTCAGTTATTTGGACAAGCTGGGTGCATAATGAGTGACGAATAATAACTCTTCTGTATTATCTCCATAATTTGGAAATGACTTACAGAGTGACGATTAGGCTCCAGATACGGTTACACTAATGTGTAGTTCCCATCGTCATTATTTTACATGTAGGGATTTCAGGACTTCGCAGGCCCCCAAAGGGAATAACGTGTACAATAATGACGCTGACAATCTAATGTAGTGTAATGAATGCAGTTATTTTTTTTATTATGTTTAAATGAGGATGTGCTTTTTCTCTTTGCTCTGCCCCTTAAAATTGAGAGGAATGTGTAGCAGCATGTCATCAATTGAGAGGGGACGAGATGTTAATTGCCGGCACGCCGCCATTCACAGGTAATCACACAGGCAGCTGAGAAACCCGAGGAGAAACATGAGGCTAAAACTAATTGAGCTGCAAATACGTTAAATTTGGGGACAATCTTGTTCCATTGTTCACTGAGGCAGCACTTAGACCAACCGGAGGAATGTCTCCTCATTGTACCAACAACGACAACATTTATTTATATAAGAAGCTTTCATACAAATGATGTAGTGCTTTATAAGATGAAGAAAGAAAAGTTTATAAAAAAAATAAACTAATACTAAGTAACAAGGAATAAATTAAGGTCCAATGGCCAGGAGGACAGAAAAACAAACAAAAAAAAAAAACAAACAAAATCTGCAGGAGTTCCAAGGCCACGAGACCACCCAGCCCCCCTAACATCAATGATCTTAATCAGTCCTTGTGGTTTTCAGGCTTCACGTGGAAGAATTAGATGATGATGGTCATGTGGACATCTGGCCTTCAATCTATCAATGGTGGAACTGCATGATGCCCTGATCAGGTGGTGATGGCGCAGATCAACACCACAGAAAACCGGAAAAAGAACAGCAGAGAAAGTAGGGGTTAGTACAGATTTTGGAACCATGAAAAAAAAAAAAGATAATCGAATGCATATACAGAATATCAGGGTTACACTAAAATGAAGCTCTGAGAAAGCCATGTTAAAGTAATGTGTTTTTATCAGTTTTTTAAAGTGCTTCACCGTATTAGCCTGGAGAATTTCTTTTGGTCAGCTATTCCAGATTTTAGGTGCCTAATGGCAGAGGGCCGCCTCACCAATTCTTTTAAGTTTAGCTCTCAGAATTCTAAGCTGACACTCATTTGAAGATCTAAGGTTACGATTTGGAGTGTAAGGTGTCAGACATTCCGATATATAAGATGGAGCAGATGATTGAAGGCTTTGTAAACCATAAGCGGTATTTTTAAGTCAATTCTAAATGGCAAAGGTAACCAGTGTAACGGCACTAAGACTGGCATGGTGCTTGGTATCATACTACGTTGTCAGGTCTTGATCCGCTGCTAGTGTGTTACACGCTCAGGTACACTGACACTTACCCTACAAGTCTATTATGGTGGAATTTGGTTTTCTTCTGTACAGGGTGACCAAACAGGAAATGTAAAAGGCAGGATCCAATCAGGGAGGGGCATGTAATAAGCACAAGCCAATCAGAGCACAATAAGAGGCTGTGTTTTCGTCCATCCGCATTGCAACAACGAGCCGGCGTCTCCATTTTTAGGGATGTAGAACACTGGGGGTAGTGTGGATGAAAGGGGAAAACCAAAACTAATGTCTGCAATTTTACACAAGAACGTAGTAGTGTGGACGTAGCCCATACTGTCATCACAGACAGGGCCTTAGTAGTGGAGGGAGGTGGAGTTGGGTGCAGTGCCACAAAGCTTATTCTTGAGGGTTTCAAGATGGTGGTGGCCATGTACTCACAGATAACTGTTAACATTATGGAGTAATCCTAACAGTAAGAAAATACGCAATAGACAACTGAAACCTTAACTAATCATGTCACTGTCAATAATATCCACAAGCCAGCCAGACTTGTAACCTCGCCTAAGTGTCACCACAGTCCTTCAGCTTAACCACCCTGACCACACCCAGTACAAGTGTGTTGACCTGAAGCACGTACTTGCCAACATTCGGTAATCACACCATGGAGCTATGCATTGCCATCATTCTCTTTCCCTCTCTCACCATCTTTAGGAATTGAAGACAAACCCAAAGTCTAAAATTTGACACTAGTTGGTTCAGGGGGGAGTCCATTAAGACCTGTCCTCCCTCCGAATGTTGGCAAGTATGCAAGTGTTTTCTGTGTGTGTGTGTGTGTGCCTGTTATTGGCATGAACCCGGCTGTACTTCTGATTATAGTGCCTTGTTGTGGCTCCCAATCTCTGAAACACAAGCCACGGGCCGAAGCCTCAGTGCTGCCCCCTGTGTGCTACTTGATCTGTTTGCATCCCTCGATGTAAAAAAGGTGGTCTTCAGTGTTCACGTGAAGAATACAATGAATGGTAACGACTGACTGAGCACACAGTGGGCTTCCCGGTCCACCCTGTTTATTGTAGCACAACCCCTTTTTTGAAGTTTTGTCTGAAATGTTCTGTCACTTGAATTGTGGTAAGCATGTGTTTGCCGTGCTGATGTCCTCAATGTTTCATAATCCTTTAATGTCAATGTCCAAAAATTCATGTTGGAACCTGGACAACAAAGATATGTTAGGTTTGTATTCAGTGCTTTAAGAGTAATCAAAGAACGAAAGAAAAGAGTGAAGCGTGGACAGCAACATGACATCTTCTTGTCTCAGGAAAAGACGTTTCTGTGTCTGAACTGGTCTTGGTAATTCATAGCAAAATATGCATAGATTTTTCTGGAAGTTTTTTGTTTACTTTAAAATGTAACTTGTCGTCTCAATGACAATGGCATTGTTACGGATTTTAATAAGGAAAAAGTCTGAATTAGTGTGAGCCATCCTAATTTGGGGATTACTTCATGAGGCAGAAGTAGATAATAAACACGAATAGCCGCGTCAGATATTTGAAATAGATAGATAGATAGATAGATAGATAGATAGATAGATAGATAGATAGATAGATAGATAGATA
>JANRMT010062851.1:1388374-1405364 GCA_026402145.1 Polypterus bichir lapradei | reverse complement strand
AAAAGGCACTATATAATAGATAGATAGATAGATAGAAAAGGCACTATATAATAGATAGATAGATAGATAGATAGAAAAGGCACTATATAATAGATAGATAGATAGATAGATAGATAGATAGATAGATAGATAGATAGATAGATAGATAGATACTTTATTAATCCCCAAGGGGAAATTCACAGAACCGGCCAACTCTAATTAATTTGAAAAGCAACAGGGGCGCGGTGGTGCTCAAACATAAAGAATGCTGCCAGTCGCCTGCTATATACCAACTGTGTAAGCCCACACGGGATCCTAGAAATGGAATCGTCAGAACTACTCTGGGCATCTCTCTGCTATGAGGATTCGTGTAGCTGACGTGCTCGCATCGTTTGTGCATTAGCAGCTAAGCGACTGTCTTTCTTCAGAGGTTTCCTTTTGCAGGTGTGCTGGCCTCGCTTGCGTTATCCTCGGAGTTCGGGCCCTCATCCCGACTCGTACGTCTCACTGCCGGGCCGGACAGACACACACACTTACACGCGTAGAACTCCATGTAATTTCAAAAGCAACAGGTGAGCGCGGTGGAGCTCAAACATAAAGAATGCTGCCATTCACCTCCAGTTCGCCCTCTGGTGGTCATTCCGAGTGTCAACTGGATGAAAACACGCATACAAGACCGTAAGTTCACCCCCACCCTACCCAGAAGGGGGTGGGTTAGGGCTGATTTCACCCAACGGTATTTTTAGTCGACCAATGAGAAACATGTGTGCCAAGTTTCATGAAAAACTTCGGACGTGATGCTGGAACATACATACAGACACACATTGACTTTCATATATATAGATTATTCATTTTTAATTAGCAGAAAAAATATTTGTTAGTGAATACCAGGTCTTGTATGACTCTAAAGCACAATGACACAACTCGGACATGACGCTGCAGTATAGGCGGTTAGGTTTACTGTTAAACATAACATTGCATTTCAGGACATTTTGTTTTGTTTGTTAGATTCACCATTACTTTGAAAATGTTGTCAAGGCGATGGACAGAAACGGCGATGCTTTTTAGCATTTAAGAAATAAGTTTGGTCTCGAGAAAAGTGAACAACAACAACCACATTTATTTATGTAGCACATTTTCATACAAAAAGTAGCTCAAAGTGCTTTACATAATGAAGAATAGAAAAATAAAAGACACAGTAAGAAAATAAAATAAGTCAACATTAATTAACATCGAATAAGAGTAAGGTCCGATGGCCAGGGTGGACAGAAAAAAAACAAAAAAAAAAACTCCAGACGGCTGGAGAAAAAAATAAAATCTGTAGGGATTCCAGACCACGAGACCACCCAGTCCCCTCTGGGCGTTCTACCTAACATACATGAAACAGTCCTCTTTGGATTTAGGGTTCTCATGGAAGGACTTGATGATGATGGTCACATAGACTTCTGGCTTTTAATCCATCCATCACTGTTGGAGCATCATGAAGCTTTGAGTAAGTGGTGGTGGCGCAGACATTTTGTGAAGACAAAATTAAGGAAGGCGTTTTTGTTGTTCCTGAAATCCGTGAATGGATGCTTGACGAGGAGTTCGAAAGGAAACTGAAGCCCACTGAATCAGCACCCTCATTCGTGCGGGTTGTCCAGAATTTTTCTTGGCAGTCACAGAGCAGAGAATAACGCTGAGCTTGTGCAGAACCTGCTGAAAGCGTACCAGACGCATTTTTTACATTCTCATCTCGACTTTTTTCCACCAAATCTGGGCGATGTCAGCAATGAGTATAGGGAAAGATTTCATCAAGATATAAAGGTGATGGAAAACCGATATCGGGGAAAATTCACTCCGAGGATGATGGGTGACTCCTGTTGGTTCTTGCAAAGAGAGATGGATGTGCAGTACAAGCGCAAAAGAGAGTGCCTCCGACATTTTGGAGCACGCGGACCTCACTTTTATATTGAGGTAAATTGACATAAATATACTTTAATATGTCTCTGGTATCGTCTTCTGGTTTGTTTTCAGAATAAACACATCAAAACAATTTTGGTGGGACAGAGTCCAAACTGGGCGGCACAGTGGCGCAGTGTGTAGCGCTGCTGCCTCACAGTTAGGAGACCCGGGTTTGCTTCCGGGTCCTCCCTGCGTGGAGTTTGCATGTTCTCCTCGTGTCTGCGTGGGTTTCCTCCCACAGTCCAAAGACATGCAGTTAAGGTGAATTGGCAATGGTTGGATTTGGTGTGTGTGTGTTTGCCCTGTGATGGACTGGCATCCTGTCCCAGAGTTATGCCTGCCTTGCACTTTTTTCTAACTGGGATAGGCACCAACCACACGACCCTGGTTTGGATTAAGTGGGTTAGAAAATCACATGACATTTATTTACTTGTATGAGTGTTCATTTGTTTTCCCCTACCCATCCCCAGGGCGGCACGGTGGTGTAGTGGGTAGCGCTGCTGCCTCGCAGTTAGGAGACCCGGGTTCGCTTTCCTTGTCCTCCCTGCGTGAAGTTTGCATGTTCTCCTCCGGGTGCTCTGGTTTCCTCCCATAGTCCAAAGACATGCAGGTTAGGTGCATTGGCGATCCTAAATTGTCCCTGGTGTGTGTGCCCTGCAGTGGGCTGGCGCCCTGCCCGGGATTTGTTCCTGCCTTGCGCCCTGTGTTGGCTGGGATTGGCTTCCATGACCCTGTGTTAGGATATAGCAGGTTGGACGATGACTGACTGACTAGTCCAAACTCCAGATATCAAGTTGATATATTATATTGATATTCAAATGTGTCGAAACGTCAATCACGTGTATTTCAAAAACCTGACTTGCAAGCTTTATTCCGATTTCATATATGGAATCAGTGTAAAAAAAACTTAATAAAGAGCTGCTCTGAAGTTCCCAGTAGCAAGCAAAAAATATTTTCTTGTAGACCAGTGGAATCCTTCTGGACACTTTCATGTCATATCTGCTCAATCTTACAGGTGGTGGCAACATTGAAATCAAATCGGAAAAAATGGATTTCAAGGTGCAGTCCAAGGTTGGCTCTCTTGAAAATATCGGACACGTTCCAGGAGGTGGAAACAAGAAGGTGAGTCGGGACGTCTGCTTCCTTCAGCTTTGTTTTTTTTATTTGCCACTCCATACATGGATTCAGCGCCAACAAAAGAGTCTCGTAAGTGACACGTGCAGGTAGGTGTTCGAAGGTAAAGGTGTTTAGGGATGGCAATCAAAGTGGCAGCTGCACTACGACACGAGTCTAAAGCAGAGGAAGGACATTAAACAGGAAGGTTACTGAGAGAAATTACCAGGGGCACAAAACATCATTTGATAGGGCGTGACATTACGTTTGGGAGACCCTCTTTCTATTCCAAACATTTTTATTTTGAATCTCTTCAGTTCTTGGGTGTTTAAATTCTTTTTTGGGGTTTGGCCCTGTGGGCATCAAATTGTCCAGTTCATAAGATCAAACAGTAGAGCAGCATCAGTGCTGTCACCTCAAGGGGCAAATGTCCCGTGTTGAAATCTCTGAGTCCCCATTGTCAAGGAGTGAGTGGAAATGACCGAGTTTGTTTTTGGATTGTCCTTCTGTCACACCGTAAGTTTAACACACACTGAAGATCAGCTGCAGCGGTCAGCAAATCTGACATACCCTGTGACAAAAAGTCACCTATTGTGACATTGGTTGCGATGATCAGTCATATAATCTGACCTGGTGCAGCAGCGAGGTCAGCTGGTTTGGTCAGCAAAAGGGACAAAAATTCACAAAGTGTGACAAGGGCTGCGAGTATTAGTCTTGTACTTCAACACGGTGCAGTGACAGGATCAGCAATTACAGCTGGCAAATGTGACAGACACTGGGACAAAATGCTGTGTAATGTGACACGGGCTTTAGAGGTTAACGCTGCCAAAGGAGTTTCGACCAGTTCTGAAGTCCAAGGGTTTGCTTACTTTTCTCATCAGCACCCTGAGCTCATTTGATGGTTGTATCCAGTAAAGACGTGACATGTTAGAGCCGAATGTGTGTTATTTAGGAGTCGTAGTGGACTCGACACCATCAACTGCCAGTCTGTGTTCAGAAGCCATTAAGAAGGCTAACAGACTGTCAGGTTATATAGCGCCTTGACGTGTGGAGTACAAGTCACAGGAGGTTCAGCTTTATAACACACTGGTGAGGCCTCATCTGGAGTGCTGGGTGCAGTTTAGGTCTCAAGGCTACAAAAAGGACATAACAGCACAAGAGAAGGTCCAGAGATGAGCGACCAGGCTGATTCAGGGCTACAGGGGATGAGTGATGAGGGAAGATTAAAAGAGCTGAGCCTTTAGAGTTTAAGAAAAAGAAAATGGAATGGAGTGAAATGTAAAGTATTATACACAGAAAGTTAAAATGTGAGGTTTGAATACGCAATGGGACATCTAAAAATTGAAAGACCACCTTATGAGGAGGACTTAGGAGTTGTAATGAACTCAACACTGTCAACTGCCAGACTAACAGACTGTCAGGTCATATAGCGCCTTGATGTGTGGAGTACAAGTCACAGGAGGTTCTGCTCAGGCTTTATAACACACTGGTGAGGCCTCATCTGGAGTACTGGGTGCAGTTTTAGTCTCCATAAAGACATAACAGCACAAGAGAAGGTCCAGAGAAGAGCGACTCGGCTGATTCAGGGCTACAGGGGATGAGTGATGAGGAAAAATTAAAAGAGTTGAGCCTTAAGGAGATGAAGAAGAGACCTGACTGAAGTGTTTAAAATGATGAAGGGAATTAGTCCAGCAGATCGAGACGGTGACTTTAAAATGAGTTCATCAAGATCACAGGGACACCGTTGGAGACTTGTGAAGGGGAAATTTCACATTAGGAAGTGTTTCTTTGGACAGAGAACCACAGATATGTGGAAAAAAGCGAGCTTTGCTGGGTTGAATGGCCTGCTCTCATTTAAATCTTTCTAATGCTCTAATAAATCCAGAGAGTCGTCAGAAGCCATGAAGAAGGCTCACAGACTGTCAGGTTATATAGCGCCTTGACGTGTGGAGTACAAGACACAGGAGGTTCTGCTCAATCTTTATAACACACTGGTGAGGCCTCGTCTGGAGTCCTGGGTGCAGTTTTAGTCTCCATTGAGAAGGACCTGGGAGTCCTAGTGGCCTGGTCACTGTCTACGTGTAGGCAGAGGACAGAAGAGATCAAACCATCTAATAGGATGTTAAGTTATATAGCGCCATGATGAGGGGAGTACAAGTCAAGGGAGTTTATTTTGAAGTAAATGTAAAGAATTACATATAGGAGCTAAAAATGTGAGGTTTGAATACACAATGGGAGATCAGACAATCGAGAGTCCACCTTATAAGATGAATTTAGGAGTCGTAGTGGACTCTACGCTATCAACTGCCAGACTGTGTTCAGAGGCTATTAAGAAGGCTAACAGAGTGTCAGGTTATATAGCGCCTTGACGTGTGGAGTGCAAGTCACAGGAGGTTCTGCTCAAGCTTTATAACACACTGGTGAGGCCTCATCTGGAGTCCTGGGTGCAGTTTTGGGCCCACCTGACATAGCAGCACTAAAGAAGGTCCAGAGAAGAGCAACCACACTGAATCTAAGACTGAGAAACTGACGGAGATGAACACTCTCAGTTCAGGCAAATGGAGATTCAGAGGTGACATGACTGAAGTGGGTGCAGTTTTTGGTCTCCATAAAGACACAGCAGCACTAGAGAAGGTCCAGAGAGGAGCAACTGGGCTGATTCAGGGCTACAGGGGATGAGTTATGTGGAAAGATTAAAAGAGCTGAGCCTTCACAGATGATGAAGAGGAGGCCTGACTGAAGTTTTTAAAATGATGAAGGGAATGAGTGCAGTGGATCGAGACGGTGACTTTAAAATGAGTTCATCAAGAACACGGGGACACAGTTGGAAACTTGTGAAGGGGAAAATTTCACACAAACATTACTGCTAGGGTGTTGTACCATATTAGCCATTATGGATGGAGTGAGAAGTTAAGTAAAATGACCCCTTTGATTGGCTAACTAGAACGATTACAGTATGCAGGCTTTTCATCATTCCTCTCGCCTGAACAAGGGGTCTGAGCTGCCTTGAAGGCCTGCATACTGTAATGTTTCTAGTTAGCCAATCAAAGGGGTCATTTTGTTTAATTTCACACAAACATCGGGAAGTTTTTCTTCAGCCAGAGAGCCACAGACTCGTGGATTAAGTGACCGAGTAGTGTGGTTTACAGATAAGACTTTAGGGAATTTCAAAACTCAATTTGATGTGGACAGGAATGGCGAGCTTTGTTGGGCTGAATGGCCTGTTCTCATCCAGATTGTTCTAATTAGCGTATCCTGTTTGTCTGTCCTTGTCACTTACGTGACGATCAGATCGCACTCAATGACCAGTTCCTGTGGAAGTCCCTTGTCATGTCTAGAGGGTTCACTTGGCTTTCCTTTCCACTGTACTTTGGTCTCCCAGAATTCATTTCATTCCAGTTTATTTGTATATAGCACCCTTCACTTGAGGGCAGCACGGTGGCACAGTGGTAGCGCTGCTGCCTCGCAGTAAGGAGACCTGGGTTCACTAGGTTTGCATGTTCTCCCCGTGTCTGCGTGGGTTTCCTCCCACAGTCCAAAGACATGCAGGTTAGGTGGATTGGTGAACCTAAATTGTCCCTGGTGCGTGCACCCTGCAGTGGGCTGGCACCTGCCCGGGGTTTGTTTCCTGCCTTGCGCCCTGTGTTGGCTGGGATTGGCTCCAGTAGACCCCCTGTGACCCTGTGTTAGGATATACAGCAGTGGCTTGGGAAATGACTGACTGACTGACCCTTCACTTGACGAAGGCACAGAGCTTTGTGACAAGTCGTCAGTTAAATGCCAGGGTAAAGGTGCCCAATTACTAAATACAGAATTGGCCCACACAAAGACACATAATTATTTAAACAGACAGGAAGACAACAAAGTGGTAAACATAAACGTGATCTCCATTCATGAACTGTTGAACTGGGACCAAGAGTGACGTGGACCACTGGGGGCTTGTAGCACCTCTTTATGTTGCGAAGCAGGACTCACCATTATGAATGCCATCTAGGAATGGATCTCATTGCTACACTGGTGGTGGGGGGTTTGTCACATTTCAGTGGTGTTAATATGAACCAGGGGGACTTCAAGATCAAATTTAACCTTTGAACTTAGGTGCATGTAACTAAAAGTAAAATATTTAGATGAGTGAATAAAGGTGCAGACGAGGTGCAGCTTCATGAAGAATGTCCGAGCCACTCTGCTTGTCATCCACATTTGTCATTTGAAACGCCGCCGTGTTATTCATGATTGCTGTCCTTCAATGAGGGGCGCCTTCACTTTTGCACACTCGACTGTTTCTGCTCAGCTCACCTCTGCTATTTGCTCCAGGTGTTCACAATGGTGGACCGTACAACTTCCTCTTGTCCTATTATAGATTTGACTTCTCTGACTTCTTTGCCTTGGCGTCTCTGCTGGGGGTGTCCTCTACAACTGGGGGGTAACACAATATGTGGGGGTTTGCCATGTCACACATGTTTGTGGGCTGCAGGACCAAAGTGTTCATCATGAACAGAAGTCTAGTTTGGATCAATTATGGGAGCGATGAAGAAGGCGAGGCCGTGTTGACAAGTGTCAGTTCACGTTGTCACCTTCACTCGAGATGTTTGATCAGGTAGGGTGTGATGCGTGATTGGATTAGCTGCTTATCACCCATGGAGCAACTCCTGCTTGGTCTGAAGGCCATTTCAGCATCTAATCCCACAATTCAAAGCTTGATCAGACTTCACTCAGTGCTTATTATTCCTTTCATTAAGCTCAATTGAGATGAATCTGACCTTAGCGGACCCCATTAAATTTAATATGACGTACAAATGAGACATTAACGAGCTAAAGAACAAGTATGGCCAAACTATCACTGCATTTGTCAATCAGCATGAAATGACATCAGTTCTGCTTGTTGGGAAGCTTTAAGAACTCCAGTTGAGAAGGTGAACTCCTCAGCATGCAGTGCAGTCCAAGTGGTCCGTGCTGCAGGTCCAGTGTCCCAGGTGGGAGTTGAATGCCAGCTCTTGTCCCGGTCCCCTGGATGTCCTTGTGGATTTTCCTCCCATGTTTCCAAACCCATGCATGTTAGGCGAGTTGGAAATTTCAGATTGGTTGAAGTTTACTGCTTCGTGCACAGAGGTTGCTGAGACAGACTCCGGACCCCTAGCCAGGTTGGGACGGTCTGAGAATGTGACTTTACGTGACAATCATCAGACGCGTTTTTAAGGGTCTAATCCGAATTGTCAGCACACTTGGGTAAGGTTTACCAGATTAATGAAGGCCATGGTCTGTAATGGATTGTGGGACGTTTTGTTTTACTAAAAAGTAAAATGCAAGTATAAAGTTTACCAAACACTAAATGCAGAATTAGTCCACATAAAGATGAATCAGCTTTTGTTTATTAACCTTTAAGGACATTAAACTCCGTGTCTCAGATTTGCTGGTATGGGTTGACTCTTAAAACTTGATTTGATAAAACAATTTAATTTAATCACACACACACACACAGATTATATTACAGTAATATATATACACACACTACTAGTGAAAATTTTGGACACACCCCAAAATTTTCACATTTGTGACAGAAATTGATACCTTTTTCATTTTTGTATCAAAGTTCCATTAAATTGATTTTAATATGCAAGCAAGACATTTCATTGCGATGTACCATCTGTTGGAATGACAAATGCAATGCTTATGTCTCTGTTATATACCATTTGGTATGGGATTCGTAAAAGCAGTGCTAATATTTGTGATGCTCCATCTGTTGGAATGACAAATGCAATGCTCATGTCTCACTTATATGACAATTGGTATGAAATTCGTAAAGGTATTGTTAATGTTTCTGATTCGCCATCAGTTGGAATGACAAATGGAATGTATATATCTCTGTTATATACCATTTGGTATGAGATTTGTTAAAAAAAAAGTGTTAATATTTCTGATGCATTGTCTGATGGAATGACAAATGCAATGTATTTTATTACTACAATCATTTATGATGTGCCATCTGTTGGAGTGACAAAAGCAATGCATATGTCTCTCATATGCCATTTGGTATGGAGTTTGTAAAAAAGTGTTAATGTTTGTGATGCGCCATCAGTTGGAATGACAGAGACCTAACAACCAAATTGACACACATATATTTATCCTTCTTTTAAGGTGGATTAGTGCACAAATGACTGTCACATTGAAGCAGCGGCTTTGCTTTAAGGCTCGGTGTCATTTGCACCCATGTCTGCTCTGCTTATCACTAGTTGTCAGTATTTTGATATAATTTATGGAGCAAACAGCACAGCAATAAGGCAAATTGAAATAAAATTGGTAAAAGACAGTTAAGTGTTTGATGCTGTGACAAACAAAATGTGTTTCTGAATTTCTTCTAAATACAAATCCACTTTGCTGAATACAGAATAAAAAAAAGGGTGAGCTAAACAATGAGATTGAGGGGGCATGAGAGTGACCCACTGGTTTGAGGAACTAGTTGGCATGAAAGCCTGCAGCCACGGTGGGAGCCCTGAATGTGGGCACCCCTGATATGGAAGACCTTGGCCTGCTTGTCAGAATATTTGCTCGATACTAAAGTTACACACAATGGCTCCACCTGGTGGGCACACAGCCGCTGCTGTTTCTTGTTATCTGGGTGGTCCTGCCATGGAGGGCTCTGAATTCTGTCAGAAGAAGCACGACTTGCCATACTGAATTACGTCTTGCCCCAGACGGGCTTTGACCTTTCTCCACCTAAACACTGGGCAGGGTCTTATCTTGTATACCGCAGATAGTGCCCTGCTTACCCCTGGGCGGGTGACCCTGGTAGTGCCAGCCAGTGTGGTGGTCTGGCGTCCCGGGTGGCCGTTCCAAAAGGAGCTCTGCGTGTGAGTGAATGTGCACAAGCCAATGAGGGCACTGCCAGGATCGTCATTAGTTTTGCGATACAGAGGGCGCCTGATGGAGGCATTGGCACCAGTTGATAGGAGTGGGCACCTCGGCTCTCGCTGTTGCAGTATTGCTCCCTTGCCTTTCTTTCCTTCTTTCCACAGCCGTTTCAAATCTTTTTCTCTCCTTTTTTGCAGCCTTTGCCTTTCACGGCTTCCATTTGCCACCTGCGACTGGCTCACTGGTCACACAGGGAATCTTTGGGAAAGTTGTATGCAGTTTTGTCCATTTAGTGGAAGTTAAAATAGGGGGCGCCACCCATCAGAACTCCGAGAGCGCGTCACTTTGAGGAAGTGCGTAAAGTTAATCTTTATATAGCACATCAGGGCGAGGAGAAAACAAGAAGTCAGGAAAAGAGAACTGGAAAAATTGGAAATGACAAGACTGAGGTAAAGTAACATGCCAGTCACCAACAGCGGGTCACCTTGGCTACTGTGCTTTGCTGGTCCCCAAGTAGAGCTGCAGCATGCAGACCACTACACTCAGACCCCTCTGAACCTCACGGGGACACATCATTAAGTTTTGTGAGTAAAGGGAAGAGAAGGGGGCTTTATGATACTGCCCACCTCATTTGGGGGGGTCCTGTAATCTTCCACCTGGTGGGCTTTCAGATGACAGAATGTCTGCCACATCCTCGCTTCATGCATTTATGATTTGTTTGCATTCTTCATTACCATTGAGCCAGCGATGTGGTGCAGACGAGGGGCTCCGCCAACTAGAGGGCCGCATGGGCGGGTGGGGCAAAATGTATTGGTGTTTTTAATTGACATACAAACACTCAGACTCCGTACAACCATCTGGTCCCCATTGTACCGTTTTATATTACTTAACGCTTGATAACCTACACCAGTCGGCTACGGGTGGTCTTCCAAATCCCAGCTTCTCAGAGACTCTCTTTAGACGGGACGTCCTCGGTTCTTCACACAGCAGTTGTAGTTTGCTTTTCATGGGCGCCGACTTGTCATAACAGGGCTGGAGGGAAGCAAAAAGTCATAAAGTACAACATAAAAATATTCCTCAAAGTGACGTAGCGTAGAAGACGCCGACCCGGCAAAATAAAACCAAATGATGAAAACGGCAAGAGGCCCGCCGCTCCTGACTGCACCGACAACGGCCGACGTCACCCGAACTACAATTATCTCCCGAATGGACTGACGTTATAATTTCCGTGAATGCTTTGAACACCCAACCCCATCATTCCCCCCCCCAAGCGGCGTTGTTCACCACCATCACTGATGCCAAGCTAAGAACGTTCTCCTTAGCCTTCCACTCACAAGTCTTCGAGGCTGCGCACTGACTGGATGATCACATTTGTATACATTAGCGAGGATGCCGTAAACGGGAATCGTGGGTAAACGTTTAAAGATTCTCGTTATACAGTTAGCCCCTGTGATTCGAACGAGAAAATCTGCAAATAAGTTTTGGGCTCACGATTATACAGAATTCGACATTTACTGCACTACATAAAGGGCAGAAAGCGGGCAGAAACACGAGATCCAGCCAAGACCGCCCAGCAAATCCCGTGTGTGAGGCGGGCTGCTGACTCAAAGATGCGTGGCATCCCCCCCGGTTAAATTGTTTAGTGAAATTTTTACAAAATGTAACTTATTACAATAAGTGTGTGTGTATTTATGGTAGTAAATGACAAAAAAATGATTCATGTCACAGATAGAAGAGAAATCCAACAAAACGATAAATCACAGAGGCGGATGGTGGCAGCGTAGTTATACCATGAAGTCCCCCGTGTGCGGCCACCTCAGCGTCACGTGATGCCAGTGTGAAGTGGAGATTTGCAGAAGTTCGGAGCGCTCCCAGATGAAGGCGTCTTCCAAAAATCACACAAACTGGTGGGCGCAGGTCGGGAGAAAACCGGAATCCAAGGTGAAGCACTGAAACTTAAAAGACGCCACCGTCTGCGATCCTGATGGCTTCTTTGGACTCGCTTGTAAATCTTGTGCCTTCGTTTTTCACCCAGAAGCCTTTGCCTGCTAAAGCACAGGAGCCGCCCGATGACGCAGTGTTCCCGGGGGCTGCTGGGATTTGCGGTTCATTGAAGTAGCACTACGACAGTGCTGTCTGCGATATTCTGCAATAAGCAAACAAACAAACAAAATATATATATATATATATATATATACAGTACAGGCCAAAAGTGTGGACACACCTCCTCATTCAATGTGTTTTCTTTATTTTCATGACTGAAGGCATCAAAACTCTGAATGAACACCTGTGGAGTTATGTACTTAACAAAAAAAGGTGAAATAACTGAAAACATGTTTTCTATTCTAGTTTCTTCAAAATAGCCCCCCTTTGCTCCGATTACTGCTTTGCACACTCTTGGCATTCTCTCGATGAGCTTCAACAGGTAGTCACCTGAAATGGTTTTCACTTCACAGGTGGGCCTTATCAGGGTTATTTAGTGGAATTTCTTGCTTTATCAATGGGGTTGGGACCAGCAGTTGTGTTGTGCAGAAGTCAGGTTAGTTGGACGATCATTTATTTTTCAACAGGACACCTCCAGGCTGTGTAAGGGCTATTTGACCAAGAAGGAGAGTGATGGAGTGCTGTAAATGGTCATGAAGATAAAGAAAACACATTGAATGAGGTGGTGTGGCCAAACTGTATACTGTATGCTGTATATTTAGAGTCCATTGAATTATTGCTGATAAACTGTTAGATTGGCGAATTGTAAACCCGCCAGTCGCCAGGGCCCATCTCTACTTCAGTTTCATTGAATTTCTGTGATTATACGGGGTGGCCCACCACACCTTCACCGGGATCTTTTAATTGCTGCACAAGTGTTGTGTGGTGAGCCTCCATATACGCGTCGATATGTGCTTCTGCTAACACCGGCCTGCTGCACCAGTTTTCTGGTGGGCTTCTGTCCAGCGGCACACGAGACGAGAGTCGTCTTGGTGGAGGTGGCCCACTTTTCCGTGGCCCACCCTGTATAATCACAGAAATTCAATGAAACTGAAGTAGAGGTCGGGTTTACAATTCACCAATCTGACAGTTTGCCATCAATAATTCCATTTTTTGTTTGTTTCTTTTACAGCTTATTGCAGAAAAGCGCAGACGGCACTCTAGTAGTGCTACTGAAATGAACCACAAATCCCAGCAGCCCCCCCGGGAGCACCGAGGCTCCCAACCTGTGGGCTGCGGCGGACCCCACGTGTAACCCAGCCGCTCCCGAACCTGATCGCTCTTAACCCGCAGTGACCGCACCACAGGTGGGTTGTAACCGACCTGTCCGATGCTTGTGCCCAATTCACCAAGGAGGAGAAACACCGAAGGGGGCGCCGCTGAACCCGAAAAACCAGAACACAACTCCACCAAGCACAGCTTAGGCTTGAAAGAGAGCGGATTTCGTACCCAGGGACACGTTCACGGGATGTTTTACGATTCTAGAAAATTGGATTCTTAAAACATGTACTAGAAAAGTGTTATACGCACACGAGACGAGTTGATAATTCACTAAACATCAAGACGTAAGAGTTAGAATTGAAAAGGCTTATGCTACTGTAGCGGTCGGGTGCCGCTAAGATTCACACCGTCGAAGAGACGGCGATTTATTAATTTATTTAGGAGAGACTCCTGGGACGCCCCTGAGCCTCACACACTCACAAACAGAGACAAAAAGCCACCGGAAATAAAACAGCGAATAATCAATAATTAACAATGATAATGAAAACAACAATCCCACGCCAGTCGCTTCACGGCAAAGTTCAATAAACACGAAAACAAACCACAACGATAAACACTCACGATAAAGTCCATGGGAAACGGCAACGGGTGAAATGTAATGAAGAAGACAGAGCGTCCAGAGATCCGCACAAGTCTGCCCTCAACATCTACAGTATGTATTATATAGTGCCTTTCATATCTGGCTAGATAGCTATTATATTGTATAGTGCCTGTATTATATAGCAAGACAAGTCAAGTTGTGGAGCGGGCACTGGCACAGCACATCAGCACACCCACCACGTGACGAAACAACTCAGAATCCCAGTTGGCAACCCCCCAGGCAGATATGCGGTCCGGTCCCACCCTCTGGAAATGACCCTCTATCAGCCGCTGCCAGGTGTTACGTGGGGGTCCCCTTGGCCTGGTCCAGCCACTAGGGTCCCCAACAATGAGCCGGATCACCCTCAGGTAATGGCGCCACGTGGCCATAGTGCTGTAACTGATGCCGTCTAACAATGCAGGTCATGTGCCTCATTTGGGACTCCATGAGCGACACAAACTCAAACCAGCGGGACACCAGGACCCTCTAAAGAGACACACATGAAGGAGTCCAGTCTGTCCAGTCAGACACACAGTACCGAAGGAGTTCAGTCTTCGTCTCTGGTCACTGGGTAGCGTCCATGTCTCTCAAACAGGGAGCACCAGGACTCTAAAGACGATGAAACAGCTTGGGATCCTGGTTGGCAACACACCAGGGCAGACATCCGGTCCAATCCCACCCTTTGGAAATGACCCCTAGTTGTTACATGGGCATCCCCTTGGCCTGGTCCAGCAGCTCAGGTCCTCAATAAAGAGCCGGCTCATCCTCGGGTAATGGTGCCACATGGCCGTAGTGCCATAACTGACACTCCCTCACAGTGCAGGTCAAGTGCCTCATTCAGGACCCCGTGAGCAACACAAAGTCAAACCAACAGGACATAAGGACCCTCCAAAGAGACACACATGAAGGAGTTGAGTCTTCGTCTCTGGTCACTGGGTAGCGTCCATGTCTCTCAAACAGGGAGCACCAGGACTCTAAAGACTTGGACCTGAGATATCGGGAGCACCACACACCCCCTTTCCAGCGACCTCATGACCCCCCCCCCATGCCCTCCCACTCCGTCTACTGGCTTCATAGGAAGAGTCACCAGAGACATGATTGTCACTGCCGAGGTATGGGAATATAAAGATGGTCCCTGAGATGGTGAAGACGGGCACTCCTTTCTTCGCAGGATGGCCATAAATCCCCAGACAGTCCTCATGTACACAGGCAGATGGCAGACCATCCCGACGCCAACCACGAAACACAGGTGACCCAACAGAAGGCAGACAGACAGGACCTTTTTGGTCACAGGCTCCCCTTTTAAAAGCCACGCTGACCTCCTTTGACCCCAACAGCCCCTGCACCCTCAGCAGACGACCAATCAGCGCCACTGCAGGGACTGCTGGGAGTTGCAGTTTCCACTACACTACGTATGACACGACAGATGTTTGTATTATTTTGGTCTAAGGCTGAGACCCCCAATAGTTCATAAGCCAGAGAGCCGAAAGGATACCCCCCCACCCCACAGAGAGCGAATGTGAACTCTTTGGTTGTAAATTATGGTAGCCAGTGCTGAGACAGTAGGGGGACACAATAGTCTTCATCAAACAGGTAAGCGGGGGTCTGACAGAATTATTGGTGGAAGGCTGGGAGTCGGAGGAGGAATAACGAGAGTAAAAGGCGCCTGTGGCCGGCCGGAGGCTCGTTGCTCCGTCTGAGCCGAGTGTGTTATGTGCGCCTGATCCTGCTGCCTGTCCTGAGACTCCGAGTGCCATCTCTGGCGCTGAGGGTCCCCCGGCCATGTCTGTCTGCTTCAACACGTTCAAGTCGTCACTCGAGCCCCTCCTCCTCCTCCTCCTTCCACAGGAGTTTCTAACCCTCTGCTGATCACGCTGGTCCCCAGTTGAGCACAATCCTTCAAGCTGGGGGACCCAAAGGGTGGGTCGCAAACACATCGTCACAAGAGAAACAAAAAAAAAGGCTGGGAGACACTCGTCTAAACTACCCTGCTCGCCCCATAAAGGGGTCTGCCGAGTGTAAGCATCACGAGCCCCCAAATAAAGAGGCACTTCTGAGGTCCTTGTGGAGTGTAGGATTTAACAAAGCATCCAATCAAGACGCAAGACGTGTAAAACAACCAATCGTAAACCCCCTACTGCACACTTGGGGTGGGGGTTGGGGGTGCGATTCTGGCGTCAGGCTGAGCCCACTTTAAAGGTGGGCTGTGATTCGGATTCCGCACTCATTTATTTCATTATGAAGCTTCTGGTACTGCTGGACTGGGACGCGAGTGCAGCGGGTGACACCTCACTGGGACACTGGGAGGTTAGACACGGTGGCTGGAGTGCCAGCCCTGCCAACAGCCCCCCAAGTTATCCCTGTCAGTTGGAGGAGCTGCCAGACAATTCCAGAACTTCCCTGTGTGTTCGTGAGCCCCACTTCAATTCCTCCAAAGTTTTTTCTTGCCTTTCTTTGCTTTTATTTTTGATTCCTTCATTCCCATTGCATTTACCTTTTTTTTTTTTTTCATTTGTTCATTTACAATTTGTAATGCACCTCACTGTTTATGTTTTTAAATTCCTGGAAAAGAAGGAAAAAGAGGCATCAAGGGGCGACAAACTTCCCTCAAAAAATGGGGCCCCTCCGTCCCCCAATAAGGAGAGCCTGATGCCAGTTAGCGAGAGCCCAGCGGCCGAAGAAATCGCAATTGTTGAAACACACGAGACAAGTAAGTATGTCACATGGTCCGCCACGCTGGAAACCCGCTGAGGTCGGGTGCCAGTGCCAGTGGGGGGCACACGGGGTACAGCAATGGCACCATCTCCACTGCATTAGCAACTGCAATGAAACAAACGACTGACTGCCTGCCTACCTGCCTGTGGTTAAGTGACGTTCAGGACAGGGGTGACTTGATTTGGGATATTGTGATTGTTATTGAGCAGAAGTGGCTCAAGAAATGTTACCGGGGTCTCCATTATACCAGTATAGCGCCTCCCATAGCGCCTCACTGGGACTGCAAAGTTTATCTGGTTTTTTTTTTTTTTTTTTTACATTTTTTTCCTTTACATTCATTCTAGTGTGTCTGTGTTTGTGCGTTTATTTATACATCTATGTATTTAATTATTTAAAGAACATCTGGCAGATTTCACTCTGAAAAGTCAGATATCCCCCTGGGGACAAATTAAATTCTATCTATTATATAGCACCTTTCACATCTATTATATTGTGCCTGTATTATATAGCGCCTTTCACATATTAAATAGTGCCTTTAACATTTAT
>JANRMT010062851.1:1338551-1370082 GCA_026402145.1 Polypterus bichir lapradei | reverse complement strand
TCCGGACTCTGAACTCAGATCTGCTCCTAATAGTTTATTTATATGCCATACATTCGTTACGCTCTTTAGTTCAGACGTTTCTTATTAATAACTAACATCTGTTCACTGATTTATAGTTTAGCGTTGTGCAGTTCTTCAGCCATGTTGCACTGTGGTGGTCCTGGCTGATGTGATCTCATGCCACTGTACGCTGCAATACGACGTATCGGTTTGACGACAGCAAGGCCTCTTGAGCCGACTTGAGGCCCCAGCCACGTGGGCTGCAGACTTCGGACCCCTCGACCTCTTCCTACACCTGAGACCTTCAGCAGACGAGGACAAAGACTTGACTGGTAACTCACGAGTGTAAGAAACGAGAGGAGACCATCCAACCCACTTGCCGCTTCTTTGTTTAGCTCTTAGCTAAGTGGTCCCGATATCCCACCCGAGTTCTTCCTAAAGGTCCATCAAGGTTTCGGCTTTGACTCGCTGCTTTATTCCCAATTCCCCAAAACTCTCAAAGTGCTTCCCCAGATTTTAGTCTTTTACTTGACCTTCTCAAATTAAAATATTCCATCAACGTCCTCAACTTTGCACTTCACCATTCGATCGAAGGAGTTCCACCGCCAAGAGTCCACTTTAATCGATGCCTTCTGAGAATTTTAAAGATCCTCTCCTCGGCTCAACTCCCTGAGCCCATCAGTGTAGGCCGCGGGGCGTCTCGTGCTGCTCCGTTTCCGAGTTTGCGGTTTGAAGGAGTTCCACCGCCAGGGTCCTCTTTAATCGACTTTTGAGAATTTCTCTGAAGGCTAAAATGTCTTCCACTGTACCGATCCTCCCATCTCTGTGCACTCCTCACTGCCTCAGGGTTACGACTCACCTTGGCACAAGCTGGGCCCGCACACCCCCCAAAGTGGCACTCGTTCCATACGTGGGTCACATGGGCTGCAGTCACATTCTCTGGGGTTGAGGACTCGCACTTCATGACGTCTGGCGGTCTGATGGAGGGTCCTGGCCTTGGCGGATGCCACAATGACGTCTGACCAATGCAGCGTATCTCGCAGGAGGATGAGCAGTCCGGGGTTGGTTGGTCATGGTTTGGGTAAGCCCCTTTAAACTCCAGTGAAGAAGAAAAAAAAACATTGCAATGCTTTAAATCATAAGGGTCACCAACTCGATTCCTAGAGGACCACCATCACTGCAGGTTTTCATCCTAACCCTTTTTCTAATGAGTGTCCTGTTTGTGCTGCTAATGAACTTCTTGTTAATTCATTTTATTTATTTATTTACTTTTTATTAATTTTATTGCAATCCATACAAAGCAATCAAGTTTTTCCAAAAAGAAAAATTGAGTTAAGGACAGATCGATCCCCACCCCTGTGATAAGTCCTTATTTTGTTTTGGAAAAACAGTGATTAGTGCTTGGCGAAAGGTTTGAGGAAGAGATTGGTTATATCTGGCTTCTGTAAATGTTGCTAATAAGAGGGGAGCTAGCTGAGCAGAGAATTTCTTGTAAAATTCTGCAGGGTAGCCATCAGGGCCTGCTGCTTTCCCGCCTTGGAGTGACTTTATAGCATCTAGTAATTCTGATAACGCCAGAGGTTTATCAAGTTCCTCCGCACTAAAAGTGTCTATTTGTGGTATCTGTAATGTATTCAGAAATGTATTAGATTGTGTGTTGTCTTCTTTAAACTCAGTAGTATATAGGGATTTATAGTAGTCTCTGAAAGTGTGCATTATATTTTTGTGTTCGACGATTTTATCTCCGTTCGTGTTGGTGATTACCGAGATTGCGTTGTGCACTTCTTGCTTGTGAATTTGTTGAGCTAAAAGCTTATTAGCTTTCTCTCCATGTTCATAATAATGTCTGGATTTGTAGATTAGTTGTTCAGTTTCTTTAGTTGTCAAGAGGTTTAATTCCAAATGTAGAGCCTGCCTCCTCCGATGTAGAGTCTCGCTTGGTAGTCTGGCGTGTTCTTCATCTATTTTAGTAATTTTGCTTTTTATCTCTGCTACTTTCTTGGCTTTGGATTTATTTCTTGTTAATTCATTTTAATTGAATTGCTTTTTAAGATTTGTTCCCCTGAATTGCTTCATTTGTTTCCTTAAATGGCACCCAAACAGAAATGAAATGTGAAGTGAGGGAGCCAACAGAAGACCAGCTAAGTCAGGGCCTCAAACTCCAACCAGTTGCTCAAACAGGCGCAGAGTCTTGATGTTCATTAAACTCGTTCTTTAATTTCGTGGCTCGTTGCTGCTCTCGCTATGCAATAGCAGACATGTCCGACGTTGTGGATTTTCTCTTGTTAAAATGGACCCGAGCAGACCAGCATGCCGGAGACCCTCACCTTTCTTTATTTCCAGATATTTTATGATGGACAGACAATTTGCTGGTCGTGTTTTGTCTCATTTTGTATCTCATTGTTGCTTGGCTGCTAATTAAGGAAAAAAAAAAATTAAGGGGTCCGAGTCGATTAAAATTAGTTCAAAAGAAGTTAATTAGGAGCAAAAACAGGTCACTGATTAAGAAAAGGGACTTAAGATAAAAACCTGCAGCCACTGCGGGCCACCAGGACTGGAGTTGGGGACACCTGCTCTAAACCAAGGGTTCTCAACCTGGGGCCATAGGATTTTCCAAGGAGGCCACAGGTGGAAATTATGTAAAAGCGGGGGGCACAGAGAGAAGATGGAAACAAAGAAAACTGAGACGTGAAGAAACAAGAAAACAGAAGTGAAGCGACTGTGCTTCCCAGTGGACGAATCGCCAAGCGCACTCTGTGGCTCCAACCTTCAACCTCTGCACGCGTAGGTCGATTTCAGTATCTCGTGCGTCATGGGAAAGGTGCGTGGCGGCAGCATAAGTATCATTTCCGTATCTCTAACTAGCAACAAGAACAAGTCACTAATTAAGAAAAGGGTTAGAATTTAAAACCTGCAACCACTGGAGTCCTCCAGGACCGCAGCTGGGGACCCCGGTCTATATAAGTCAATGTCAATGTATTTATATAACACATTTAAAACAACACTGGAATACTGTGGCCAAAGTGCTTTATAATAGAATAAAAGAAAACAAAGAAATAACACAAACTGAAATAAAATATATGAACATAAATGATAAATAGAAGTAATGTTACATAATCACAAAGGGGAAACCATCAGTATTACTGAAGGTCACGGAATGCAAGTGAATAGAAAAGAGTCTTTAATCTCATTTTGAATTGTCGACGACTCCTTTACGTGACAAGGTGAAGAGTCCCACAGATGAGGTGACACAGTCCTGTCTGTCCCCCTTAGTCTTACACTCAGTACGAGGGACAACAAGAGACAACTGACCAGAAGATCTAAGCACTCTGGATGGCTGGTGTAAAACACACAGTTCAGATAAACAGGCAGGAGGGAGCCCATGTAACGATTTAAAAACTAGCAACAAGATTTTAAAATCAATTCGAAAACTGACAGGCAGCAGCCAGTGTAAAGAAGCTAATATTGGAGGAACAGAATCAGACTTTCTTGCCCCAACCAGGAAGCAAGTGGCAGCATTCTGGACCAACTGTGACCTCCGTATCAGAGATTTGCTAATCCCAGAATACAGCGAGTTGCAGTAATCGTGGCGCGAGAAGATAAAAGCAAGAGTAGCTTTCTCAAGATCCCTAGAAGATAAAAAAGGCTCGATCTTACCTAATAGACAAAGCTGGAAAAAGCAACTCTTGACTACAGAATTGACTTGTTTCTTAAAAGAGAGGTTACTGTCAAAGATAAGATTACAGACTTGAGGTTTGCAAAAGACAGAGAAAGAGCCGACAAGTCCAAGACCAGTGTGGGCTTTAGTTGAAGGACCCACTATAAGCACCTCCATTTTATTTTGATTCAGAAATATGTATGTATATGTATGACCGCATGGCTTAACAGGACTCTAACATCATTGACAGGTTTGCAGATGACACAGCTATGACAGTCCTCATCTCTTAATAACAATGAGCAAGCAGGCTTATCTGGATGAAGCTGACAGCCCTTCACACTGGGGTCAGGACCACAGTCTTCCCATGAATGTCAGCAAGACAAAGGGAGCCCATTTTGGACTGTGGGAGAAAACAGAGATGACACCAGCAGCCACTTGGCATTAGTAGCCTTCGGGGCGGACAGTTTCAGATCCCTCGGTCTCCACATCAGAAGAGGACCAGACCTGGTCCATGCATACCAACACCTTGGTAAAGAAGTCGCATCACCATTACTACCTCAGAGATTTTTTTCCCCAAATACTCAAGAAGTTCTACATCATCAACCACTGAAAAAGTATCCTGTTTTACTGCCAGGTTTGGAAACCGCAAGGCTAAGCAGAGTGGTGTGGTCAGCTAAACGAACCATTGGGTTTGCACTCTACAACTTCAAGGACATCAAACCAAGCAAATTCAAAACAGGGCAATAAAGATTATTATGGATAGCAGCCCCCCAGCAATGGCATCTTCTCTGTGCTGCAATCCAGTAAACACTATGGCTGCCTGAAAAGCAGTTCAGAGAGACCGAGGAGGAGCTTCAGTCCACAGTCCATCTGCAAATGAGGACAGCGCCATAGAGATACAGGATGTCACAGTCCTCTTATATTATTTACGCTGTCATTGATTTTATAGGGTTAAGCGACTTTTACCTGCTAAGCCTTACAGTACATACGGTGCATCCGGAAAGTATTCACAGCGCATCACTTTTTCCACATCTTGTTATGTTACAGCCTTATTCCAAAATGGATTAAATTCATTTTTTTCCTCAGAATTCTACACACAACACCCCATAATGACAATGTGAAAAAAGTTTACTTGAGGTTTTTGCAAATTTATTAAAAATAAAAAACTGAGAAATCCCATGTACATAAGTGTTCAGAGCCTTTGCTCAATACTTTGTCGATGCACCTTTGGCAGCAATTACAGCCTCCAGTCTTTTTGAATATGATGCCACAAGCTTGGCACACCTATCCTTGGCCAGTTTCGCCCATTCCTCTTTGCAGCACCTCTCAAGCTCCATCAGGTTGGATGGGAAGCGTCGGTGCACAGCCATTTTAAGATCTCTCCAGAGATGTTCAATCGGATTCAAGTCTGGGCTCTGGCTGGGCCACTCAAGGACATTCACAGAGTTGTCCTGAAGCCACTCCTTTGATATCTTAGCTGGCCGTGTGCCTAGGGTCGCTGTCCTGCTGAAAGATGAACCGTCGCCCCAGTCTGAGGTCAAGAGCGCTCTGGAGCAGGTTTTCATCCAGGATGTCTCTGTACATTGCTGCAGTCATCTTTCCCTTTATCCTGACTAGTCTCCCAGTTCCATCCCCACAGCATGATGCTGCCACCACCATGCTTCACTGTAGGGATGGTATTAGGCTGGTGATGAGCGGTGCCTGGTTTCCTCCAAACATGACGCCTGGCATTCACACCAAACAGTTCAATCTTTGTCTCATCAGACCAGAGAATTTTGTTTCTCATGGTCTGAGAGTCCTTCAGGTGCCTTTTGGCAAACTCCAGGCAGGCTGCCATGTGCCTTTTACTAAGGAGTGGCTTCCGTCTGGCCACTCTACCATACAGGCCTGATTGGTGGATTGCTGCAGAGATGGTTGTCTTTCTGGAAGGTTCTCCTCTCTCCACAGAGGAGCTCTGACAAGAGTGACCATCAGGTTCTTGGTCACCTCCCTGACTAAGGTCCTAATCCTCCGATCGCTCAATTTAGATGGCCGGCCAGCTCTAGGAAGAGTCCTGGTGGTTTCGAACTTCTTCCACTTACGAATGATGGAGGCCTCTGTGGTCATTGGGACCTTCAAAGCAGCAGAACTTTTTCTGTAACCTTCCCCAGATTTGTGCCTTGAGACAATCCTGTCTCGGAGGTCTACAGACAATTCCTTTGACTTCATGCTTGGTTTGTGCTCTGACATGAACTGTCAATTATGGGACCTTATATAGACAGGTGTGTGCCTTCCAAATCATGTCCAATCAACTGAATTTACCACAGGTGGACTCCAATGAAGCTGCAGAAACATCTCAAGGATGATCAGGAGAAACAGGATGCACCTGAGCTCAATTTGGAGCTTCATGGCAAAGGCTGTGAATACTTATGTACATGCGCTTTCTCAGTTTTTTTAATAAATTTGCAAAAACTTCAAGTAAACTTTTTTCACGTTGTCATTATGGGGTGTTGTGTGTAGAATTCTGAGGAAAAAAATGAATTTAATCCATTTTGGAATAAGGCTGTAACATAACAAAATGTGGAAAAAGTGATGCGCTGTGAATACTTTCCAGATGCACTGTATTGTTCTGTGTGCATCTGATCCCACAACGGCGAATGGAGAGATAAACCACAAGTTCATACAAATTATATATAAAAGCTTTGATTTAAATACATTTTAATGACTTATTAGAAGGTTATATACACAAAAAGGTCACATTGCCAGCTTTATACGACACACCACTGGGAACATGAAGTTAACAACCCAGAATGGTGCAGTAATCCAGATAAAGATGAGACGATTTTCATTTTGGAGACAAAATACCAGTGGCAGGTGGAAAAAAAAAAAAAAAAAAAAAAATGGAAACAAAACAGAAGAAATAAAAAGTACAATGCAACTTTTTTTTTTTTATTTTCAGATTTTTTTTTTTTCTCAGTTTACAGTGGAGTGATTTGGGGGTAGAGGGGGCGGGAGGGGAGGAGAGTAAAGAGGAGACCCCAGCCATCCCACACAACCCTGCAGAACTCAGGATTTTTCTTATATTGCCCTTCCAAGATGAAATTTCAGTATTTACACAAAATAATGGCTAACATTGTAGAGAGTGCCATAAACTTAAAATTGCTGAAGTGAAGGCTACACAAATAAAGTAGGAGCAGATCATGGATGAAGAGAGGCATAAAACACAGATGTTAAAATACATATATTAAAAAGCGGCTTGCATAGCAACTGGCAATACATTGGGAATCATGCCATCCCTTCCAGCTTCGGATTAGTCCCACTCGGGTAACAGAGGAGTGGCAGTGGTCAGTCAAGATGGTGGGTGAGTGCTGATGTGTGCTGGTGGCATTATGTAGGCATGAAATGATTCTGTATTCCCATATTTGAACAACCTGAGCGCTGGGTGTAATTTTGGAATCTTTGGGGTTTTTTTTTTTTTGTTTCATTTTTATTTGAAGAAACACGGAAAGAATCAGGTTTGCTTTTTAAAGAGAATTTGAGATTCACGCCAAAGCCCTCCTGGCTCACCAGCTTGCACCCAATACGCTGGCTACAGAACAAAGGAATGTGTTTCCATACTTTGGCCATTCAAATAAAACAAGGCTCTGAGCATTCAGCAGTTTAATGAAAGAAGGCAGCATGATGGAAACTGCAAACCCCAAACACATGATAACAGTGACACAATTTTGACTGGGATGTTGAGTGTGTCGAAGAAGCAAAGGAAAAATTCATGTGACAAGTGCTAAACACTTCTGGTGTCTTCTTCCATGCCCAAGACAACAGAAAAACATTTTAGTCTAAATAACAAAGCAATGTAAAGGCTCCTCAGGTCAACATAAATATACAAACATATAGACACAGATATACATCTTGAGTTTACTGAGCAGATGGGAAGTACATAAGCAAAGACAGCCACACTTATGTGACCTTTGCAGAAGACTTGTCTTAAACAAGACGAGGGCACAAAGAGCAGCAGACAGCCACAGGGCACTCAGTGCCCAATTCTAAACAACAAACTCGAATCCAAGTGCTCGATACAATTCCTTTGCAGGCTTTTGTATAGGAGAAAAGGAAATGGCACACTAAGCTGGAGTTCAGGGGGTGAGAGAAGGGTGGGGAAGGTCACTGAATGTCACTCCACTCTAAACCTCCATGGGGACACAGACATGAACTACTGATACAAAACACCCTTTTCAGAACTTTGTCCAAGCCCCTCAACTCTGCTACATAGTGTGCTATAAGTGTACACCTAATATATTAGAAAAGGATGCCAGCCCTCCCCCCATGCGTCCATCCTAAATTTTCAACCTACTCTGTAATGTTTATTTCGGTGACAAAAAAAGGTTTAAAAACAGATACTAAACTTCCTTAGGTTCACTAAAAACTGTGAAAAATCTGACTGATGTTTGAATATCAAACAGCAGAATCTTTAATGCCAAAAGGAAAAGGAGAAAAACAAAAAAAAAAAAAAAGAAAAAAAAAAAAAAAAACACAAGCAAAAAAATCCTTCTGTCGTGTTCATCGGTGAGCCGCTCGCATTGCTGTCTGAAGTCGCTGTTTGGTGTCCTCCATTACTGGTAGCGCTGTCCCATTCTCAGTCTCTTTATTGAGAGATTTGCTACCAGAAACTCGTCGAATGTTTCTTGGAGGCCGATCCTGCAGCTCACTGTGGTCCCCACAATCAATCACTGGATCATCCAGCAGTGGAAAATTGCGCCTCTCCCATGGTTGGACAGTCTAAAAAAGGGAAGAAAAACGAAAAGAAAAAAAAAAAAAATGGAACGCTTGTTGCATTAAATTGTGTCATGCAATGCAGTAGATAATTTGTTGGCTTCAAGCCAGAGCACCAACATAAATGCATACCAGTTCTTCAAAGCTTAAATCAGGTGTGGAGCAGCGCGTGTCTTCACTGGACTGTGGCCGGTGGGAATCCCGTGAGCCAGGAGTGTATGGGTTGGAAATCAGATCTGGACTGGCAGGACTGCATGGAGAAGGCATAGGAACAAAGTCTTGCAGCGTATGGAAGTGCCCAGTATCAGGTGATGAGGGTTGTGGTGTTGAGGGGTTTGTACCCCCAAGCAGTGGGGTTGTCCTTCCATCCAATGACTTATATGACCTAAACATTGAAAAACACTTAAAAGTCATGAGGGGTGGAGGGTTTAAAAGGGATTCAGAGAGAGACAGAGAGAAAGAGACAAGAGGAGGAGACATGTTCTTGTTTCACTTGCCCTCTAACAGAAAAGCATAAAAAAGTGAGGTGCAATTTTATCACATGGAATATTAGGGTAGAGTCTGGTCAGGTCAGGTTAGGTTGGGGAACATGCACTGGTACAGCGTGTTGCTGCACCCACCACACAACAAAACAGATTTGGATCCTGGTTCCCGTGTGCTGCAGTGCAGCGAGCAATGCCTCAGCACCATACCAGTTCCAATCCCCATTGGTTCTTCGGTAGTTTTGACTCTTCTGGGGATGAGGCTCCCGAGGGCTTTCCCCTCATCCCCTTCATAATGCGAGCAGCCAGCTACTCCCGTGGACAACAAAAAAAGTCCTGTCTATTGCTTTGGAGTGGTGTGAAGGTTTTTTTTTTTTTTTTTTTTTTTTAAATTCAGGGGCTGGAGTTCCAACCCTGCCACCAACCCCCAAGTTCTCCCTGCAAGTTGGAGGACCGTTTGCAGGGTGGATGCAGATTAACGTGATTGGGACAGAGGGTAAAGAGTGACAGTAAAATTTCTTTGTGGACCTACTGATCCCAAGAGTTCAGAGGTGTGGAGTAAGACACCATAGAGCACATAGGGTTACCATGGTTCTCTTTTAAGGATTAGTTCAGTATTTTTCACGTTAAGGAGTTATTTTTTCCAAAAGCATTGTATGTATTAATTTGGCACAGGAAACTGTGCTATAATTGAAGTGTTTTAATGATTTAAAATACTGTTGCCAGCTTTTTGAAAAGAAAAGATTTCAATAAACTTTTTTCATAGATTTTTGGCACAGTTGATCCTAACGTGAGCATACAGGCCCTGGTCACAGCAACCATTGTAGGTAACTACAGAAGTAAAGAAAGCACAAAACCACACACAACATTGACTTTCTGTTTCTTCATAGTTGGAAATATCACTGGTATAAAATGCTCAAACTCCAGGAAACAACAACCATGGAGGCCAAAGTTTGCCATAGGGAGAGAAAGGCAACAAGGCAAAGAGCATAGCTGGACTTCCTTCAAAATCACAAATCCATGTCTTATTTTTTTTCTAAAAAATGACACAGACACAGTACGTCTAGACATGGATCAATAATCAGACATTTTTGGCTTAAGTATGTAAGCATTTGGTAAGTTTGAAATCCTTTGTTTTCACATTTGTACTATTACCTTTTAGATGTCATTTTAAGAACATAAGTTATTTTACTTAAGAAAAAAATTATCTAAAACACCATAGTGGGAACAAAACTTCAATTTGAAAAACACCAAACTTACTCTTTAATGAATAAATTCATGAGAAAAATTAAATTCTTCTTAGGGATTGAAGGTGCTTTTAAATAAATACACTTTTAATATTAAATAGGAGATGTTGTCAAGAGAGCAAACTCAAGGTCTCCCTTCATGGGAGTTTTGACTTTCAATTACATAACATAGTTCAGTAAAAGTAAAGTGCAACTGTGCAAAGGTATGCTCTCTGAACCAAACTAAAGATGACAGCTCTTCAAAAAAATAATGGTGATGGCAAATGCAATTTGCATGGGCTGTGGTGTCAAAAATTACTTAAAAATGCAATACAAGGAGAAAAGCAAGTTCAACCCACTGCCAGAAAAAAAAAATAAAAATCAATGCAATACAGCATAAGAGTCTCAATCCTCCTTGGCAGGCCTCAACGTCACAGATGATGAGCTTATGACAGGTGTAAGGCATACCTGCTTCCTCGCCTCTGAGCTGGAGCACTGGCTGTCCACGTCCACCGTGAACGTTCCAGTTCTTCACACTTCAAATGCATGGCAGCAAACATGGCATCTGACAAGTCTTCAACCTAGGCAGAGAGACGCAACATTTAATTGAACTATACTGCACAAATAAGGCTGCACTTTGAAATAAACATTTAGGAATTTTAAATGCTCCTAAATATCCACTTTAAATTATCTTTTCACCACACCCTGCAATTACATGTATTTAATGACCATTTAGATGGAAAATGAGCTAATCACTCATGGTGACACTCGAGTAATGGGTGCAGACTTGCAAAAAAAACAAAACAAAATGCAGGATTGTCATGTTTTACTTTAGAACACATTATTCAATGTTGTACACATCTGTTCCAATTCAAGGCTTGCGATACGAATCTGAAGGTTGCAAATATGGAGCACCTCTTATGCTTTTTAGGTCTGAGGCAGACAAGATGGTTCAGAACTCAAATGTGTTCTGGAATTAGAGTCAATGCTCTTTAGGCAACTTTTAGTTAATAGGTGTGTATGGTGTAAAAATAGCACTGCCAGTGTTGAAACATGACAATCATCAGACTTCCACCTTTAGCATGCAGATTCAAGCAATTGGCAAATTAAAAATAACCGGACCTGATGAACTTGAACAGCTAACCAGCAGAACCTTGCTAGAGGTCCTGCTGAAAAGAACACCACAATAAAAGGCACTCAATTGTTCTATTTAATAAAGATTTAGGAGTCTGAGATTTTTGTCTTACCTCTGCAGCATCATCTTCTTCAGCAATTGGTTGTGAACAAATGTCCACTTCTCTCCAACTGGGAAAATAATTAGAAAACTGAAATAACTGACCACCAAAAGTGTTGAGCATTCAAGTTCTGTGCTTAACATTTTTATCAGTAAACACTATTTATTGTAACATTTCAACATTTCATTGATATGCTAGGTGAAAACAGATAAGATGACAGACAGAACTTTTCACCAAGTGGGGGATTTGGCTTTTCATAGATAGTCACTAAATAAGCAAATATTATAATAAATACACATCATAATTACTAAAAAGAAAGAAAAACTGACATTACTAAAAGTAAAAATACACAAATCAGTCCCAGTGAGGCACTATAAAGGGATATTGCTCTAAGTATAAAGGAACCCCAGTAGCACTTCTTGACACATTTCTTCTAGGAATTTTTTTTAGCTGAAAATACTCAATGTTAGTGTATCAGAGACAGAGATACCAGGAATACTGAAGAACAGCACCATGGAAAGTTCATGAGAAAAAGCCAAATGGAGATCAGCAGCACTGCACTAAGACATTTTCATAAGCGCTTTTTGACTTTTGGCCACAATTCTAAAAAAATGTGGCATTCCAAAATAAAAAACACAACGTTAAAGTCAAACCATAAGATTTGTATATTGCTGATGCCAAAAGAAATGTTTTGCATTGATAAAGAATTAAAAGTTACCATAAAGACTTCAAGATTCTGTATATTATTTATATTTAATATAAGTGTCCATGCAAAATAGGAATCACCATGGTAGAAACAGTTCTTTTTTGAAACCGTAAGCACTGATCTGAGTAGAACTTAAGTGACAAGATACTGAAGCAGGAAACTGATGTGTCTTAGGAGACAAAGCCTTTACATACATACATTTATTTTTTTTTTACCTTGGGGTGAGGATTTCCTTGTACTGGAGTTTCTCCACTCTTGTTGTAGCGGCAACTGACATTGGAATAACAATATTGTTTATGTCAAATGAGCTTTCACCTCTTCGTCTCCGAACAGGCTGCAACATGAAACACAAAACAGATATGTAAGCAAGAGCAACTGACAATCTGGCGGTGCTGGGATGCACAAAAAATTTAAGGACTGGCTTATATTACATTAGCAAGAAAGTGTTTCACATGCTGGGTTCCATTTTTGAAGCATACAATCCAACCTATTAAAACGTCTCAAATTTTGATTGTTTTGCTGCACACTTCACAAGAAGATAAATCTCATTTCCATTAGCCTGTTTCTTAGTGCTGGTTTACCTTTCAACAATTTTGTGTCATTGATACAATGGGATCTATGCAAATCCTTCAATTATAACTTGCCTCTATATGAGGACGAATAATTAGTTAAAAAAAAAAAAAAATCAATCAGGAGTGGTCTCGCCTAGACTGTCTTGTATACTCAGATATGGGGACGGATATTTGAAGAGTAAACTGCAAGACAATGATTATATTTTTAAAATATGTGCATTAAAGAACCATCCACAACAAATTAAATATATATTTGATATTAGTGACTCAGGCACCACCGCGAGTGGCAGCCTTTCCAGCAGCTCCGTTTATGACTTTATCTTTTTACCTTTTTCTCTATTTCACTGATCACTCCTACCACATTCTTTTATGTGGACTCATTCCCTGGACACTTTTTACTACTTGGACATGGATTTTTACACACCAAGACTTGTCTATTCATGTAAGTCAACTTCAAGCGCTGAGAACAAAGGCCCGTGCTGGTGTGGTTCCCCATTTGCCCGACATATCGTGGCAGCAGAGCCGGTGCTAAGCTAAAAGTCAGGACCTACAGAGAATGCAGTTTGTTGTGTTTTTGTGAAACGTGGCTAACAACTAACATCCCAGATGCTAATGTGGAGCTACCCGGGTTTAGCACAGTTAGAGTGGACAGAGACGCAAATACCTGCAGGAAGTGGAAAGGAGGAGGACTCGCTCTCTATGTGAATACAAGATGGTGCAACTCTGGACATGTAAAAGTCAAAATCTCTACTTGCTGCAGGGACATCGAACTGCTGGCCGTAAGTCTGCATCCCTATTACTTGCCAGGAGAGTTTGAACACGTCATTGTTATTATTGTTTACATTCCTCCTCGAGGGGACGTGCAGATAACGGGTGACATCATCCATTCTGCTGTTGCTAAACTACAAACGCAGCAACCAGAGGCGCTTGTGCTAATTGCTGGAGACTTTAACTATGTGACGCTGGACAAAACATTACCTGCCTTCTCCCAGTATGTGGATTGTAACAACTGGGGAAAAAGGACTATTGACCTACTGTATGCAAACGTTAAAGACGCATACAGCGCCACCCCGCTGCCTACGCTTGGGAAAGCACATCATAAACTGGTTCTGCTTCAGCCTCACTACAAACCAAGAGTGAGGGAACTACCTACAACCACACGCTCATTCAGGAAGTGATCCCCTGAGGCCGAGCAGGCTCTAAGAGACTGCTTTGGAACTATGGATTGGGATATTCTGCAGGGATCATATAGTGAGAACATTGAGGAGGTTGTTGACTGCACTACTGACAACATCAACTTCTGTATGGACATTGTAGTCCCAGTAAGAACAGTACACTGCTATGCTAACAACAAGCCATGGATTACAAGCGACATCAAGGGCCTTTTGAACCAGAAGAAAAGGGCTTTTAAAGGTGGTGATCAGCATGAGCTCAAGCACATGCAGAAGGAACTCTGAGTCCAGCTCAGGGCGGCAAAGGAGCAGTACAGGAGAAAGCTGGAGCAGAAGTTGCAGAATAACAGCATGAAGGAAGTGTGGGATGGGATGAAGATCATCACTGGCTGCAGCTCAAAGCGGGGTGCCACCATCGAGAGAGATGTGGAGAGAGCAAACCAGATGAACAAATTCTTTAACAGGTTTGACCACCCTAACCCACTCTCACCTCAGAGTACTGCACCCTCCACCCATCCATCTGCTGATACCAGCATAGGACAGACATCCCCACCCACAATTACAGAAGGCCAGGTAAGCATAACGAATAAACGTTAACATTATACAAAGTTATTGTCTGTTATACCTGTATTTTTATCACTCTTTAATATTGTTTTTCATCAGTATGCTGCTGCTGGACTATGTGAATTTTCCCCTTGGGATTAATAAAGTATCTATCGAACAATTACTATAAACGTGAATCTGAATAAATTGGACTCTGCAGCTGCATGAATAAAAGGTAAAGTACCACTTCCAGTTAGCAGAAATCCACGTTTTGTACCCTAATTCTTGTATGCGAAATTTGGTTGACTTAAGTGAAAGCATAAGGATATTGTTTTTACATACATACATAAATACATACACACACACACACACACAGACAGACAGAATTCCAAAAATGGTATTTTCAGACTCCGTGTGGTCTGAAACATTGAGATTAATCAAAAACTCAAAATGGAATTTTTGAAGGACCCCAATACTTTTCCTATACTTTGTACATGAGAAAGTCAGGGAGGTCTAAAACGGGGAGATTCATCAAAATCTCAACATCAAATCTTTGGATGATTACAATATTTCCGTATACTTCGTATATGACAAAGTTAAAAAAAAAAAAAAAAAAATGTGTGCATACCAGTGTGCTGGAAGTACTTTGACTGTTGGCAGCTACCGGTGTGGAATTTTCAGATGATGTGGACAACTGTCTCATCAGAGGACTGTGGGCCCGTGTTTGCAAACTTGCCAATGACGAACATGGAATTTCTGTGTCCACAAAGTGCCTTGGAGCAACTAGGTCAGAGAGAAAATGCAAAAGACAAAAAGATATAAACCTTTTGGAGAGACTGAACAAATATTGTTTAAAAAACAAGTAATAAGATGACTCAAAAAGTGGAGAAAAATGCCAAGAACAATCAATTAAAAAAACAACTGGAACAATAGTGGTGATTAAAAAGCACTGGCTACATAGCTGATTTGTACCTTCTGTCCTCTCGAGGGAGTGATCTCTTGGCCTCCTCTTGTGGCTTTTATCACAGGACGTGGGAGTGAGCAACGTTGGACGTTCCACAGCTTTACACACAGATGCTCTTTCCAACTTTGAAGCACTTAGCAAGTCATCTATATGCTGCCGGTGTATCTTCTCAGTGCGTAACTTGTGATGTGAAAGACCTGTTCCAGTTATTCAAAACAGACAAAAAAATCAAAAGTGTATTCACGTTGTTGAAACAGAACTGTCTGCAAATATTAACTTGCAATTAATGAGAACTCATAAAATGGCAGCATTTTACTTTAAATCGCATTGAAATTTTTAACTTAAATCTAATGCTCATTTGTGCTAATCTATCTATCTATCTAAATGCCAAAATATTATGAACAAAAGGCACAAAGGTACAGTGTCAGATGTGGCAGTATACAAGTTGTGTATTTTATAAAAACCACCATTCTCCAGACACCCTATAGTGTCTCCTTTACACGAGCGTAAAGCCTACACAATTGTTCTGGTCATTCATTTTCCATCTCTCGTCCGAAACAAGATCTTGGCTGCAACCATCTTAGCAGTGAGGCCCATATGTCCCTTTCCCCAGCCAAAATTTGCCAAATCATACTTTGGCATCCCAAGGTGTTCCCAGGCCATCTGAGAGATATAATTCTCCCAGTGGGCCCAGAGTCTACCCTGATGGTTGTGCCCATAAAACCTCCGCAAAAGAGGTGTATTCTGGTCATAATATGCCAATATGTCAATACAAACACACATTGGTAATGCTAAAAAGATGTGGTTTAAACTAGTCATTTTAAGTGTGGTGTTACAGTATCATTATATCAGTTAAAATTTCAAATACCAAAGTATAGAGCAACCACAGGGTTTTACTTTTTTGTTCACATCTGTAAAACAATGTGATTCTTTTATGATGGGGGAGCTGAGAAGGACGACTGTTGCAATCTATGAAATGCTGTACAGGATAACAGCAGAAATTATAAGTTTACTAGTGACATCAGGTGCCATCAAGTTGGAGGCGCTAGAACATCCCATTACCACAACTTCTATCAAGAGTCAGATCTTCCAACATTTTACTTCCTATGTGTAATATCTATTCCCTTACTTATATTAAACTTTATCTACCACAAAACTCCTGAAGACAGTATTCAGTCCAAGTGCCTGTTTCAATAAACCTGATTCATTCATAACATTAGCTTGCCTTTCCACCTAAGCTGGTATCAACTGTAAATTAACCAGCTTGTTATTTATATTCCCAACTTTAGGTTGAGGTGTACTGAGGAACTAATCATAGTCAATAAGGGACCCTTAAAGTTTAAGAACAAGGTAAGCATCCTGGAGGCAGTGGGAATATGTACTTCCAAAATATCAGCATAATCATCACTGGGTAAAGTTGTATGTGGTATTAATGCAGGTGCCCTAGAAGCATTAACAACTGGAACACTGGGCTTGAGGAAGGTGTTTGAAAGACAGGAAAGTTGGTGCCTTTACTGGTCTGGTAGGTGACAGTTTTGACAAGGGTGTACCCTTACGTTAGATATTTGGCTGCTTGTTACACATCAGTACAGACAGGTGACCTGGGATAGATCTGGCATCTTCAGGTGGGATTCTGGACTGCAGGGACATCTGATGTTCTGGCAAGTGGAGCCTTGGGTCAGTCTGGACCCTTGCTGTACATTTAAGGAACTACCTCATGAACAGTTCCTGGGCAGAAGATGAAAGCTCCCTCCATGCTGATTTGAACCGAGTGAAAAGGTTTTGACAAGTAGGAGAAGCAGGTGATGTTCCAGTACAGAGAGTAAAGGTGACAGCAGGAGGGGACTGGTGTGACAAAGTACAACTAGGGAGACGAACCAACAGCTACACATACCCAGACTTTTGGGGTAAACCAGTTTAGATAGGCAAAGAGCAGCTCTGGGGTTTTTGTTATTCTGTGATTTACTTCTGCACCTTTATGTCCCCGAGACCCTGTACCATTGTGTTTATTAATTATTCTAGTTAATGAATGTGTCTCTTGGCTTAATTAGGGTTTGAGATAACTCAAGAATACCTGTACACCATCTTATAATCCTCCAATGCAAGGTAGGACAGCTGAGATACAGTTTAAAACTCTAGAACTGTTCTAGAACGTGCAACTGATCAGGAATATTACTTCCAGTCTTCTATGTATGTTATGCATAGCACAGTACACTATAGCTAGAATGTGTGAAACATTAGACAATACTATAGCTCCCTTTTTATTCTTTAACATGGGAATAATGTTACATCTGGCACAGTCACTGCATTAATAAAATTACACTTATTAAGCATCATTAATTGTTTAAGCACTCAGTGTTTCTGTAATCATACCTCCCTTTAAAGATTGCCATGCGTCTTTCATGACATCAGAGCACAATTCTTGTGACATCCAAGGTTCTAAAGTGAGTTTGGGCAATTTACTGCACAAACATGTTACACATCAGTTTTATTTTCAATTTACTGCCATGAATGCTCAATTGATGCCTAACACCAAGATATAATGCAAAGGATTAGATGGTTTTAAAACTACCCCAAGCTTTGCTAAAATTTTGATTTCACAGCTTCTCCAGTGTTGTGGAGTTGCACAGTCCTCTAATGAGGTATTCCTGTCACATGCTAATTAAATTAATTCAGAAGAACAGCTAAACTTATCACCTATAAACTCTTTAAGTGCATGCTGTTATATTACTGAAATGCACTAATTTTTAACTATTAAATGGCTAAATTTGTCAAACAAAGCATTTAAACGAGCACATGCCTCATTTTTGTTTTTTTAATACACTGACTGCTAAGGTTCTGAATACAAGATATCACACAAAAAGCAATGTAATCAAGTGAAAAAAACATTAAAAGTAAATTGCCACTTCCCCATGAACTATAGTTTCTAGGACAGTAACTGTCATTGAATACTACAATGGTAAAATAAACCTATAAAGGTACAGTTAGTTTATGAAGTTCTGCTCCATCACAATGAGTGATATTCTCAAAAGAGGAGCTAAACATTAATCACAATCTTTATGACAACTCTGAACAACATAAGAAACTTTCCATTTATGCAGTAAGGATCCCTTATGGTAAATGTGATTGTTTCTATTAATAAGCCTCACCTAATTGGCAAAACAAGTACTTAACATATTAATTTTTAGTAGATTATTAAGGTATTACCAAAAAGTAAACTGTGAAGAAAGTAGTCAAAAAACTGATCAAAATACAAGAACAACTGAACAAAATACTCACGAACAGCTGCAAGTAAAGAATTTCCAAGTTTATGTTTTTCTTTGGAAGTTGCGTCCGGCGTTTTGCTGGATAAGGATAATTTGTGTTTGAGAGACAGCTTTTTTGGGGGTTTGATTTTTTCTAGAGGTTTACTTTGCCAGTGTGATTTCAAAACCCCTTGGAAGTGCAGGTTCAAGGAAACATCTGAAATGCAGGCGAGAGAAACTGTAGTTATAATAACAGTCACAGAGAACATACTGGACAAATACAAAAAAAATAATCTCTGATTCGCTATAATACACATCTGTTTTTCTTCAACAGACCAATAAAAATAACTGCTGGGTAAACCTTTTTGTTTTAGACTTTCAAATGTTAGAAGATTTCTGTAGGCATCTGAAGCAATTTTTCTTAAAGAACAAGAAACCAAAAAAAAAAAAAAAATATATAAACAGTTGCATAAACAAGACAGACATCATTCAGCTTGTTTCAGTAGCTAAACTGTTCCAGTATCTCACCCAGATACTTTTTTTTTTTTTTTTTTTTTTTTTTAAGAAGTTGTCAGCTTGTTCCAAATTCCCACTTTTTGTATGAACAGGTCCTCAACCACCAGATTCTTTGCTTAATCTTAATAATTCATCTAAATAATTCAGTTAGATTAACTTTATCAACCACTGATTTTTATTTTATTAAATATGACTATTAATTGTTTAGTTTCAGAACCACATTTTTGGTTACTTGTTGCTAGATTTTGCACTTTGCGTTTGAAGCCCATTCTTCACAAGTGTTTGTAACAAGTTTCTGTGCAATTTTAGCAGTGCATGTGTTCTTGTTGTGTGCTAGTATTTAAATGTCAATGTGAATAAACAAAGCTTTATGTATTTTGGGCCCTGAAGTAGAAATGTTTGCTCAGTTTGATTTCTAAGTTACCAGGTTGTCGCTGGTATTTTGCATATTTGCATGCATTGTTCATTTAAATGCAACAAATCAAAGACATCACGAGCACTGATCAAAAAATCTGCAGGACAAGCTTGCCAGTATACTCTGAATTTGTGAAACAAAATGCTTTATGCTTAAATTTCCATTCCAAAATCTGTAATTTATTTGTGCTATGTATGTAAGCATTTCCTTTGAGGCTTCAGAGTTTCTTTATTGCTTAGATTAAACATTATAAACCACTGCTGCTTCTAAGAACATCTAATACATTGTGTTTTATTTATCCATTACTGTTTTTTTTTTTTTTTAATTTTTTTAAATATGATAAAGCTTGCAGAAACACACCAGCTCTAGATTTCATTATCAATCTAAATATGCGTGTAAACAATATCTATTAAATTTTTACCATCAGGAAAAGAAAGAATGGGGTGAAGACAGGGATCAAACTGGGACAGCCTTTCCATAATTGGTGCATCATAACTGGATTCCCCTGTGAACTGTGAAGCTCGATTGCCACACATTACACAGGAAGGGTTGATGTCACAGCTACAGCGAGGAACAGAGGCACGCTGAACCTATAGAGAGGATATGGTCAGATAATTCAGCCAAGAGAAATGTATGAAACATACTAACAAATTATAAAATGTTCTGAAATGTTAATTTCCATGAACATCCTAATCACAAATCTATTTGCTAAAAAACGTGGCCAAATCAAGCTTTAGATGTGCTGTGATAAAGGATCACGCGCACTGGAATAAAACAGAATGCTGTGTAAGCTCGACTGATTAATTTAAAACACTGAAAAACAAATTATAAAACTATTACAAGTATATCTACCATACAGAAAAAAAAATGCAGAACTGTAAAACCTCTCTGCCAGGGTGCTGCTTTTACTGAATCATATTTACCAATGACAACTAATTTTGAGACAGAAAGATCATAAAGACCAAATTTCTCGAACAAAATTTCTCAAACAAAGGGAAATACAGTTCTAATCAGACACAATTTGATGCATTACACCCTAATGCAGAAAAGACTTCACCACTGCTCTCTGGAACTCCCACTGGGCTCCTAGATTATCTATTACGATATAGCTTCAGTATAGGGCAGCCATCTTGGAGGCTTTTGAAGTACTTTACAGCTACCAAAAATAAATCAAAGGACTCCTTTAAATACTACTACTTCAGAATTAATAAATATAAAGATAAAACACTGCAAACAGATATGTCACAATTACTCAATTGTTGTGATTCTGGCAAGCCAGGATTAACACCCACATCATCTGTTTCTTCGATCCTTTGTCATTTTTTTTTTTAACCTAACAAATGAAAGCTATAGAGCATAACACTAGAGGGCACCCTTGAAAAGCAGACATTTTTAAACATAAGGAAATGCAGTGTGAAGGTTTGACAGTTTTTTTCTCAAATTAAAAAAAAAAATGTAATTTTCAAACAGCTACACTACATTAAGTTATAGGCTATTAAACTCGCTTATAAAAGAAGGGTCTACATTTTGAAAAAGAGCATTGATCTTCCATGTACTGGTATAAATTTTAAAGGTGACCATAAGCAACTATTCTTATATGTTGATGCAATAAATATTTTACTGACTTGCAGGAAAAAAGGATGAATAAGAAAAAAAAAAAAAAAATCGAATACACACCTTTCTGTTTAGATTTATGACACTACTTGGTCGAACCAGGCGCCGTTTTTTGCAGCTAACTATAGGCCGTGTTCTTGCTGCCACACATGTGCTATCCAATGACGTGGAAGTCAAGTTTAAGCGTTGTTTCTTGGTGAGTGTGTCTTCTGTATCAGAATTGTCCGGTGATCCAGTGAATGTGAAGCTGGGGTAAAGACTAAGTATATACAGATATTCTTTTATATATATATATATATAACTAATTGCTAGAAAAAATATACTTAAAATTTCTTACATAAAATTTACATATATCTGTCATATTTGACACAAAGAACCATCTGGTTATATGGATATTAAAAAAAGTCTAACATTTCTCCAAAGTACTGAAGGATTACTAGATACACAGCTTTATGTTGCTAATCCATATAAAAGATGACAAGCACTTCTAGTTAGCTGTATCTCAAACTAAAACAAAGAGTAGCTTACCTGTTAACTACTCCATTGACTGGTTTACTTGAGACATATGCTTTTAAAGGAACGGGGTTTGGCGATGTACTCTCCACGTCCAGCATGTGGTTGTCCTGAAAGAAAATATGCAAAATAACAAAAGGTACAGAACTAAAAAAGTACAGTTAAAAAGGAGCAAACTACAACTACCAAATAGAATCTTCAGTCACTTTACTAACCAAATAACAGAGAATGAGGCTAGGCTTAGTTCATTTTTTTATTCATATTTTACGTCTAATTTTTTTTCCCCTCCCCGAAGTCTTCCTGGAATTAACTAGGACATTTTCTTGGCACTGTTAAGTTTCTATTCTACTACTGGTGGTCTGCATTAGCTTAGTAATGCCTCAACAAAGCCTGTGGTGATGTCGAGGTCACTAAATGGTTACAGTCTGTTTCATCATGAAGATTAGAAAGATCTCTGCAAGCCATCCCAAATGCACCTGCTTTAATTTTTTGTTTGATTCAATACAATTTTTTATTTGCAGTATGGATTAAAAACTAGGGACTGGACCACACTCTTGTCTCATTCCCAACAACTCCCTGATGTTGCAGCACAAGACGACAATGGCAGGCTAAACCAAAAAAAAACATGGTTTACATTACACAGACAAATTCAATGATGTCACTTTAAAAAGCCACAAAAAAAAACAAAAAAAAAAAACACTAGCATCCTAAAACTTGGTGTTATAGGATACTTACTTTTTGTGGCTTTTTAATGTGTACAATAAGTTGGAGACATCACAATTATGTCAGCTTATTTAATGATACCATGTACTTGCCAAACCAAGTTAAAACAACTTAGTATCAGTAAAATTTCCATAAATCATTTGCGTTACTAAATATTTCTTAACATCCACATATAATCTATCAGTATAATTTCCATAAATCATTTGCGTTACTAAATATTTCTTAACATCCACATATAATCTATCAGTATAATTTCCATAAATCATTTGCGTTACTAAATATTTCTTAACATCCACATATAATCTAGTGTTCTCCACCAGGTACAGCACCATGAATGTTCTTATAGGAATATGAAATTTATTTTGCTCAACTGTGCAAATGATGGCAGGATACAAAGCCAACATGCCAATAAAGCTCAAAAACACTTTAACCTGGTTTAGACAGATGTCACACAGGACAGAATACATGATGTGAAAGCTATTTTTAAAATGTGTGTGAAATATTTCAATACCATCATTAAAATATTAAGAGAATTTGTATTTGTTTGAGTTTTACAGGTGAATAGGAATTAGACTCTTAACTGACAAAACAGCTAAAAACCTTAAAACCTCTGACTGACATAAGAAATACCAGTAAAGGCTCTCTCTTTCCATTTGTTAATTATGAGTTGCCTGTCTTGGGGTCATCACTGGACCATCACTGGAACCTACAGTGCTTAATGCATAAGAAACCTAAGCACCAATATCTGTAAAAAAATGACCTTCCACAAAAACACCAAAACTGGAGTAAAAAAATGATTTTCAAATATTTTCTCAGCCTTATTCAAAAAATTAAATAAAACCGACCTGTGCCGTTTGTCTGCATCCACTAGCCTCCAAATTCACATTCACAACATCTTCAGCTGGAGAATCAGAAGTAACATCGCCAAGCAGCAGCGAACCCTGATTAAAAAAAAAAAAAGACAATATATAAACCAAAGACTAAATTTCATCGCTGTAGAATAAACTATCAAAGCACAGAAAATTCTGCTATTCAAAAGAAAGCAGTAAGACTGATAAGGGTTTGCTCCGATAGTAATATCTTCTAGCCAGTAACTTGACACATCCAGACACTCTGACAGATTTAAGGAGATCAGCAGCAGTAGGTACAAGTCTATACAACTTTTGTGGAATAGCATTACTTCTTTCCATAATCTAGTCCCCAACCATATATATGCTAACAACACTGCTGTGGTGTGGGATTGAGGGTAGGGTTTGAATCAAAATGGAGAAGAAATATGGCAATATTAGTGCAAGGTTTCTTTAAGATGGAATAAACTTATGATGTGAAAACCTTCCACAATTACCAGATTTGCCATACTCCTATAATAAATTGCAAGTGCAGCATGATTAAGGTTTCTTGTCCATTGTCTGCTTACATCAAGGGAAAGGAACTATATAAATGAAATGTATTATTATTATGATTATTAATTTGAGAAATGGGATGGTGTCACACTCATGGAGTGATAGAACTTGAATGACTAGAAAAAGAACCATATTTGTATCGCACATGTCCATTACTGTGATAAATCAAATGTACCCAGTACACTGCACGAATCCGACTTTATAATTGGACTTGAAAAGATCCTTCTTCATAGACGATGGCTTTAGAAAAGAGTCATAACATCAGAGATACGAATTTGCTGTTTCTGTTTTAATCATTCATCGAATATCATAATATTCATCAAATATCATCATGGATATTTATATATATTAGATATATCTCGTTATAGTAACATTTTTGACTTAAGTAGTCCCAATATCAGCTGTAGTAAGGACTGTGTGTTTACTTAGCACTTACAGACATCAACTCATGTCAGGTCCCAAGCTAATACAAGGCCAGCATCAAAGCTTAGAAAAGACATGTTAAAAAAAAAAGGCAAGAAACAAACATTAATGAGAAATAAAAGCCTGGTAAAATAATATGAAGATGAGAAAGTTTTAGATAGAAAATAGAGTAAAGGTTAGCCTCAAAAAAATGTGCATTTTAAAAGGAAGCAGAGGTGTCTGCTATACAAGTCTTTACCAACCTTGTTTGCACGAATCTGCCTGTAGATATCAGTTTGCTGTCGGATTCGATACTCCAGATCGGAAATATGAGCTTGCAGCCAGTTCCAGTAGCTTACAATGGAGGCCCTCTCCATAGCAAATCTGCCTTCTGCCCTTTTCCACCTGACAACAGAAAACAACAATTTTTTACATTCTTGAGGTGTTCATAAAATTCTCAAATGAGAGGCAGAAAGGAAGAATCCTGGAATGGCATTAAAGTGAAGTGAAGCTCTAATGTTAATACTTGTGACCTTGTTACTAGCATAAAAGAAAGCAAACTCAGGGTTAGTTGGCAGTGTGTGGCGATTTTCACTGCTTTGACACCCTGAAAAATACATAATTCATTTGTTTTAAATTACCAAGGGCACTTTGTATTTCACAATTAATACAAAGAGCTGCAGCATCTTAGAACAAAACAAATATGATGAACAACAGAACACCATTCAGTCCATTTGTCGCTTGTTCGTCTAGATAATTGCTGTCCAAGCAGCTCATCTGGATTCTTCTTAAAAGATTGTCAAGGTTCCTGGTTCAACACTATGTCTTGATAGTTTGTTTCAGGTTCCTACAACTCTTTACATAAAGAAGTGCTTCCTATCTACGGTTATAAACAGGGCTGTGGAGTCACGAGATAAACCCTTCGACTCCGACTCCATGGTTTCCGGTACTTCTGACTCAGACTCCTCTGTATTTAAATATGCTAATGTATTTTCCATGTTGATTAAAGGAAGGCAACATACACGTCATTGAACCACAGAACTACTGGCTAGGAAGCTGTCTCTACCGTATTGGCCAGTTTAAACAAAAGACAAGAACCCCTGAACACACATCAGGTCATAGCACACACCTACACCATTACACTTGTTTACACTCAAATGAACTTGTTAAACACATTATATCTCTCTATTATAATAAAAAAAAAAATTTTGGCAGGGAGACGAGACGTGATCTTCTCGGAAGACAATTTAACGTCACGCGAGACAAGGCAGTGAGACTGAAGGACAGCTGCTGTGCAGGCTTTTAAATGATTGATGCGCAGCGTGACAAGCAGAACACGCACCTTGGCAGCAGGAGAACAAAGCCAGCAGCTGAACTGTCCGCATCTCCTTAGTGTGCATGCAGCTCCCCCCCTTCACAACGCGAGCGGGAGAGACGCAAAGTGGCAGGAGCATAGCGCATAGCGGGGGGTTATGGGTTTAGGGGAGCGAAGCAAACAAGATCGTCTCGGAGAGACACTTTGATGAAACGCAAGGCTAGACATTACAACTTTAGGATGCAAAACCCGTGTGATGGTGACTTTTGCAAGTCACGCCCTACTTACAAACAATTTAAAATAAGTTCACAGACATCTAACCTAGCAGTTGTTGGAATGCTTTTGGCATACACACTTCAAGTGCTCCCAGCTCTTAAAACAATGACAAGCAACAAGCAGAACACGCTCCTCACCAGCAGCTGCTGCAAGCCAGATGATTCAAGCGCATCTCCTTAGCGTGTGGTCAACCACGCCCCTCAACGCGAACGGCGGAGACACGAAGTGGCAAAAGGACAGCTGTTATACAGGCTTTTAAATGATCAATGCACAGAGTGACAAGCAGAGCACTCAGCTCACCAGCAGCAAAAGTGCAAAACCTTCCCAAAAACAGATGATCCGACCGCATCACCTTAGCATGTGTTCAGCCACCCCCCTTCACACTAGTAGTAACACAACTATGCACTGGGCTTTATTCTTACATCAGAGAAGCACATACAGTCCCTGACAAAAGTCTTGTCGCTTCTCTATTTTGTAGAAACTCCTGCTATTAACCTGACTTTTAATCAACTGGTGTTAGAAATAGCTCATATGAAAAGCTAAAGCCCTCCCAAATGATGTTTAATGTACTGAAATAAATTAGTTTCACTGAAAAAAGATTTATCATTTAATCAAGACAGAAAGGTCAAATTTGGGCAAGACAAAAGTTTTGTTGCCTATACAGAAAACGAACAACTTTACTGCTAATCCAAAAATATGTCAGCAAATTAAGTAGTGGTGCTGTGAGATCCAAATTTAATATCTTGTATGACTTCCATGAGCTTGAAGGACAGCATCCATGCGGTTTGGCAAGGATTCATACAATTTATTGATGAAGTCATCAGGAATAGCAAAGAAAACAGTCTTGCATGCCTCCCAGAATTCATCAATATTCTTTGGTTTCGTCTTCCATGCTTCCTCTTTCATCCTACCCCACATATACTCAATGATGTTCATGTCTGGTGACTGGGCTGGCCAATCCTGGAGCATCTTGATCTTCTTCGCTTTAAGGAACTTTGATGTGGAGATGGAAGTATGCGATAGAGCACCATCCTGCTGCAGAATTTGGCCTTTTTTATGGTTGGGAAGAAGAGGTAGCTAAGATTTCTTGGTATTTTAGACTATTGATGTTGCCTTCCACCCTGCAGATCCCTCGCATACCCCCATACTGGATGTAACCCCAGACCATGATTTTGCCTCCACCAAACTTCACTGTTTTCTGGGTAAATCTCGGCTCCATGCGGGTTCCAGTAGGTCTCCTGCAATATTTGCGGTGACTGTGGTGTAATTCAACAGAAGATTCATCTGAAAATCCACCTTCTGCCACTTTTCTAGCGTCCATCCTTTTAGCAGGCTGTGGGCCTTGGCAAATGCCACACGGTTTTTCAATTGTCTTTTGTTTAGTGCTGGCTTATGGGCACTGATTCGATCATGGAGGCCATTTCGAGACAGAATCCGACAAACTGTTCTGGTTGACACAGGGACTTCAGGTGACCAGGTCTCGTGGAGCTCTGCTGCAGTGGAAAATGGGCTGGCCTTGGATTTTCGAGCCAACAAACGGTCCTCTCGAGCAGTTGTCTTGCGGGGTCTTCCTGACCTGGGCTTGTCAAAAACGTCTCCAGTCTCTTCAAATCTTTTTTTTATCCTCTGAACTTGACGCTGAGACACATTGAAGGTGTTTGCCACATCAGCAGTGGATTTGGTCTTCAGCCTCTTGATAATCAACACTTTAGTCTCAGGGTGAATCTTAGGCATGTTTGCAGAGGTCTAGTTGCAGTTGATGTGAAGGTCTAGTGTACTGGGGTTCTTTTTATACACACCTGAGACATAATTGATCCATTATTAGTCACAGGTGAAGCTCATATGACAAGGCGACAACACTTATGTCTTGCCAAAAATTGACTCAATGGGCTTTACCAAGCTGTGAATATTAGAATACTTTCTGTCAGTTTCGTTTTGCACTGAAACATTATTACAAAAGCTGATGGGATTAAAATGACCCATTTCTTGTAACAAAATCTTGATTAGAAATATATTTCAGCGGCACTTCAGGTCAATTTGTACACAAGCGACAAGACTTTTGTCAGGGACTGTAATTATGACTATTGTTTGTGAAATGGGACATTTGAACTTGCTGTATTTTTTTTTTCCATTACAATTTAAATTTATTAGGAGTCAGAGTATTTTTGCTGACTCTGACTCCAGGTACCCAAAATTGTCTTCCGACTCCACAGCCCTGGTTATAAATGTACTTCCATGTTAACCAAACAGCTTGGATTTAGTCATCTCTGTTATTTGCTGCACAGACTTATCTGTGTTCTTTGCCTTTTCATTCAGATTACTGTTCTGAACATCTGCTCATTAAAACTTGGTTGCCTTTTGAGACAGTAATTATGACTTAACATTTATGAATCCTTTTCCTTTAAAGTGCAGACAGGCCTTGAGGCCCACAAAAAGTTCAAGGATTTGAGACCTTGATAGATAACGAATATAATTTTTGAGATGCCATCACTTGAAAAAATTTTTTTTTCTTATCAAAAAGTTAAGGACAAGATGAATATTTCTGCAGTTTTTGACAAAGTAAAAGTGGTCTACAGTTTTTCAAAAAGATCACAACCCAAGTAACAGCTATAAAAAAAAAAAAAAAAAAAAAACAAAACTAATGCTTCCAGCATGTTTACCCATAAGTAATTTTTGCTTTGATTCTTGGAAAATAAATGACACTGTTACAACATTTCCTGAAAGCGACAAAGATAAGCCGTTTTTATTCAGAAAGCTTTTAAGTATTGAGGGGATGACTTGGATACATTTAGTATTTTTTTTTTTGCATTTATGCTTGTACAATCCAAGACTATCAACCAATTGCGTTATTTACATCTTCAGATGTCCCTTTTATAATCTATTATTGCTAAGCACCAGGTTTTCTGAAACCAAAAAACAAGATAAAGTAGATATATTGCTCCAGGCTTAATAACTGGTATGTGAATAAAACTGTATTAATGTATTGGTCTTATTAATCATGAGCAAAATACACGCGCTTCGCAGCGGAGAAGTAGTGTGTTTAAGAAGTAATAAAAAAGAAAAGGAAACATTTTGAAAATAACGTAACATGATTGTCAATGTAATTGTTTTGTCACTGTTATGAGTGTTGCTGTCATATATAATGTAAGTTGAATTTAGTCATCATTGCATAAATTTTTCTTCACCATAGAAATGTAAAGACTAAATTCAACTTACATTCCTACCAAAGATATTTCTGTCAACTAAATATAACCTACTTATATCCAAATAGAACTTGAAAAGATATATTTTTTTCGAATCTGATCGCGCATTTTAGATCGACTTGACGCGCACTACATCGAACCTGCGTGCTATTGTGCTCTTGCCTGCCTGCCTCAATAAGTCACCGTCGCTTCATTTAATCATGGCTAGTCGCGAAAAAATTTGAAAATGGAAGGAGGATTACACTGAGTATGGCTTTACCAAAACAATTATTGATGTTGAATAAAGTATCCATTATTCATAAAGCTTCAATTGGTGTTCTGTTTTTCTGCGTTAACCTCATATTTTTTCCTACTTCTTCTCAAACCAAGGGGGTGCGAAATCGGCATCGTCCGTCACAGGGGGTGCGAGGGTAAAATGAATCGGAAAGCGCTGATATATATGTATGTGTGTGTATATATAGTACATATGTGTATATATTATACTAATAAAAGTCAAAGCCCTCACTCACTCACTGACTCATCACTAATTCTCCAACTTCCCGTGTAGGTAGAAGGCTGAAATTTGGCAGGCTCATTCCTTACAGCTTCCTTACAAAAGTTAGGCAGGTTTCATTTCGAAATTCTACGTGTAATGGTCATAACTGGAACCTATTTTTTCGTCCATATACTATAACAGACTTCTGCTCGATGCCCGTGGGAGGCAGAGTTACGCCTCCCACGTAATTTAGTGCCTGCCCATATAAGGCCGTCCGTCAGCGGCAATCCAATAGAAACACTGCCGCTAAATATTCACGGGTGAAGGACTGTGCTTATGCAGAGTAAGATGAGATGGTCAGGGTGGTGTTTGCCACAAACTCAGTGAAACTGCGAGAGAAACTTTTAAGTGCCGGGTCTTAGCTAACATTAAATACAGCCGTGGACATCGCACGAGATGGCACCAGCACAGCTGGGAAACTTCGATGCATGTACACCGAGTGGCTCACGTGAACTGACGCAGTGCGCAGACAAAAAGCAACAGTTCCAAAGAGCACTGAACAAAAACCGAATTACACAATTGAGAAGGCAGCAAAAAAATATGAAGCGTCTGATACATACAAGCATATTCATAAGTGCAGCTACTGCGGAAACAAAGCACACGGTGGAAAAAGTCAATGTCCCGCTAAAGGAAGACAGTGTAAAAAAAAAAAACCTGTGCATGCAGTGTGTCACGTCTCAGATAAAGAGGAAGACGAGCTGTTTATTGATGCAGTAAGAAACGAATCAATGAATGAAACCTGTTATCTTTACAACGATTGACAAACACGGAATGTAACTTGAAAACAACACATCCTACAAATACGAACCTGATTGAAAGAAATAATGATAATCAAATCCTTGATGACATCAACACTCGTAACACTCACAAAACAATTACTGTATATTGACAATCATGTTACGTTATTTTTAAAATGTTCCCTTTTCTTTTTCATAACTTCTTTAACACACTACTTCTCCGCTGCGAAACGCGGGTATATTATATATATATATATATATATATATACGACATCCGAGGTTCGATTCCCGAGAGGGGATGCACCGAGTATGTACGTGCGTTTCGCGATTCATTTTACCCTCGCATCCCCTTGGTTTGAGACGTATGAAAAAATATGCGGTTAACGCAGAATCATGTTACGTTATTTTTAAAATGTTTCCTTTTCTTACAACAAGCACAGCTGAGAAGCTTCGATGCATGTACTCCATAACGCGTTAAAAAAAATAACGCATTTAATCACACTTTGCATTCCAAGCAAAGGGGAACTTTTGTCAGTGCATGATTTCCTGGTACATCGATGACATTGATGCACACATCAGAGCTACAAAAATGTTAGAGTCGGAATAAAGCGCGTTCCTACGACTGATCGAAGGAAAATTTCATTTCAAAAGACTACCCGACGGAAGCCTTGATAAAAGCATGGTTTTGTGCACACTGAAAAGCAAGCAAAATTAAATGCATTACAGAAAGCGGACTTTGTGGCTCTTACTGGGGATCATTGGACTTCCGTGAACGTTAGTAATTCTAATTACATCTAATTACAAAATGTTCAATGATCACACTGTTTTAGCCTAATGTACAAAATAATTTTGGCTAAGGTTACTCAGAGTTTAAAGATGAAGCTGGTCAAATTACCTTTTATGTTTCTGACTTATTTTTTTAAGAAGAAAAACTGCACTTTATGTTGAAATTTTGGTTATTATTATTTAAAGACAATACCATTCTGAAAATGTACTTAAAGTACTTAAACTACCACTTTATTTTTAAGTCTGCCCAATTTTAACCAGGGATGATATTTTTGTTTCTGTTTTGAATTCAAATGCAGTTTAAAAGCATTTTTTTTTTCAGAAATTAAAAGAGCTTGAGTTTACAATATTCATGTCCATGTCTATTATTTGATTCTGTCGCCCACTAAAACCCTTTTAAATTAAAAAAACACATTTGCGATTTGGGGCAAATTTACGTGTGCGATTACATACGATTAATCAAGATTAATTATTACACAGCCTCTAATTAATTGGATTAATTTTTTTAATCGAGTCCCACCCCTAATATATATATGTAGAT
>JANRMT010062851.1:1278877-1338151 GCA_026402145.1 Polypterus bichir lapradei | reverse complement strand
GTGTGCTTTGTTTCTGCAGTAGCTGCACTTATGAATATGCTTGTATGCATCACACGCTTCATATTCTTTTGCTGCCTTCTCACTTGTATAATACGGTTTTTGTTCAGCGCTCTTTGGAGCCGTTGCTTTTTGTCTGCGTACTGCGTTCACAGTCAGTTCACGTGAGCCGCTCGGACTACATGCATCGTAGGTTCTGAGCTGTGCTGGTGCCATCTCGTGCGATGTCCACGGCTGTATTTAATGTTAGCTAAGACCCGGCACTTAAAAGTTTCTCTCGCAGTTTTGCTGAGTTTGTGCCAAACACCACCCTGACCATCTCATCTTTGTTTCCATAAGCACAGCCCTAAACCCGCGAATATTTAGCGGTAGAGTGTTTCTATTGGATTGCCGCTGATGGACGGCCTTATATGGGCAGGCACTCAATTAATCCAATGTTATTTTAACAATCATTTCTCGTAATAGTAAATATTAACAAAATAAAGTCAAAACCATTTCAATATGAAAAAGACAGAAAATCAGATTTGTCTGTAATTACTTTACATGAAGATGCATAGAACTCAGACACTATTCATTCTATATTAGTTTTTACTGAGATAAACCTGTTTTGACTTATCCAGCGATGAGGCCTAACGGGTCCCAAGAAACAGGGAATTACTAAGGACTTACCGAGAGTACAGCTGTACAGCTGCATAGATGATGCTGTTAGGTACTGTTTCAGTCTTCCTTTAGTCATTTTTTTTTTTTTTTGTTTGCTTATTTTTAAAATGTCTCTGTTACAACAATAGATACAAGTATTGTAACAAAACCAAAACACTGCATAAGACTGAAACCTGAATAAAACCTTATAAACATAGACTTGAGGAAAAATTTAATTTTGCTTTATTGTATATAAAGAAAGTAAAGGAAGTTTTTTTTTTAACTATTCCAACTAATCTTTTATGTTTTTCATGTTGTAATGATTACTGGTCTCTTTACTTGGTCATAGCAGGTCACATTAATTATGCTATTAATATTTTGTTTTAAAAGTACTTGGTAAACATTTTAAATAATCACCACATGTTTAAGGAGTCTTCACATAACTATTAACAGTTGTGAATAAGCATATTATATCAGAGTTTATTTAACATAATTTCTGAGTATCCTAAGAAATGAATGCAATGCTGCACAATACAGAAAAAAGAGAGAATGAAGGTCAATGAAACAAACTACTCCTATATAAAACCTCATGTAAAAAACAAAGTACAGTACACTGAGACACGATCTGCTTCACCACACTTCTCATAAATGAAGCTAACATAACCCTTGCACTATACTCCCAGGGCAGATAAATTTGATTTCACTACTATTGCTTGCTCCTTGAAAAGCAAATTATTCAATTGTGTCCTCTCTCTGAAAAGAAAATCCCAAACTCCATTAGGATAACTAGAAGAAGCTGAACTAGGAAATCTCTCTTAATTAAGGCAGACATCACTGGAGTGAAGGATAGTTCTCCTAGTCTGACTAACTAATGCATTATTAAAGTCTCTAAGGTTTGTTTCTATTATGGACCAATGAGTGGCCTGCACAAATTAGCATGCAATTTGCATCAAGTCGTGAAGCTTGCGAACATTATTAAACAAAAGAAATAAAAGGCATACTGCAACTATGACAGCCTTGATCCAAGACAGCCACCTTTAGAGGAAAATGTTTAAATGCAATAGACTGAAATTTCAATATAACAACCAACACTAAAGCCAATGTCACATTACATGGCTTGTTGGAGGAGAAGTTAAACTTGACAGTTGCACTTGCTGATTTGGTCAACTGAGACTGTCAGATCACATGACTAGCTATTGCGGGGTATGCATAATTAGAAGGCTGTGTGAGGACTTTACAGCAGTTTCACAAACCCATTTTTTGACGCACAATTACGTGCTGTCTGACAGCCCCAGTGTCTGTGCAAAGGCTTTACATGTACTGTAAATTCACACTCTCAGCTCCTATTTTTCCTTCATGGTCTGTAAAACACCCAACATCAATCATCCAAGCTGGTCTTCTGTTTGTCAGGTTCAAAACACCCACATTCCTCATTACTTGTAGCTGTATTATAAACATTGTACTTGTGGGAGAAGGCTCACTCATTGTCGGTTCTCACATGTACACAAACCTGCTCCCACAACTTAAGACAAAATTAAACCAACTGGAGCTTCTCAGCGCAAGTCACAGATTGCCTGGACTAAGTGGCTGGGTATGTCACAGTATACGACTAGCATTAACAGGAGCATGCCATGACTGCCTAAATGAAATGACAATGCAAATGAAATCTGCGAATGAAAATTTACTGGAAAGTCAAGTGATGTGACATGGCGTTCAGAAGCTCTGGTAGGTTGTTTCAAAGATGGTGGCATTTTTTTTAAGCATGTGGTCAGGGTTAAGAGGAAGTTAAATTATTTTTTTCTGCACTGGAAGCTTTGGTGCTATTAAAAACACAGAAGTCCATCTGTAAATATATATATCTCTGGTAATGATGGCAAACATAAAAGTACACTCATATTTCCTCTATAATATAATAAACCAGGTATCTCAATCTCATTTTACTGTTGAGATGAAGTAGCTAAACATTTTCTTAACCAGAAGCCAACTCTTGCAGCTACCAAGGCAGTCAAAATGCTTCAGTCTTGTGTCAAAAAACAATTATTTAAAAAATACAGCGCTGGACATCAGCTGAACTTGCTGCTTTGTGTCTAATGTTTTAAAGTTGCATGACTGTGACATCTCTCTAGTAAAGGCTATGGCACAAAAATTATCACAAGTACACCTGAATGAAGATTAATAGCACATGCAGAAGGAAAAAAGTTGTTAATAGTTTGTGCAAAGAGGCTTTTGTTTATAAGTACTTTTGTACAACAGTACAGTGAACACCTGAGGCAATGCATACTGAATAACCTTCATTAAGATCACAGTCCTACACAAAATCACCCCAAAGTTGTTAGTTGTTTTTTCAGGCTTTGTAATGAAGCACACGATTGTCAACAAAATCCTCCAAATGTGGCAATATCGAATGATTCTGCTTCTACGTGTAGTTACCAAAAAATCCTTCAGCTAGTCATGTATAACCTAGATGAACACTGGTGGTTTGTTGGGTGTTTCTTCTGACCCCTTTAGTTTCTTGTACCATGCCAATTATCTGCAATGAATACTCAGCTGAACAAAAAACAGCCACATGTAAATGAATACCTTTCACCAGATTCACTAGACAACACAGCTTTACATCGTGACTTCATATTCGACTCAATGTTTACTTTGTCATTTGGTAGTGCCTCCTCTCTACACTACAGAATGAAGGAAAATTTTAATACAGGCATTAACTGTTAACATTGTCATCTAGCAGTAAATCCCTAAATTGCAGGCCAGGTTTTCCTGGAGGATTCTGAACAAATGTTAGTACTGGTTTAGGGCACTAAAGCATAACACTTCAAAAGGTACAACACTGGGGGAGGCAAACACCGGGGTAAAGCGTTTCAAAAGATGCTCTATGGCACCAAGCAATGTTCCTCTCTGATGGGCCATTTTTGGACCTCTTCACTCCCCTCAGTGTAAATCTCTATCTTGCCACAATTTTTCCACTTTCCTCTTTTTCTTTAATATAAAGGAAAGCACCATTTGCATGTTCTTTCATTATAAGGTAAATAAAACCACAGCTCAGCTGGCCATCTGAATTTGAATTTTATTATGAATCACTAAATAGATCCACAGTCAATTCTTGTTATTTGTGGGGGTTATGTTCCTGAAAGAACCACAAATATGGAAAGCGCAAATACTCAAGTACTGAAAGTATGCAAAAAATAGAGCTAGGTTCCCGCTGAACACAATTGGAGGGAGATGGAGTTGGGCAGATGTGCTGGCCCTTAGCTCTGACTCCTCAGGGCTTGGTAATGGTCTTCCCACTGTTTCACCTAAAGAAACTTTTGTTACAGCTTTTACTTCATCTATAGAAGAAAAATAGGGATCTTCAACTTGGGGTCTTGGAGTGATTCTGTGGCTGCAGGTTTTCATTCTAACCCTTTCCTTAATTAGTGACCACCTTTAGCTATTAAATAACTCTTTTTTCCTTAATTTTAATTGACCTGCAATTTGAGTCAGACCACTTTTTTTCTTTTCTTCTTTAATAAGTAGACAAATAATATAATTACATACAAAATAAGCTAACATATGAGCAGCTAATTGGTGTCCATTATACAATATCTAATAATAAAGAAAGGTGAAGCTCTCAGTAATGTTGTTCTGCTCAGTTCACAAAAGATTTTAATACTGCTTTAACAGCTTTAGAAATGTCAACTGTGGCAGAATGAGAGCAGCAACAAGCAATGGAATTACATAATGGGTTTAATTAACAAGAAGAAACTAATTAGGAAAATTTTTGGAGTAAAACTGGTTGGAGTTTGAGGCCTCAACTTGATCATCTGTTGGCTCATCTCACATCCCGTTTCTGTTTGGATACCCTGCAACTCAGAAGACTGAATCTTAAAAAACAAATCAATTAAAATGAAGGGAGAAGTTAATTAGCAAAAACTGGTCAGCAAAAAGCCCACAGTCACAGTAGTGCTCCAGGACTATAGTTAATGTTTGATCGTCTTGTAGGCGCTCCTCCAGAGGCCGCAAGCACCACAGTAGTGCTGATCTGTGGACCTCACTAAACCATGCAAATCAATAGTAGCGACAGGAGCCATGTACAAAAGGCAGGGACTTAATCAGTGAGAGCTTATGACCAGCACTTACTGGGAATTCCTTGTTCATGGGGAACTATAGTAAGCCAAAGGCACCATCATGAAGAGAGTTTAATGGCTTACACATAACTCTCGGCACTGCAGTGAGGATCTTTTCCATGGATAGGTACAATCAGACCATGGGTGTTGCAATGTGGGATACACATTTATAACAGCCTTTAAGCAAATCCATGGATAGCGAGGATTTACTGTATTTAGAGTTCTTACTGGCCTGCTACTAACAATGCTTTGTAAATATAGTGGTGTTCATGTACTTGATGATTAGTGTGGACCATTTCAACCTTAATGCATTAATCTTATTTTACTATGCTGCATGTTCTATGGGATTGCTATTCCAACATCACCAATTGTACTTCCAGTGCTAATGTAATGCTGACATGTATTGGTGGGGGGAATTTCTGCCAATCAATTACTGAAGTCTTCTGGGATTACCTAGTAGGTATGTATCCTCAAACACCATGACAAATGTCAGACCAACAGACACAAATACTCTGGCATATTGCAGCTTCAAAAGTATACTTAAGAGGCAATAGGACAACACTCGAGATTGTTTGGAAGATACCCTAAATTGAATTAAGAAGGTGTAAGAGCATTTTCTTCATGTTGAGTTCAACCCATTATACGACACCACGTTTGTGGTTCACTATCTACCCTAATTAACATCTAGCTAAACTCTATGAGGGTCCATGAGCAATTAACTGGTAAAATTGCCTTCCATAACACATGCTTACTCAAGGGTAAAGTACTGCCACTCTCACAAAATAATTACAGATCATACTTTTGATTTGTTTTGGTTAATTGAATTATGGCGGAAAGAAAATTTTAGGTGACTGGCTGAGGCAACTCCATCTGGTCAAGTTTGTTCACAACTACTCGTACCTCAGTCATGGGGACTGGGCTCTAGGGTGTGTAAGAGCAGATCACCAATGAGCACTCAGCTTAAGAACAAGGCATATCTGGAAGGATCCACAAGGAAAGAAGTGCTATTTTTGGAAGTCATTTCTACAAAAAGTAATACAACATTTAGAAACAATTACTAACCCTCCTCTATTCTGTTTCCCTTCTTGGTATCATGTTGTGGCACTTGATTCCACTTTTCTATTGCCAAGCTATTCTCTTGCATAGAGAAAGTCATCTGAGATACTGAGTGTCTTCAAATCATCGGATGGAAAGACTGTCAGACTGGACAGCCCAGCACGGGCTCTACTCTAGAATGACCAGGAGGGGGAAGTAGACTGTTAGTTATCCACAGTCTCCAGGACTGTGTCTGCTTTCGTCTCTGAATATCTCTCTTACAATTGGCCATAGATATCCCAGTGGTTTATTTACTCTATTAATGCTATCAAGATTTTGGTTGTCAACTTGCAATTAAATAGTTAATTAATGGACAGATCCTGCTTATTTCCATTTATATTAATTAGGTTCAATCTACTTTGTTTTCCTGCATGCTCTAAACAAGTGAGTGTCTGTGTGTACCAATTTTGTATATAGTAATTTATAAAATTTATACTTGCATTTTACCTAAGAATTTGTCACAGTGCTCTGCACTTGCACTCACTGCACAAAAACAAACTGAATTGAACAAGGAACAGGTGTTTTAAACAAAACAGAAGACTTGTGTGTCCCATGTCTCATGTTTGTTGTACAACAACAGGAATGGAAAAAGATGGGCAGAGACTATGGCTGAAATCATGAAACCTGGAAAATATTTGCACAGCCACCTGCACAAGTTAAATGGCTGTCAAAATACTGTGTGCTCATGACACTCTTGAAAATCAAAACCCTGCTGAAAGGTTGTGAGAGTCATGTAATCCATCATCCCCTACAATGCCTAGGAGTGGAATCTGACATAAGGCAGTGAGATTCACTTTCATTGACTTGTGGTTGTGTTGCATACCTCCAACCTAAGATGCAACTTTTAAGATCCTCCCTAAACATGAAATAAACACCTTTTAATTAAAGTATGGCACTGAAACTTCAAGGCTACAGCCGTTAATGTTCACATTTGCCATCTAAAATGACAAAGTGGATTTTGCTGAACTCAACTACTAATATATCCGTTAGACAACCGTTATCAAAAGTTGTGATTCTTGACTTTTTCAGTATTGATAGGCCGTGATAAGCATAAGCTTGTCAATAACCTATCACTGCTGGACTGATTTTTTTGACTGCATGTTGATTTCCTTACTTGCTCTCGAGGATGTACCATATATAGATCCTTGCAAAAGAATTAACTCCTTTCACCAATATTTTAAGTTTACTGAACAAAACCTATATTGAAGTTTTGGTCTGTTATATTTAATTCAAAGGACTGAAACTATTTTTCTTCAGCATCATTTTATTGCAGAAAAGTATCTTAAAGATTTAATCTGCTGTATGCGTAAGTATTCCGTTTCTGCACTGTAGAAGCTACGTATTAACACAGGTCAAAAATATCAAACAAGAACACCAGTGTCTTTCAATTGGCCTCCACAAACGAATATTTACTACAACTTACATATTTCTGGATAAAATAGTTTGGGAATTCTTATTCCGGTTGCAAATCTAAAGGACATCTTTGAAAATGAAGACAAAGAGTATTCCAATGAGGTTAGAGATAAAATACAATTGTGTAAATGAGGAAAAGGGTACAAACAATATCCAAAAGTTTGAATGCCCCAGTGTGCAATATGGATTCAATTATCAGGAGATTAAATTTATATGAACACTACAGTGCTTGGAAAAGATCATCCTTCAAACTCTCTACACCAACTAGGAGTGCACTAAAGAAGTGGCTAAACTGAAAGAGTGACCAGGCCAGTTTTGACATGGGTGAAGGTTTTGTAGTCCAAGACCACCAATATACAGCAATCTGACAAAAATGCAAAGAGACACAAGGCGCCAATATAACATGGTTCACACCTCAAAAAACACACTCTCTATAGAAGATTGAGGTGTTCAAAGCATTACATGCTGTGGGGCTTCTTTGCATGAGTGGGGACTGAGCATTTGGTTAAAACAGAATGTATAATGGATGGATACACAAACATTAGACTAACCGGAACAAACCTGCTCAGAAGAATGAGCCAGATTTACTCTGAACAGTGGGCAAAGCTGGGACATAGTTAACCTAAAACACTCAAAGCTGTTATTACTTTGAAAAGTGGCTGTACAACATTTTTCCTGAGATTTTTTTTTAAATGGGGAAAAAAAACCTTAATTTTTAAAATGTCAGTACTTTGAAATACAAATATCAAAGAAAACAAAATTTCAGGGTAAATTTATTATTTAGTAAATTAGAGAACTTGTCATGTGACTTTTGCAAGGCACTTGTCCATCAGGCCATTGAACTCTAACTCTTTTTACTATTGCCGTTTCCCCCCCTAGATTGACCCATACCTTAGTTTTTACTTATTGTCTTTGTTTTTAACTCTTTCTGGGCAGATGTCAACTTCTGTCAAAAGGAGGGGTTGATGGTAATAATCAACTGTAAACCGTGACAAAACCCACCATTATGTTTTAGTTGAGCTCTTTTTGCTAGAAGTAATCTTTGTTGGTTTGACTGAGATTCCCTGTGTTCGAGCAAATGATGTCAAAAATGGCATAGACATCTGGTGAGTGTCAAAGCGAATGCCCTCAGAGTGTTAATACGAGGTGTGGCAGAAAAGTAATGAGACTGATTTTTTTAATTACCAAAGTTTTTATTTTTTTCAAACATCAATGTTATCCCCTTCAATATTAAATATGTTATTCATATGTAATCCATATATTATTCCCCTTGGGCAGCTACACACCGATGGAGACGTTGTTCCAACTGTTGGTAGCAGCGCTGGAAGTCTTCAACTGGTATGGTCTTCAGCATGTCTGTTACACTCTTTTGTTTGTTTTCTAAAGTCCCGAAATGACGTCCTTTGAGGACATTTTTCAGTTTAGGAAAAAAGAAAAAAAGTCACACGGACTGAGGTCAGGTGAATAAGGGGGCTGGGGAACCACAGGAATGCGCTTTTTCGATTGTCCTTCTGCTCAATTGTGAGGTTTTTTTGGCACAATTTTGGCACAGACCTTTCGCGTGTGCAAATGTTCAGTCAAAATTTGAACGGTAAATCTGTTCAATTTAATTGTTCACTCAACATTCTTAATGTTAAACGACGGTCTGATCTCACAAGAGTGTTCACACGTTCGATGTTTTCATTGGTTTTCGAAGTTGAGGGCCTCCCTGAAAAACTTGAGCTCGTGATAAAGAATGTTCCCCATAGGCCTGTTTTAACTTTTCAAACGTCACACTTGCCGATTCTCCAAGCTTAACACAAAATTTAATGGCACAACGTTGCTCCAAATTCTGCTGTTCCATTTTGCGTGACGCACAACCAAAAACACAAATTCGCTAATAGCAGTCACAAAAAAATAAACATAGTTAACGGAAGGAGTTGAAACTCACACTGAGCTATGGGAGGGTACTGATACACGTGCTCTATCAAGGACAACAGCGCAGTGTTGCCAGATCGCTTGCAGTGTTTTGCCAGTCTCATTGCTTTTCTGCCATACCTCGTATCCCTGAAAATACTGCATTATTTATTGGGCACTATTTTTGGATTGCACGCACTTCTGCTTTATTTGCTACCATAAAAATATTTGCTAAGTTTATTGGATATGGGAAAGGCATTCTATAAATAAAAGGTAAAATATGAGATACTAATTAAATAGATGCATGTTCTACTGCCAGTACATATCAATATTCATCTTCCAAAGTTTAACTTGCTCAAACTGAGCTTGTACTATATACACTACCAATTTTAAAAGTACACAGAGCAGTCCACCGCTTAACCCCTGACCAAAAGGTTTTTCCACCAGTTCTTATGGGTTTTTGCCCAGTACTTAAAATTTTAAACTACATTTCAGTGTACTGTATAGTGTTCAGCAATTTCATCTGGGCCTGGCCCAAAATGAGCTTTTCACTTTCACAGCTCTGGATTAGAACTTAAGTAGATTTTGTGGAGATGTAAAACGAAATTGGCCATGATAATTATTAGCTGATAAAGGAATAAAAAGAGAAAAATGGTAGAAAAATACAATTTGTAAATAATAAAAGTAAATGTCAGTATTTAAAAGCGTCAAAGAAAAAGACTCTCTGTACTTGCCTAGAGTTTGCTACACTGCCTAAGATGTTATTTATGGCCTTCTCATATTACTGACAATTGCTAAACATGCACCATGACATAGTGAATTGAGTACATGTCAAGTAAACTCAATAGCAACAATTTAAAAAAAAAATAAAAAAAAAAAATGGAACTTTCATTCACAAAAGTGACTTGAAATATGCAGACAAAGATTTGAACAAGGATGACATTTAAACAATTACATTTTTATACTAGAGGAGATGAGCACAAGGACAACTGGGCATAATTAGCACAATACTTTTCTAGATGGGGTCAGTGACTGAGTAAGAACTGGAATCTTCAGCCTTTCTAAAAAAACTCCACATAAACTTGACAACTTGCTTCAAAGGATCACAAAGTCTACAAGTTCCAAAATATGAACAATAAAGGACACTCACAATCATTTGATTAAACTGCATATAAAACTAAGGTGCAAGTGGGCAGGAAGGATACAAAAATTTAATTTGAAAAATCCAAAGAACAAAACTTAACATGTTTGACACTAAAACTCATCATATCACTATCCTATCATATTTTTGGCCATCTGAATCACCAAGACTACCCCTGAATTACATGTCTCAAAGTCCATGACTCATGTTTTTCTTACTAAAACTATACACCTCATACTCTAACAGGCACAGAAGGAATCATGGTTTATTCATAAATATCATCATCACCAATGGTACTCTAAGCACCCAGCGGGCCAGAGAATGGAAACATATTTAATTCTTATCATATGATATTTTGGTATTTTTGTGAAATACGAAATGTGGATCATAACCACACTGTGATGTCACACCCAACTGCTGAAAGTTGGTGCTTTACTCCTTTCAGAAAGGAACATTCTAGGAAGTAGAGATCATAATCTCTCAATGGACGTGAAAGGACAATTTTTATTTAAGAACATTACTTACAATGCTTTACTTTTTACTTATAAAACAGTAGAGGTGAATGGATTTACCAAGCAGCTGCCATAAACTTTAGAGAAAACCAGACTGTAAGCAAAGCAAGTGGCTTTTGTGAAACGATGCACTGTTTATGTGTTAACATGGAGAAGATGGCAATGGGGTACCAACTGAACATGTTGATTAAGACCCAGCATGCTGCAGTTACTGAGAAACTCGCATGCATCTACTAACGTAAGGCAACTGTATAAAAAGACACTGGATGGTAACTGTAATCCTACTGCTTGTGTGCCACTATGGAAGAATTAGTAAAGGTGAAGGTTCACAGAACACTTTGTTGTTAGTGGCATTTTAGTTGAGTTTAACTTAACAAATACAGTTGCTTCCATTAGCCTGTTTATGCTTACTGAATCCACGATCAATGTACCGTTCCAGATATTTTTCCAATATTGATGTGTTAATGGACAGCTTCTACTCTTACAATATGTAATGTGCTTCTCTAAAAGCAGAAGTGCATTTGACATGCTAAAGGCCCTGTGAGCTTATCGTATAAAGTAATTCAGGAAAGGGGAATTCACTTGATGAAAAGTGTGTTCAGAAAATAAATGTGTACATAAAGCATAACAGAGTAACTTGATATTAGTGTTAACAGTTAAAATTGTTAATTAGGAAGCACTCAAAAGTTAAATGTGTCCAAAGCACAAAACATGGGGTTCTAAAGTTCAAACTGACTGGAAAGTGGGCTGGTTTCCTGTAAAAGCAATTCAAATAGCTCATATAGGTCCCATATAGTTTATTTATACCTTATGAAAGTCAAAAAGACAAGTTTAGATGTTTAATCCAACACTAATATACACCCAAGAAGAGAGGTTTCAAAGACTGACAAGTGTGTAAAAGCAAAAATGAAAAAAAAAAAAATTGACATGCATGAATTTACTGAAAATGAACTTTGCTGGAATTAAAACCAAACTGCAGTCAAGGACAATATTTGGACATCTAAATGGGATAAACCAGGTGACTTGGCAAATTTAGCAAAGTACACTTTCTTTGTTGTCGAGTTGGCTATGTAGCTTAATCTAATACCCATTAGAAAAGAGAGTAAAAGACTGGACAAATTATGAAAATGAAATAGGCCTGAAACAGCCTATATCAAGATCAAATAATTCATTAGTGTCTCTATCAAAACAGTTCAGCAAATTAAATTAAACCACAGAACAAAGTAAAAAAAAAAAAAAATCACAAATCTACTACAAGAAAAAGGATACCAGCTGCTACTCAAGTAAAAAGACAACGGGATCAGTTTTAGTGTGCAGCTACGTGATGTGATAATATAAAGCAGCTTTTTTTGTTTCTTTTTCCCCCAAAACGTACATTACAACCAAACCCATTGCTCTAAACAAATCTATTCAAACAAAACTAAAGGAATATTTAAGCTTTTGACTTCAGGTGCATAAAGTGAATGGACTTAAATTCAGAGTGCACAGTCATCTCCATTAGTGTACTGCAGGGCTGTAGACTCATAAGCAATTACTTGGTTACTGGAGCCCAAGTCGGTAAAAATCTGTTTCCGACTCTGACTAAATACAAATTGCAATATAATGTGTTATAATATTCAGTTTCACATATACTGTACTCATTCACTTAAATAATGATTTCTTCTATACTTTTGGCGAAAATATAGCATCTTTTAAATTTTGCAAATATTATTTAATAATATAAAATGACTACAGTGGCATCACTATAGCCTTTTAACACAGACTTTAACAGGTTGGAGTCTGATGTTTCATGCCAGCCGTGATGAAGTGCCTATTATCTTGTATGTTTTGTGCCTTCGATGAACATAGTAAATATATGAGCCTAATTACAAATGGAAGTGTCCGAGTTGGAGTTAGTTGCCCCATAAATTCAAGAGTCAGAGTCAAAGGTTTTGTGTACCGACTTCCACAACCCTGGAATGCCAGCAATAGGTCATGACAACCCAGCTGTTTTTAAACCTGCTTAATTCAATTTTAGAGGTTGGAATGATTGTCTCAACAGTATCACACAAATTACAGACATAAATGTCCCAACCAACTTCTGCTTTAAATTGGATTTCTATCTGTTACACTTCCCAGTTTGTGTTTCAGTGTGAATACAGAATTTGTAAAAGTAGGTTTTCTACATTTTTATTGCAATGTACAAATGCATATGGAAATAATTTTTATCTATCTTTCTACATTTTTATTGTAATGTACAAATGCATATGGAAATAATTGTTATCTATCTTATTTTAAGATGATCATCACTATCATGGTAAATTTTTTAAGTTTTGATTTATAAGCAATCATTTACTAATTAGCACCCTTGTAGTGGGTCTGACACTAAGAGAGATGCAGCATTTCAGCCATTAATGTCTGGATTTCAAAGAATACATATGCATATCCATCCAATAAATGTTTTTTGGACAACCCAACAGTTTTGAAGAATTTGTTTTTAAAGCCAAAGTAAATCTGTCAAAGCGTGTGTATAAAAAAATGAAATTAGAAAAATGCTGCCTGCATTAAGTATTCAAACTCTAGACGACAATATTTAGCAGGCTCTGCCATTTTGCTACAATACCAGCCTTAGCCTTTTGGGGTACATCTGACACAGCTTTGCCTACTGCTCAGTGATTGTGTCACATTTTCCTGGCCGATTTTTTGTAGATCACTCAGGTTCATTGAATGGCACCTCTGGCCTGCAAGTTTCAAAGAGTGCCACAGATTTTCAATGGGATTGATTAAAATCAGGACTTTGACAGGCCAATTGTAGGACATATTTTTACTTGTTTGGGATTTTGAGGCAGCACCTTGTTGCCTTGGTTTAGTGCTTTGTATTGCTGTCTTGCTGGAAGGCGACCCTTCTCCCAAGTCTCAGCTGACTGCAGCTTCTATTCCGGTATTTCCCTGTATCTAGTTCCATCCAATCTTCCAACAGTCTTAAGATTCACCATTATGCAGTCACCACCATACTTCACTTTCAGGATGGTGTGCTTTTGGAGGAATGGTCATTGTTGGGTCTGAGCTGTGCTTCGCACTTTGAATTTTAGGCTTAAAAGCTAAAACCTTTTTCCACATTCTCATGCACTGTTGCAGACTCTAAACATTTTATGAATATTCCTTAAGAATTGTTCTTTCTTACCACACCTCTGTTATGAAGAGATCATGAAATGGAGGACTCATGCCTGCGCCCAGATTTAAGCAACTGAATTCTGTAGTTCTTTCAAAGTGATTGCTGGATTCTTTGCTGCCTCCACTACCAGTCTATGTCTCCTTTCAGCACTAAGTTTTGACAGGTGGCTTTCTTTACACAGCCACTTTGTGGTGAGATACACCTTCCATTTCCTAAAGATGGATCCAATTTTGCTCAATGGGACATCTAAGAAACTTCATATTTCTTTGTACTCTTTTCCCGACTTACAAATGCATACTGTGTAGACTCTGTGTGGCCTGCTTTTTGGTCTTCACTTTTACAGTGGGGTCCCAACTAGGCTAATGAACTCCTACACAAGAGTGATTTGTATATCCAGAAAATGTGGCCTTCACTGTAATTGCTCACGGGTGGAAAGTAATTTTTCAATGAGGTCCAAATGAGAGGCAACTGTGTCTTGTTTGGGAACACTGTCACTAGGTTTTTGGAGCTTAAAGGGCTTGAATACTTCTGCAAGCAACAGTTTATCCAGTTTTTAATTTCAAAGAATATGCTTTTGACAAATTAATTAAATTTGGCTTTAAAAATAAACTGTCAGAACAATTAGGATGTGAATATAAAATACTTACTGGAGAAACATGTATACGTATCTTTTGAAATCCCGAGAAAGGGAACGACTTTCAAGAGAACAAAATGACTTTGCAAGGCTCTACAGAAAATGAGAAGAAAAAATACAAGCTAATTCAACAATGAGATCAATTAGAGGGAGAATGACTGCCCAATTATGAAACTGGCTGGAACAGAAACCTGCAACCACAGGGGTCAACCCAGGACTGAATGTGAGAGCCACCAAATTATAAGAATTAAGTAATATTCATGTAAAAATAGGGGGAAAAATTAACAAATGTCTCACAGGGCATGACAGGGACAACTGAAAATGTGAGTTAAAACTGTGATGAAATGACGCTATGCCACCTAGCATTACAACTGTTTGTGAAAACTGTACATTTAATGGCTTGATAGTGTTCCAAATGCTAAAATTATGCCATGTGATCATTGAATCTGCAAGTTTACAACTTCTGTGCTTTTCAGTATGTACATTACTTTGTGTATTTACAGCATTAAGAATGTGAAATATATATAAAAAAAAAGGTCACATTTTATCAGACCGGAATATGTGTGGAGTATTTTTCCCTGCAGACATGTAACATGTCTCCCTACAACTTGGATAAGCTGAACACAATCTTGAGTTCTCACCTATAAAGTTTTATATTATCTTCAACTATTCATGCTAGCTGTGAACATTAATAAAGCAGTGACTTTAAATAAGTCAAGTGAATGAAAAACACTAAACTTCTAACTGGAACAAACTGTGCTTCCAACTCAACAATATTTCTCAATATTTAGTTTGATGCAAAAAAGAAATAGGATGTCAGCCACATATTTTAAGAACTCTATGTCACAGGAACCATCTTAGAATATTGCACATACTTATCAGCAAACATATCAGCTATGCCAATTACAAATACTGCTCAGCATAGCAGAGCAAATAAAACAAACCCGACAACACAAATCTGTGCTCAATTTCAAGTGAGGCAGTGCAAGTGATGCCATGTTTACTAAAGCTGAAAAGTCATTGTTTTAATGACCATGTCAGAATGGGCAGAGGTGACGAACTATTGATATACAGAGAAAAGTCAATTCCAGTCATATTCCCTCCAAAACCCTTGGTATTTACTTAAATTAATTAGTTTGGTATTTATAAGAGACTCTACCCATAAATTCTATAGGGGTGTATGTCTGTGAGATGTTTTTATGTGCAAAACCTATGCTTTTTTCATTGAATGTTTTGTATTTTTACTAAAATTTGTTGTCAAGTGACTGTTCTTAACAGAATAAATTCAAGTTAACTTCCCCTTTTCTCCAACGTCACCCACAATGCCTGCAGTTGTCTAATTATAGCAGCAAATACAACAAACAAAGACAGAGGACAAGGTAACATCTTAGTAATGCATTAGATAATTAGAAGGAAGTATTGCTTAAATAAATCAATAAACAGCTGTCCAGGGTACTTTCTATACCCGACCTCCCTTGTAAAATTAAGTTACATGAACAATCAATCAATCAATCAATCAATCAATCCACAAAAAAAACCTGAAACTCAAAACAACAAAGAGAAATAAATTAACTCTACTATTAATCACCATATGCTATTTGGAGAAAAGGATTTTCCAATTAGTTAGGATTCACTGAAGTTTATAGTGTAACTCTGGCTCTGTTTTGAAAGCAGTGAGATGAGCGGCACAGCCACAGAGGAAAGGGACTGCAGAACAAAGAATTGAATGTGATAAAAACAAACAGTCCCTGCCCCATGTGACCACAGTAGTGGGATATGAGAGCGAGCATACAAATAGCAGCTCAGCCTTCAAAAAGCAGTCACATGGGCAGCATCCTCTGGGGAACAAAGAGAACTCGGCTATTGTACAGATCCCTGCCTGAATAATAGCTTAAAAACCTAAGGAAAATGCTTTCATTTTGCTCTTGTTGCCAACTCTAGCAGTGATTCATCTGGACTATAAAAAGACTCAAATGAACAGTTTGTCTCTAATATAATCACCCTTATAAAAAAAAAAACTGGATATTTTATAAAATCTACATTACATGTATTCAGCAAATAACTAAGATTCAAAAGGGCTGCGGTGATTCACAGTCCTTCACAAAACAAGAAATAAAAATATGATTGTACACAGATATAACTGTGGACTAAGACGACAAGTCAGTAACCTTTACTTCCGAATGTTTACATTTGTCAAGTTCTCTGGATGCTACGCAGGTCACTGCTGAACATAAATTTTGCAAGAGGGGAAAACAATAAAAGTCAAGTGTCGTTACTCAGAGTATGCTATCACCAAAATGCACTCTTCATCACTGCCTAGAAAGGAGCCCAAGATAACCATACTGGGCCACCTGATAAAAACACTGAGCCACCCTATAGATACACAGACAAGTAATAAACTATTCAGCTGGCGCAATATAAAAAGCTGCCCATACACAGATTCATTTGCCAAAAACAATTCATTCATTCAAAGATTTGTGTCACTCTGTAAAAATTATGTCACCCATTGTTAATTCAAGATGCTGCAGAGATGATAACTCACTCTGAACAAAACCATGCCCTGCTAATTCAAGACTTAAATCACTGCTGTTGGTATCACAGTCATTTGTACTGCACATTCTCCTCTGCATGAAAGATGGCTTGAGGTTTCAAAGCTGACAAGCAGGGTGCCAAGGGTTCTTTTAATTGTTAAAACAGTAAAATGTTCGGTGAATAAAAAAAAAATTACAGCGTGAATGCTTATACTCTCAAAAGTAAAAATTGATTCCATTAATCAGGTTAAAAATTAAATAATGTTTTACTCAAATGGAAACTTTTGCATGATCCAGCAATTTATAAGGGGTCAGGTTCAAGAGGAGTTTCTATGGCATTATGTAAGAGTTATGCAATAAAATAATCAGAGAGCAGACAGAAGCAAATTATTTAAAAGGGGAAAAAAGCAGCAGAGAGGATAAAATGAAATTTTAACAGACAGCTGAGAAATATTGAATATAATAATATGCATTTTGTTTTACAAGAGTAAATTACAAATTTAACACGCAAATGACAAGTTGTTACACAGCTAAGCTTACACAAGTCAGACTGGTAAAGCGCACACATCTGTAGTGAGTCGCTTTATTGCTTGCCATAGGAAAAAAAATGGGTCATATTTATATGCCAACATTTAGCATCCAAAAAGGTCGACTAAAAAAAACAAACAAAAAACTATACTGCTAATTTTTAGAAGGAAAATAAAAACCTGAAAATTGAACATTTTAGTTGCTCATTAATGTGATGGACAGGACACAAGCATCTGAGCAGTGCAGAACTACACACAGTATTCACAAGGGGTGTATTAATATACAATTCATATTTTTAGCAATAAAAGATTTGTGTCTCCTGGGGGCCTAAACTGGACATGGGAATAACAGAAGACATTCTGCTAACTTAACAAATGATTGTGCAAGTGTGCGATGTGAAAAGTACTAAGCAAAAATAAACAGTGACTTAATTTCACAACTCAAACAGTTGAAATTTTGTTAAGTTCATGTTTGTGACCGATTTGAAGTGAGAATAATGAAACTGCTACTTTTTATATAAACACTTTCATAAAATAAAGTCTGATTATTATCTACTAACACGAGTGTTAAAGGCAAGGGGATGTGTAAACAGAAGTGCCAGCTTATAAAGACTCTGTAAATTTAAATGGATAAACAGATTAACAAGAATTTCTTAAAAAAAAAAAAAAAAAAAAAAAAAAAAAAAAAAAATCACAATAGAATTTTATAGCAGCGCTACGTAAAAAAGTACTGCATATCTCAATGGCCCCAGTGGGTATACTGGTACTGGACAGTTTCAGTGGGTGCAAAGGTTGCTGGGAAGAAGACTGAGCCAGCAAGCTCTTTAAAAGTGAACCTGAAAGACATCATGGGGTGGAGATTGTTAGTTTGTCTGATAAAATGCTGTTTTCTACATGTGGCTTATCATTTTATCATCTTGGATTACTCTTCTTGTCTGGTTTTATGGTCTGTCTCATGCCTGCCTGTTCATGTGAGTTTCTACAATTTGGTCTGGTTTTAATCAGAAGAAGCACTCCCAATCTCATCACCCCTTGCCGCATCAGGATACCGGTAGGACAAACTTTAAATTGCATACAAAGAACATTTCACAGAATTCCTCTCCCTCAGCCATCATTTATTTAAAGCCACTACATTTGGTCTGTTTTATGGACTTTTGTCATTTGTGTTTATGATTCTGGTTCTTTGTTGTTGACTCGTGGTATTAATCGTTATCACCATAGGGAAGTAGGGAGGGTTAACTATTTGGTGTTTATACTTTTATTTCATTTAATATATTACATTATGATGTCTCTGTGTGTGTGTGTAAGTGCCAGTTGTGCAAAGGCTGGGTGCGTTCCTGGGGTCCTCACAGAAAAAAATATTTAAATCACCATCCCTTCAACGGTGTGAATCTTAGCTTGTAGCGACCGCTACAAGTTATTTGGCAATACTGGTGTGAAGGAACACCAGTATAATGAACCTAACATGTTTGAGGGAAGATTATATCAAGGAGACAACACTGCTAACTGTACCGAAGAAATGCACACAAAATGTCTGTCCTCTAAACCAATGACACAACCCTTACTTGCTTGCCATGTCTGCACCTCATGGATCTTTAGATTATTATTCATTCACATTATATTTCATTTTCCTATGAATCAAATCAAAAATCAATGTTGTGAGTACAGTGCTGTGAAAAACTAATTGCCCTTTCCTGATATCCTTTTAGCATAATTTACACAATCAAAACCCCCAAACTTTCAGGCAAAACGCAACATTAGAGAAAATGAAATTGAGAGGATACACAATGCAATGTGTAAATCATTATTAAAGGAGCAAAGTTATCCAACACCCCATCACCCATATAAAAAAGTAACTGCTACCATAGTTTTAATACTTGGTTGCAGCACATATAGCAGCAATAAATCTCAAGCAAAAGCTTTCTATCATTTGCTCCAATTCTTTTATGTCACCATTGAGAATTCTTGCCCACTCTTTACAGAGCTGCTTTAATTCAGACACGCTGGTAGGTCTGCAACTGTCAACTGCTTGTTCTTGGAACAGCCTCTGCACTGGGCTAAAGTCAGGACTTCTGAGCCATTCAGTTGTAGATTTGCTTTTGTGTTTTGGCTCATTGTCCTGTTGCATAACCCAATTACACTTCAGCTTTAGGTCATGGACAAATATTCCCCTTAAGAACATTCAGTGAGGAATTTGACTCCTTTAATAATGGGAAGTCTTCCAGGTATGCAGGCAACATAAAAGCCCCATACCATGGGATAAGCACCCCAACCCCCCATGTTTTACTGTAAATCTTGGTGCCAGATATTGTGGGAACTGTGTGTGCTGAAGAGTTCTACTTTTAACTCATCTGCCCTGTCCAAAAAGCATTTGTTCAAAAGACTTAAGGGTCACCCAGGTGTTTTCTATGAAAATGTGAGACAAGCACTGATGAAGTTTCTGCCTTGCTACTCTTCCACTAATCCTCTGTTACCTCAGAATCTTCATTACAGAGTCCTGAACACAGACTTTGTGGAGGACAGACAGGCCAGCATTTCCTTGATATTCTTCTAGGAACCTCTGCAACACTCTGAATGAATTGTCACTGTGCCCTTGGGGTCATTTTGTCAGACCAAGCTTTCCAGAGAAAATTCCGATGACTGACTGCTCTCACTATGGTGTGCTAGAGTCCCAGAGCTTTAGAAGTGGCTTTGTGACTCTTTCCTGACTGGTATGTTTCAACACACTTTTCCTCATCTCTTCTTTTATTTCCTTTGATTAAAGTTCTAGTGTTGCTCTAGAAACCTTGTTGTGATGACTTCACTTTCAAGCCAAGGATAAACATATGAGGAGTTTTAGATTCAACAGGTTTAGCTTTGTTCTGTCAGATGAGTCGAATCATCAATTAACTTTGGTCAGCTGTTCGAGTGAGTAACTAAGGGAGTAATTGCCCTTTCTCACAGACAAGACAAGTGCTCAATAACTGTATAACTCACATACATTAAGTAGCAATTAAGAAATGCTGTTACATGTTTACAGGTGTTCACTTTATCCCATATTACATTTTTTGTAAAGATCTGAATCTACTCATACTGACAAATCTACAAAAACAAGGATTCCGGGGGGTGGGGGGGCGACAAATACTTATTCACAGCACTGTATGATTGCAGGATATGCCAAGATAACAATACCACCTACAGAAATATCAGATACAAACTGCAAGATAACACAGAAGCTCCTCAATGATTGCATGTGCAAGCCAGGATCAGACCTTGCAAGGCAAACCTAAATAGCATACATCATCCCAAGGTACTTTTAAAGAGTACATCATAAATGGAGAACAAAAAATAAAATCAAATTTAAAACACAAACAAGATACAAAGTCAGTATACCAACTAGCAAATAACAAATGTAAACATTTAGTATCAAATGATTCTTTAGAAATCAAACACAGAGCACACACATACAGTACGGTAGCTGACACAATTGGGTCAAAATTCCACTGATAAGCAGATGCTTCAATGCTGCCTTCTTTAAATGAGCATGCCTTTCATTGCAACACTCTCCTCAAGAAAAGGGCACAACTGCTTAAGGAATACGACTGGACAAGACACCAATGTGTTTACATACCTGTATAACTGAACTGTCAGTTTGTGTTTACATTCACTTCTTAATCTTGTATTGCTGCGATTAACAAATGTAATATGTACTTCAATTTTTAAATTTGCATGCAACTTGGGTTTTCTCAATGCAAGAACAACCCAAATTTATCGTTACCTTGTTTAATATTTTTCCATGTTTTACAATTTTGAATGATGAGGTTTTTTTTTTTTACATGCAACAATTGCTTTGGAAAAGAAAAAGGAATATTTGAATTCTACTTAATTTTTATTTCATACTTATTTGAATGACTTACTGTATTACAAAAACACAATTTTTAAAATGTGTGCAGCAATTGTAAAAACTAGCTCTGCTACTCATCCAAGAAGAATTAAAATCAAAGTAATCAATGTAAACTTCAACGTTAACATTTGCAGTTTACTGCGCAATACATATATCTCTTACAAACCATTTAGTATGGGATTTGAAAAACACAGTGTTAATGTTTGTAATGCACTCTCTGTTGGAATGACAGATGCAATGCATTTTATTACTAAAAATGTTTGCATTTTTATTCAGAGATGGGGCATCACAAACAGTAACACTGCTTTTACGAATCCCAAGCCAAATGGCATATGACAGAGACGCATAGTACATTTAATATTCAAACAGATGGTGAATTATAATGTACAGGTATGTCTCTTTTTGAATAACAAATGCAAAGCATTTTATTACTAAAAACCTTTGTGATGCACTAGCTTTTGGAATGATAGAGAGATGGCAAATTGAAGGACACACAGACACTTATATTTTTTTAAATCCATCTTAATAAAAACAGTTACACAGTATATAGTATATTTACTTTTTTCAACTAATCCACCATTTAACAATTTCACATTAACAAACTTAAGTGGTTCCTTGTAAAATTAAGGTAAGACAAGGTGCTACTAACTGAACTATTCACAATTATAAAATTGAAGGCAATAACCGTCAGTGATCAATTTTGATTTAAACGTGCACCTGTGTGAAGTGAGCTTCAAAAGGCACCAGAGTTAAAATGACACCACGACATGCAGCAGATTTTCCAAGTTTTAAAAAGTGAACACCGCTTAAAGATTATTGGTTCATTAAGATGTGCTCACAACAATGAACATGCATCTCCACAGTTTATAAAACTATTTTCTTTAGATTGTGAATGTTGTAAACCAGATAGTAAAGATAATTGCTTCTGTATGTTTTATCAAGCTGCAACACTTGAGTGTAGTTGCTTCCTAATCTCTAGTATAATGATAGCAAAGCAGTGTAAACTTTGCACTCATTGTTTAAACATATTTTAATAAATGAAAACAAGAATGGAAAATAAAATAGAAATAAAACAATGACCTTGAAATCAAATTAATTTTGGTTGTCAAATACAAGGCCTAGTTATAAATAATAATACGCGTATGGCTTGCCACTTGGAAACAGATCACACCGTTAATATCAAATGGCAGGTCTTGAACTTGTGTTCCACGCCTGTGCCCAATATACATAAACGTTTTGTTTATCGTGTTTTCAGGTAAAGTTACTCACCCTCAAACCAATAAAGAGCATACTTATGGACAATGTTTTGCCAAGACTGCTCAGAGATTGACAGCACACACTTGAAATAAAATTTGCATCAATTAATGAGTTCAAACATGGCTCAAGAACTTTGATCTCTATGTCAAGAGAGAAAGCACAGTATCAGCATTCTTCAGATTTTATCACACAAGGCAAAGTGAAAAATAGATCTAAATAAGTGAACAATAGACAACTAATGGCTGATATAAAAAAATTACACTGAAAATTGATGTCATGCTGTGAAAAATTTGATTTCCTTACAAAACCCAAACACATTCAAAAAGCCAGAACACCACTACATTTTCACTAGGAATGTTAACCAGGAAATTCAGACCAAGCCGGGCTGATGGATTCACTGAACAAATTTGGAGACACAGCTCAGGACACAGAAAGAGTAGAGACTTGATAATGCCTTCAAAATTCAACAAAGCCATGTTAATGTCACTGGCTGGTTTTCAGTCTCTGTCACTCTGCTAGCAATCCTATAGTAAAATTCGTCACAAAACAACAAATAAAACTTGTGCGCATGTGTTCATTTTCACTAACATGTCATGCCTTTATTTTTCATTAGCTTAGTTGAGTGTACCTCTTCAAGATGCAGATATATCTTAAAGGAAAGATGAGGTAAAAAAGGATGCCTTGGTTATTATATAAATAAGGCAGTGGCACCTGTATACTCTCTCACTCTATATAAATCTAACAAGAAAAAAAAAAAAAAAAAAAACACATTCACACTCCAAAGTTTGAAATCATTTAGGTCACCTTTTGAAAGCCAAGCATTAACCACTCTGTCATGTTTACTGCTGCCACTGAAACTCATTCACCTCCAAAACATCCCACCTACAGTTTGGCCAATGCCCCAGGCTTCAAAATTTCTCCACTTGGAAAGTTCTCTCCCCCCCCCCCCCCCCAAAAAAAACACATTAAAAATACCACCACCTACACAGTCACTTTATTTAAACAACTGCTCAATATACTGTGCATGTGGAGAGAGCCATTCCCAGTTACACTGCGAAAACAGGGACTCTGACTCTCCATGACAGGTTTCCTTTTGCTAAAAGAGGTTTCTCAAGGTAGAAAACCAGCTGTGATTTAAAAAATAAAAACTTGGGTTAACTAAAGTGAAGGCCAAATTTATATATGAAGCACATTTAAAAACAAATCGCATTTGAACCAAAGTGCTGAACAAATATGAAAATTGAGAGACCCCAAAAAAAAAACAAAAAAAATAAAGATTAGCACAATAAATAAATAAATAAAATAGTCAATAAACTAACTCCACTTAAGTCAAATGCCAAAGCAAAAAAATTGGTGTTAGGGAAACATTACAGAATTTCTACAGACACTGCAGGTTGCTCCAAAAAGAGGTGGAGCAACCACTGCAAAGACTCGATTTTGAGCTAAGACCTTGGAACATCCAGTATCATCTGGTTGACTGACCTATGTGCTCCAAAGAGATTATGAACCTGTAAGATTTTACTGCACTAACCCATTGAAAGTCTTAAAAACAAACACTAAAAGCTTAAAATCCATTCTAAATTTTATTGGAAGTCAATGAAGTGAGGCTAAAATAAGCAATTTTGGATTTAGGAGTCATAGTGGACTCTAAGCTATCAACTTCCAAAAAATGTTTAGAAGCCATTAAGAAGGCTAACAGAATGTTAGGTTATATAGCACGATCTGTGGAGTACAAGTCCAAGGAGGTTATGCTCAACCTTTATAATGTACTCCAGGCTGCAAAAAGGACATAGCAGCACTAGAAAAGGTCCACAGAGGAGCGACTAGGCTGATTCCAGGGCTACAGGGGTTGAATTATGAGGAAAGATTAAAAGAGCTTAGCCTTTACAGTTTAAGCAAAAGAAGATTAAGAGGTGACATGATTGAAGTGTTTAAAATTATAAAGGGAATAATTAGTACAGTGGATCGAGACTTGTATTGTAAAATGAGTTCATCAAGAACACGGGGACACAGTTGGAAACTTGTTAAGGGTAAATTTCGCACAAACATTAGGAAGTTTTTCTTTACACAAAGAACGATAGACACTTGGAGGAAACAAGTAGATAGGACTGGCAAGCTTTGTTGGGCTGAATGGCCTGTTCTTGTCTAGAGTGTTCTAATGTTCTAATACATGATCACACTTTCTTATCCCAGTTGGAAGACAAGCAGAAGCATTTTGGACCACCTGAAAACGTTGAAGAGACAACTGACCCGCACACACCCCCACATACAGGAAATTGCAATAGTCTTTGAATGGGAGGAGATAAAAGTTTGAATAACACTTTCAAAATCATTTAAGGAAAGACAGGGATTTACCTTGGCCTAACTCGCAACAGAAGGAAACTATTTTTAACAACAGAACTAATCTGTTTATTGAATTTGAGAGAACTGTTGAATATCACACCCAAATTCTAAGCAGATGATCTAATGTATCCAAATAAAGGACCGAGGGTACACACTACATTCTAAAAATGAACCTCCACTTTACAAGACTGCACATCATCTAGTAGCCCCATGTCAAGTGCACTGGTGCTCAGATTCAGAAAATGAATTAAGCTCTAGTTATAGATAAACTACCCTTATTGGTCTCTACAAAATATTAAATTGTATTAAATAAACATTAATCCCATGGGGAAATTCAGATGTATACAGCAGCAGAACCAAAATAAGGGCACAAACTCACAGGACAGATAATACAGCCAAACGATCAATCGATAAAAATAAATATACAGTGGTGTGAAAAACTATTTGCCCCCTTCCTGATTTCTTATTCTTTTGCATGTTTGTCACACAAAATGTTTCTGATCATCAAACACATTTAACCATTAGTCAAATATAACACAAGTAAACACAAAAAGCAGTTTTTAAAATGATGGTTTTTATTATTTAGGGAGAAAAAAAAATCCAAACCTACATGGCCCTGTATCTCTCACTGCAGTTTAAAATCATTATTAATACTTTACTAACGTCAAATTTAATCATCTTCTTGCACAACTCCTAAGAAGACAATCTGTTGCCCCAAATGCTGACCCTTACTTAAGGGGTTACAGGCATTACCAACATTGCATTTGATCCTGTTTACAACTGCAATCAAATGACATTAAATCAAAGCCACTGTTTTTATACGTGCTTATTGAACATCTTGTCAAGCTTAATTTGTCAAAGATGTCATATGTTCAATAAAAGTTGGAACAATCATCCACAGCCAGGGACTAAAAACTAAGGTAGTTAATTCTGGACAAACTCAAGACATCTGTTAAACTCCAAGCCTGGCAGCAATAGATGACTTAGCCAGACAAACAGGCTTCAGCTCCACATTAAACTCCATCAACCAAAGTCTAGCACAAACAGCTGAGGCATCTTGTTAAACCAGACCACAGAGGTGTACATGAAAACAGCTCAAACTTGCTTCCCTAAATCACTTGTTCCATGTTTCGGAAAGGAGTGATTCTAAAATGACTTGAAATCCTGTGTGTTAAATGTATAGGTCTCATTGAAAAAATTAGAACATCATAAACGTAACATTTAAAATGTATGGATGTAGTCACTTGATAAAACTTTACATAAACAATACATTTCAGCACTACAAAAGTAGGTTTACAACACTGCTTGTTGGGAGCAGATTGGCGATGCAGGCTTAATTTCCATAAAAATGAACAGTCACAACAACAATCAAACAAAGACTGAACTGTTACAAGCTGGGCAATGTACAATGAAAATAAAGCAATAATAATATAAAGAGTAATGACAGAAGAGTTTGAGTAACCTATGCTCTCTCATATGGGGCCAATTCAGATTTTGACCAATCCAAATAGACACAGAGAAAATGTGTGAACTCTTCATAGACTGGGACTGTGCCAAAACTTGCACTCAGAATGAATGTGCCCTGCTTGTTATGGTGTGTATATGTGTATTGCATAGATGTTAAATATGACTGCTTTAATATAAGTACAATGGCTATGTCCCAAAACTTTATGGTGCCCTTAAATGGGGAACCATGTAAAAAAAAAAAAAAAAGGTGCAATTTCTATGTGATGTGACCAAAATGTATGCAAATCCCCTTAAACGAAAGTCTGCAATGTGCACTTTAATCATGTCTGAATTGTCTGATTTGTAATTTTAAACTGTGGAGACGAGGGGTAAATCAGGGAAAAATCTGCCTTTACCCAAGATATTATGGAGCGCCACAGTATACCCTCTATGTGCTGAAGTTGAGTCTGCTGTAACAATAACATGATAATAGTTAAGAAATGGGCAAGAAAAACCTGTTCATGGTAGGACTATTAATTGCAAAATTTAAATCTAGTAATCTATATTCTAGGGAAAGATAAAAACGTAAGCATCAGAAAAAAAAAAAACATTCCATAGCAAGGCTGACCCCACCAAAGAAGCAAGTAACCTTTCATTTATTCCAATTGCTTTCCTCTTTTTTTTGTTTCCAATCAATGCAGTAGCTATTTACAGGAGTATCCTTCTCACATGTTAATTGATGGCAAACAATTTTGTAGTTTTCCTGGAAGTGCAGTGAGGGCAGCAGATGTTGACATCTGTGCACTGCATGAAGCCTTAAATAATTAAAATGTAGAAGGGAAGCTTATGAAAAAAAAAATTAGAAAAAGGATTTTGAAAGGAATGTAATGTACAAAAACAAAACATGTAAAAGTAGCCAAGAAACGTGGGCATGTTGTCCCTCTTCTGCTAGCTAAGTGCTAAGAAGTGCAAAGCAAATGATGGTGTACTTACAATAAAAAATCTCCTTTGTCAAAAAAAAAAAAAAAAAACAACACTGTGTAATTTACAACAAGAAAAAATACATCCTAAACCTTAAAAATGTAAATGTATGCAAAAGATCACACAGCTTGGCGTGACTTACTGATGACCGTCAGTCACTCGCAAAACAAAGGCCTTAATTTCACTGGGATCCTGGCTTACCTCACAAGCCACCTACACAAGTAGATTTTTTTCAAGGCAATGACTGATGTTCAAAGCTGTATCTACAAACATATCAAGTTTCCGTTTTAACCAATACCTTGAAAAACAAAACACGACAGCACAGGAAATCAAAATGCTCTGCAAACAAAGCGAAAGGAACAGAGCTTGAGATACAACAGTACTAACAGTAAAAAAAAAAAAAAAAAAAAAAAAAAAAAGGGAGAGTAAACCAAACATGTCCCTGTTTAAAAGGATCAAATTTAGACAAGTCGGAGTAAAAAAGTTTCTCCAAGCTTTGAAAAATTTCTCATTACTTGAGCCAATTGTCATTCAGACAGTCATCTTGAGAAGTAAATCACAAACACTATACTTTGAGTCTACTACATAGCAGGAATGGAAATAGTTTGGATCCACCACAATATGATATTATCATGATACATCGTCCACATTACTGTAGTAATTTCTCAAGTTTTTGCAATATATCAAGTACTGTAATTTGACTCTAACCTGTCACAATTTATTCCTTTCTTATGTTTATTATTTCATATTTATATCCAAAAATGCAAATATGTCAGTCTGTGGCATCTAACCAGAAAAATAAAAACACTTAACCCATGCAAAATGGATTTCAAATAAAATGTGCATTTTCCACAGTTTGAGCTGGAATAGTCAGCTGCAGAATATGACATACACCAGTACATAATTTGACCTCATATATATTTAAAGTTGTGGGGGCTACATGTATATATTTTAACATTAGCACACTGTTTTTAGCTGGGAACTACCTAGTCTCACTGAGATTGCACAGGTGGTGAACCAGTTGAGGGGGTGGTGGGGGGATGCTGCAGGGATTTGTGGTATCCGGGGTAAACTTCTCCAGGCTGGTGGTAAGGCTGTCCGCCTGGCATTGCAAGCAATGTTTGCTTCCATTTGGGAGACTGGCATCATCCCAACTGACTGGAAAACGGGACTTGTCGCCCTTTCGCCTGGATTGCAGCAACTACAGGGGGAGAACACTGCTCTTGGTGTCGGGTAAGGTCCTTGCTAGGGTTGTCCTCAATAGGGTCCGTGATCACTTGCTCACCTACCAGCAACCGGAACAGTCTGGTTTAACACCTAAGAAGTCTACCATCCTGGCAGTGACGGTTCTCATGGAGAGCAAAAACGAATATCGGCAGAGTTTCTTTGCAGCCTTTGTCAATTTTCGTAAAGTGTTTGACTCAGTTGACCAAGCTGCCCTGTGGGACATCCTGAGGGTTTGCGGGATCCCCTTGAGGTTGTTGAATATCATGGCTGGTCTGTACACTGGTACTGTGAGTGCTGTGCAGAGTGGAGGCAGAACCTCTGCATTTTTCCCAGTTGATTCTGGAGTTCGTCAGGGGTGTGTTCTGCTCCTTCTCTGTTCAATGCTTGCACGGACTGGGTGTTGGGCAAGGTCATGGGGTCCAGCGGCTGTGGGGCATCTGTTGGTGAAGAAACATTCACGGATCTTGACTTTGCTGACGATGCTGAGATCTTCTCAGAGTCAATGGAGTCTCTGATCAGGGTGCTCCAGAGACCGAGGAGTCTGAGTGTCCTGGATAAAAACCAAGATCCAGGCCTTTAATGACCACTTGGGCACAGCCATCAGCAGTGTGTCTGATTGCGGAGAGTGTTGACCTGGTCGAGAGGTTTACTTACCTTGGCAGTGACATTCATGTCTCTGGTGACTCTTCCTATGAAGTCAGTAGACGGACTGGGAGAGCATGGGGGGGCGGGTCATGAAGTCGCTGAAAAGGGGTGTGTGGCGCTCCTGATATCCATGCAGAAGGACAAAGGTCCAAGTCTTTAGAGTCCTGCTCCTTCCTGTCTTGCTATATGGTTGCAAGACATGGACGCTATCCAGTGACCTGAGACAAAGACTGGACTCTTTTGGTACTGTGTCTCTCCGGAAAATCCTTGGGTACCATTGGTTTGACTATGTGTCGAATGAGCAGTTGCTCATGGAGTCGTGAATGAGGCACATTACCTGCATTGGTAACAGGTCATTGGTTTTTATCCGGGACACTTGCAAGCCCAGACACTAGAGACTCCTCACTCCGTCTCTCGAGAGCCCCAATCAGAGCTTTCATTGACTCTGCATAGATCACAGTATTGTCAGCAAAGTCAAGATCAGTGAATCTTTCTTTACCAACAGATGCCCCACAGCCACTGGACCCCATGACGCTGCCTAGCACCCAGTCCATGCAAGCACTGAACAGAGTAGAAGCAGAACACAGCATTGATTAACCCCCGAGTCAACCCTTGGGGAAATCGCATAGGTTCTGCCTCCACTCTGCACAGCACTCACACTACCAGTGTACAGGCCCAGCCATGGTAATCCAGCAAGAAGCAAGCCATGATACCCACAGTTCTTTAAAAAGTAAAACATTTATTCAGTTATTTTTTTTCCTTAGGCAGCTTTGTTAATGCAGTAAGAAAAATGTATGCATGTGTATGTGAATTACTGCAGAAATGTAAATGAAGGGAAAATCCAAAGTGCAAATCGTTCTGCTTCTTGTGCTATACCCAGATTAGCCTAAACACGTGGTCAAGAATCTAGGAAAAAAAAAAAAAAAAAAAAAAAAACACTGCCTTTTTAAAGCACAACCATGATTTGCTTTATCTCGGCTAGTTTTACACTATGATTAAGATGCATCTTTGTGTAATCTTGTTTTGTCAGCCATATTGACAATGCACTTCATGAAGCTGGATGCTGGTCCTTCACAATTTGTGTCTCATATGAATGCAATGACACTTTTCCTGGGCAGCTAGAAAAAAAAAGGTTTTGACATGTGAGTCACATTTTTAAAAATACCACTAAAGAATCAAAGTAGGCAAGGAAATGTTTGTACATTTTAGCTTTAATCTAACAGTGTAGTCAAATGAGTAAGAGGAGTGAAGGAGTATATGGATTATGTCTTGCAATATAATGAGTATTATAGGGAAATATTTGAACTGGTGGAAGTACTTAGAGGAGGAGAGTAGACGTGCATTATATAAAGGAGACATGCTGAAAAGAAAGATGGAAAAAGTGGAAGGTACAAGGTTTCTTCTGACAAGAAAGCAGAGATGACAATGCTGGCATTCATACGTGCGTATCAGAAAACCTTGTTACAGGTAAGAAATTTATATTTACTTTTATTTATTTAGGTAACGCTTTAATCCAAAGCGACTTACGTTTGAGATGCAATTGGTTACATTTCATTCTTTTTTTTTTTCCTTTTTTCAATTGAGCACAGTCAGGTGAAGTGACTTGCTCAGGGTCACACAGTGTCAGTGGTAGGACTGAAGTCCAAAGTCGTAACCACCGTGCCACTGAAATAATTGTTAGAAAACATTTTATGTATATTGTTTCAATATATACCCCCATAGGTTGGTAGAAATGATGGAGAAGTTGTTTTGGGACAAGTTGTTAAGGATACATCAGGTGTACCTCAATGTTTTCCATACCTGCAGTATATATTACTTAAGATACTAACAGATGAAATTGGCTAGTTATATTTTTCTTAATCATGAGGGATGCGACTGTAAGTGTAAGGGGGGTTAGCATTAGCTTGAATGAGCATGTGTGAATCAGGGCTTCAGGTTATGTGGATGATTCAATGAAAAGGTGCACTCAAGAAAGAGCTCAGTGGAAAGCCTGAAGATGACAAGGGTGGAGGTAGTATTACATGATCTGAAACCTATTTGAGAAATTTGGGTATGTTCAAAACATGGCTGATAAACAGGTCATGATGATTTTTAGTAAATAAGTATTTGACCCTCTAGTGCTTATAGAAAACTCAAAAGCACATAATCTTGATGGATCTTTCCATGGCATATTTCATTATATAACAAATACCTTTCCTTGTTCTAAGTGTAATAGAAAGGAGAACACCACACGGGAGTGGGGATTTCAGAGTAGGACTTATAAAGAATGATGATGATGATCATGGACTACCTGATTTACTTCAACATGTACATGTAAAACACATTTGCTGACATTTCCCCTCCAGTAACTGTAAAATAAATACTGCTTAAAATAAACCTTAAAATATAAACTTAAACCATAAAATATTACTTCTCTATGAATTACTGAATACCAAGAAAATTCAGAATATTTTCTTCTAAACAAACTTTTATAAAAAACATTTTTCAAACCAGGTTTGTCTAAAAATCAGTTTGTGAGGTTTGCTGCTGAGATTTATCTGTAAATCCATGTATGGAGGAGAGATTAGCATTTTAAAATACATATAAAGAGTAATACTGAATGGCCCTGTTAAACAGATTACAACTTCAAACATCACACACACCCTTTCCAAATCACTTCCCTTCTTTTCCAGACTTGTTCCAATTTTATAGCTATCTTTGTGAAATTAAAGTTGTCAATTTAACATTATTATTACTGTTACATAATTTCTGTAAAACAGCCCTTTGTTTTGTTTGTTGTTTTCATGCTACCTCACATAAGTGATCAGACTTTGCTGTTGCTTACAGTATGCCTGAGTACACATCCAAAATTAGACCGTGGAATGGGCTAAAGAGCAGTAATTACTCTAAACTGGCAACAGCATCTCCTTCACTGTCGTAACATTCAAATATCATAAGTTGCATATGTTATACAAATTAACATTAACTTTAAAAACCCAACAGACAGAGATTTGAGAGTTTGCTCTATGATTTCAACAATAAAGTAACGTCTCTGCAATTTAGCACTCTTATCCCTTCCATGACTGGATCAAATTTTGTACCCAAGTGCAGCTGGGATAGGCATCAGCCCCCAGAAACCATGAACTGGGAAAACTGGTTAGAAAATGGGGGGGCTGGGATTTGATAGACAACTGTAGCTATGTTCATAACAATAAGAGGATGAATGTGAAGAGTTCTTTTCTGGGTGTTTTATGGCACTGTATTAAAGAAATTATCTAATCATTTTATCTCACACAAATGTGCCATTATGAGGTGAAAAGACCCTTCACTTACTATTTCAGAAAAGGAGTAGAAGGCAGCCATGCATAGAATACACTCTAGCACCATATGTGCAAAAGGTCGATCATTCAACATAAAATCTTTTATAGAGCGCATATATCTCGTTTAAAATTGTACAAAATGTATCCAGGTAAAGATTCAACTTGTGAACGTTGCAGTGTAGCCTTAGCCTCAACCTCACTGGGCCACATGCTTTAGGTGTGCACCAAATGAGTGCTTCTCAGAGAGTCTTGGTGTCACAATCACTCCTAACCCATTAACAGCTGCGTTTCATGAACTGCCAGGCGAGCTTTAAGTGGAGCAGGACAAACAAATTGTAATGACCTTTACCTCACTACTAGCATGTCGACATAGCTTGCTCAACTGGAAGAATCTCACCCCACTTATTTTAAGTCAGTGGGTAACTGATGTTCTATACTGTTTGAAATTCTGAAAAAAATGAAACTCTCACCTGGAGGATCTGTTTAAAATATTTTTAAAACATGGCAGGATGTATTCAGTAACATTTTAGAATAAGCTTCTATAAAATCGGGAGAAAAAATACTCTTCCTTGCTGCTTTTAAAGAATTGTTCAGGTTGTTGGCTCTCGTTTCTTTCTCGTTGTGTGGGGGTTGATTTATTATATATATATATATATATATATATATATATATATACACACACACTTTTTTTTTTTTTTTAAAGTCTGACTTGAATGTGTGGAATGTTATTTTCTTCAAATTAAAATCAATAAAATAGACATATACATACATACCTATATACATATACATATATATACATACATACATACATACATACATACATACATAGTATAATTTATATGTATATATAAAAATCAAGAAATTGACTAGATTGGCTTTAACAATGCCTTAAAGAATTATGAAGGCTTATATTAAATCTTCCTATAACATTTTCTGTTTCATTCCTTAGTTCTGGCAGAATGAAGACGTGGCTGATCAGTGTTTTATGGCACTGTTGTCATTGTTTCATATCAATAGTGCCAGAGTTTCCATAATATCAGTGGCAGGGCCAACCATGCCTGGGTAAAAATACTGATTTTCTGATTAATGGTTAATTTTCATTTATAAGATTCAATACACATTCTTAAAGTCTCAAGACCGATCTAGAGGATCTCTAGCCTGCTCTATTACTATATGCAGATTTACGCCTTTCTTCCTTTTTGTTGTACGATCCAGTAGATGTCGCTAATGTGCTTGTTCAAGCTTTCAATGGAAAAAGCACTTTACTACCGCTCACAAAATGGCGTGTCCCCCTCAACTGACATCCACACCTTTAACTCTTAAATCAGATGTGTGGACTTTCGACAGATTCTCAGTGCATTAACAGTGCATCAGTAAAAAAACACCTGGATAAAAGCAAAGCTGTACATAAACTCTGCAACTCAGAAACATTATAGTAACTAACAGATTTGAGAAATCACTTATCCTGGTGCCACCCACAAATGTTATCCCAGTTGACATCCAAATGAGTAGAGCCTATAACTCTCTACACTGAAGACAGCGTTCACCTCCAAAGCTTCCGTTTAATTCACCATGTGACAAAAAACAATCTATAGCAGTGTTTACCTGTAAAGATAATGAGACCTTATAATGCTGTTGAAAATGAGGGGTTTCAACAAATGGTACAGGTGTTGGAACAGCAGTATGTTACACTAATAAAAAAGCAAAACGAGCAAAATTACTGTACCTAGGTTTTATGAAACCTTCAAGCAAAGAATCGCCATGTCTCTCGGGTCAGAGGAGGGAGTAGCCCTAACTTGCAACAGTTGGACATGCAGGGCAGCAGACTTCTCAGTAACAATCATATACCACTTATATTAAAAATGACAGAGCACCTGTGGTGGATGTGTTGCAGACAAGAGCCATGTATGCCAGTCACACTGGGAGCAAACTTTCTGCTTATATGCCGAGCTGCTGAGATTGCTGGCTGTTGTTCCAAAATCCTTGTTGCATCTCCAATGTGCTGTTCCATTGCGGGGCTGCAATCAATCACAAGTTTGTCTGTCTGTTGGCAAATCCAAAAAATGTTGCTTCTCTTAAAGCATATGGATAGGTGCTGCTATGGTAGAAAGAGTTTGAAACGCACCCCACCAAGCTCAGAAAACGGGTAATTGTTGGAATTTTCAGAGCAGCTTGTAATACCAAAGTTAGCGTGTGCACAAAGCTGCCGACGTGAAGTAGCTCTGTAAGTTGTACCGCACATAACATTAGCAGAGTTGTCAGTCTCAGAGGTTAGTTCTTTGTCTTATGTTTCATTCATCAAAAGTTGCTGTCAACAAGCAGAAACTGATTAATGTGATTGCTAGCCGTGAGCAACTGAAGATATATGTGCAACTTGTAGAATTATAGAAAAACATGAGTCTTCACGCTTATCTTTAATTACAACCAATTCAAGATTAGTATAAATGCCCAACAGGGGAATAAACCAAGTTAATCTGTTACTGAATAACGTTTCTTAAGAAGTAATATTTTATCATTTTTTAATATTATTCAAAAGATGACGTATTTTATAAAACAGATGCCTTTGCATTAAAACAAAGAGCCCATACTGCATGATGTGGCTCATAAATGTTTATAAAAAGTAATGGTATTTTGCTCCACATCTTGCAAATACAAGGGATGCTCTGATCAGGTTTTTAAGGCCAATACCAATCCCCAATTTCATGATACTTCATTGACATTTCTGATTTTTTCCACTTTGTCCCTTTACAAATCTTTTTACACTAAGATCCTGCATAATCAAACACGGAAGTGTTATATTCTATATTATAATGTAAAATTTAGGCATTTATATAATTAAACCACAGACAACTGTAGTTAACTGTTCATTTTATAAACAAAACTAACCCTTAAACCCCTGGAACCAGCTATACTCGGTTCACAATGCAATTTGCCAGGATGCCAGAGCCGAGTATATTCAGCAACATACATTCGTTGAACGCCACAAGAGGCTATAGTCTGTTTCTTAGTGCAATTTGCCAGCAGACCGTAGCACAGTATATTCTGTGACTTGCATTGCACTGGGAACCAACTCTAGCCGGTTGCGGTGTTCAGTGAATTTGCCAGCACGCCGGAGCTGATCAGTCAGTGCTGTACATTCATTGAGCAGCCAGCTCATGACCACTGCTGCACCCTGCAGCACACCAGCCTCACTGTCCTTGGGATTCAGCTGCTGCACTACACTAGCCTGCCAGAATCAGCATTGACCGCTGTGTGCTTGCGTGCAACCAGTTCAAGCACAGGTGGCTTGGTGATTTACTGAATTTCACCAATGGCATCAGTTGCACTTTGTACATTAACAGACTGTTGCAGTAGTTTTTTTAAATAGATTTTACAGTTCATTAGCAGTGTGTAAAATGATCAGTGTTGTAGTAATTGTGATGCTCTTTTCATGTAAAAAAAATGTATTCCATTAAAAGCTCACTTTTTCTTGATGAATAGTGACATTTCCTTGAAAAGTACAGCAAAAAAGTATGTGTTGTCCAGGGGTACATTAACCCCCAAGTATGTGGCAGTTTAAAGGGTTAAATTCAGTAAGGCAAAACAAGTTAAAGAATTTGCCAGTTTATGTAAAGCTGTGATACCAACATACATTAATCAAAATTAAAAAAGCAAAATACAAAAGTGACTTCTGTTTATGATTCCTAGACTTTGAAAAAGAGAAAGGGAAGTGCAGATTTTGATTAGGAAAACTGGATTGAACACCAGTGCACATGGAGTCAGCCTCCAAAGCAGTACTTTAAGCAGTAGTAGTATTTAGTAGTTTTCTATAAAAAAAGGAGCTATTACTGGCATTTAATGTCAAAATACAGCTTCTTCTTACGTATAGAGTGCAGTCACACTAAGGCGCAAGCTTAACTTTCCACATCAAGCCACTTTTGTTCAAGTCACAGAATAGAGGGTGTTTAAACGTGTCCTGTAACTGATACTCTAATTTTCCTTGATTCAGGAAAGGCCACCATTATTATACCTTTACATTTAAGCACAGATATTTCTGAGATCACAGCATTCTGCTAAGTATGCCGGAGAGCTTAGCCATGCCCTGTCCAAAGTTGCTTTTTTTTCATACTTCTTAATAATTTAGAATATTTCCAGGAGTTTAAAATACAGCACTTCATCCTGCTTTTCTGTTGTAAGACGTGGTCTTCCAGGGTTTGAGGGTGAGACCACTCTTTTTTGTATGCTGCCATTAGTAGATAAAATGTAAAAATATAATTTTAGCTACAAACATATTCTTTCCACTCATTAGTTTTGTAAACCCATTTATCCAACAGTGTGATGGGGGAGCAGGGGCCTATCCCAGTGAGCAACTGGCTGCAAGGTAGGAACAACCCCTGGCACGGTGAACACAAACACACACATCCCCAACTGAGGACAATTTAACACTGCTAGTAAACCTAACCTGCATGTCCTTGGGCTGTTAGAGGAATTCTGGAATACCCAGAAGTCATGCATCATGCAGCAGAGTTTATCAATCAGCTAATCGAAATAGTTAACTGCTTCAGCAAGAAGGGCTGTAGATATAGATTGTTCTGCTACATGTCACAGAAAAACAAAAGTTTGCCCAGAGAATGATAATGTTATGGAACAGCAAGGCAACCGAACAACTCTTACTTCAAAAACAATGAAAATCCTGTAGAATCCACCCCAACTGTAGGCATGATCTCTAACACCTCACCGTTGCATTTCTACACTGTTTAAAACCTACTATAGAGCCTAGAAATACTGCTAAATGACTGGCTTACTCAAACTTAAGGCAGAATGATGCAACACTCCGTGTGCTTTATCAGACCCAGAGAATTCCTGAGCATTAAACTAAGGGTGTACTTACACTGGCAGTTTGTTCCATGCCCGAGCACATTTGTCCACAAGAAACCTCACAAAGTCTAGTTTGTTTGACTATTGTTGTTGCTCCGTGCCAGGCCAACTGTACCATGCCCTGGCCCCGCTTGAAAGAAGTGGGCCCAAGCCTGGTTCAGTAGCATTCAGGAACACTGTGATTGCTAAACGTGCCCGAGCACAGAAAACAAGACATCAATGATGGGACAAGTCAGATAGTGGAATTCTCAATTCATTCAAAAGCATTGAGTTAAACAGGTTTTTATTCTCATCTTACACATGACCATGACTTGACATGAACTGTAGTTGGCAAGAACAGCTGCAAACTCCTCCCTTAACATTTTTTGTCTCCATGAAAATCTTGTACTTGCAGCACAATTAACAGCAAAACGCTGCGCTGCACACTTAATAAATATGTAAGAGGTTAGAGCGTTATCCTGCCCTACATGATTCCAAAACAACCACAAAATAAGTAAAATCATTTTGACATGCATGGTGTCACTCTGTGCTCAGATCTTGTTATGACTTCACAGAAAGTTGCATGGTCATGTTGAAAGCATGCCCGGGCCCAAAACATGAGTGCAAGCCAGCAGGGGAGAAAGGAGGGAGAACAATCGTGCTTCTGCACGGTACGGAACAAAAGTGCCTAGAGTGAGTACACCTTAAGTCTTGAGCTGACAGACTACTGGTTGGCCCTTCTGAGATTTGTGACCAGGCTTTGCTCACTAATGCACTTAACCTAGGAATTCACCTACAATATTTGGATGAAAATGTGATATATAAATACATGCTTTTGTGATTTTACATATTAGCTTATTTGGTAAATTGTAAGTAAATTTATCACCACTGGAGTACATACTTTTAAGTACAGTTGCTTTTGAGCATGACAAAAATTGCAGTGCGCCCATATGATTTTATCACTGCTACGTAACTAAGTCATCCATGGAAAACTCAACCGACAATGCATAGAGAGAACCTTCTGTACCATTAATCTTCCTTATCACTGTAGTTCTTCCATCATAAATCACTTTTCATTTACAAATCCTAAAAAGACTTTTAGCTTCAAATTCAAATGAGCTCAATTACCAAAACTTCACCCAGTCTGGACAGCCATACTCTCTCTCCATTGAATAAGAATGACAGAGGGATTCCACAGTGCAAAGTGGAAATATAGCTTGCTTAACATTTGAAAAATGTGGAAAAAGAATGCACATTAAAAAAAGAGCACTAAAACTATAAAGAGCCAACACTCAGACCACGAGTTGCACCTCTCCAGTAATTTTTTTTAAATGTGTGGGAGCTTAACCTGCAATAAGTGAGAAGAAAGAAAAAAGAAACCAACAACTCTGTTGCTATTTAACTAAATGGAGGTGTTTTGCAAAACAATAGAGGGAATTGTAAATATTGGGATGGGCATTAGACGTAATTTTGTACTCCACTATCTTAAAATGGCTTACAAAAAGATTAGAAAACCTGTAGAAGGAAAGTTGAGGGAGGAATTTTACACCAAGGATGAATATGACGACTGCTATTTCTTGACCAGAGTTGGGAAGAAGATAGATGGAGTAGATTTTGAATAGCACTCATGCATTCTTTTTATGAGTATTAAATACATAAACATCCATACTTACAAATGTCTATTCTGATACACTTGCATTATATTCACAGCAGATTTAAAATCAGGGAAGGCTTATTCAATAAGGGGAGAGATTGACAAGAATAAATTTAAGTGGGGGGAGATTTTGGACTTAAAGCTCATTTTTAGTAGAACTTCAATTATATTCAAATGAAACTTACAGCAAAATAATTACATGTTACCATCACTTGTACTTGTTACTTTCTCTTTAAGGATTCCTGTGATTAAATAGGTTAAAAACGTCAGTCCATTTAAAGCTGTTTCAAATGCATGGTTGGTAGCTATTAGGCAGTTACAAATTTGACAAATGACAGAAGACCAGTCAGTCCATAAAGCCTAGCCAATAGCTAAGCTGTCCCAATCTCATCCAGGTACTTCTTAAATGCATAAAATAATAGAAATAAGAAAATGAATGAGACAAAAAAATGTTCCAGTGTGCTGATTATGCAGTTGTCAGTCTCTCCATTTAACCCACTGTGCGATCGATGTACTATGTGCTTCTGAAGCTTGCTGTTTGAGTCTGCTCAATAAGAAAACTTGACTCTTGCAGACACAATGATGTGGTAACATTCTTGCAGCTTCTTAAGGGGAAATGCAAATCTCTATATATAATCTTCATTTGGATCTTGATCTTTGTTTGTCCGCGAATGAATTAGAAGAAGCAGCACTAGATGGCAGTAGAGAGACAGCTAAAACATAGGCATTGCATTAAGAATCTCCTCCAGGCTTATTCTACTGAAGACAGTAGTACTCCAGTCACACCTCAAAACACAGACATTCAAACTAAACAAATTGTTGTGCTTTAAAATTAACTACAGAGATCTTCATTTAGATCTTGATCTTTGTTTGTCCGTGAATTCCACGCATGCGTAGACCCCTTCAGTTTAGTACGTTGTTGTTACTCACGGGTGTCAACAATGTGCCGGAATAACGAAAAGGGTGGTGGACAGTGTTACGCTGGTTAGCTCCTGAGGCCTGGTTAGAGAATGAGATTGCGGAAGATAAAAGGTACGTGCCTACGTAACATATGAATGAAAGAAAGACAGTGGGTAAAATGAATGACAACGTAACATTCATTCATTCATTACATTTATATAGCGCTTTTCTCAGCACGTTCCGGAAATTATTATTGTTACGTTGTAGCCGGCGAGTGCTGCGTGTCTCACAGTTGTACCGTGGCTTGCTCACATGTCAGTGAAGTGATCCCTATTTATGTTTTAAAGAGCCTGGACACTTATTTGTCCCCCTTTTATAACCATTGCTCCGTGTATATTGCCTTACTCTTTGGATTGCCACAAAGCAACCTGCAAGATTGGAGAAAGGTTGAGAAGAGATTGTGAGAGGAAATCACAGCATCATGAAATTGAGACGGACTGTGAATGGACAGAAGCAGAAATGCTCCTACACCACCACATAATTACTATTCGGACAGTGATTCCGAGTAGGCCGTTCCTATCGAATCAATGTCCAAGGGTTTTCTTTTATAATTTTTTTTCCCTTACAAAAAATCATAATGCTGTGCAACAAAGGGCCCAGTTCACGACTGGCAGCCGCATTTAAACAGGGAGCCCTTCACAGACAACTTTTAACACGCACAACGTAGTTGGGCGCACATGGCTAGTTTAAAATAACACTCCACCCAAGAAAAATCTTACCTGTTACATACCCCTGTGCTGTTTGTGGTAATAGCCAAGAAAAAATTTTAAACTCATGTTTTCGTTGATAAAACACATATAAAATTCCCTCAAAGGGAAATTATACTGAAAAAACAGCCAACAATATAAAAATCTCCATGAAATAAAAGGCATATCCAGTCATATGTTAAAGTTTCAAACACATATATTTTAGCTAAAATATTGTTAAACCACATATGGAAACTCCTCTTGTGAATGCCTGATGAATGCATTGAAATAATGTCTTGAATTGAAAGATTTACCCGTCTCTCATTCAGCAGCATCCTAGATCAAAGTAACCAACAATGACATGCCTGCTACAGGGTACATTATGTGACAGTATCGAGACATCCTGCCACCAGAGTAAATAAAATTTTACCCTGAACCAATACACTCTGGGCATGAGCACAAATTAATGGCAAATCAGGTTGATCAGCAGATTGACAAAAGTCTCCCTGACAGACAGGAGGCAGTAGGTTGGTCCAGCAAGGTGTATTTGGATCCAGAGAGGGGATCGTCAACAAATAAAAAAGATTGAAGGCTTCTAAATTTGTAATAAATAATTAATAAACACTGTTGAAATTCTAATAGGAGCCCAAAAGATTATTAAAATAGCAAGTCTTTAGTCTGGAGCCAAATGTCACGTGGCATTGCTTATACTAGAAAGCAGATATAATTCCACCATAGTAGTTTCACTTACTTGGATATTTTATTTGTATTTATTTTATTTTTTTAAGGTGACGACATCTGGTGATTGCATTGCACATGTTAACTTTCTTTCCAATAATGGCAAAACCACTGAATATTAGGAAAATTAAAAAACAAAAACAGCAATACATATGTTAGCCAGTGTAAAGACCGTTTTATCGTAACAGCCAATAGGTAACACACTGACAGTACCACCTCGTCTAAAAGAAAAATGGATGGATACATTTTTCAGTTCTGTCTGGAATCAACAAATAGATCAATTTCTTGTGTCCTGCACAATTAGAATTTTCCTTTTATACAGCATATTTATACACTGTATATACATAAAGAAAAAATAACTTTGTAATTATGACATGGGAGTTGCTTTACATAAAAATTCATGCTGTCATTTCTGAAAAGATTAATAGCATTTATAGTGGCATAAGCAAACGTTTGACCTTTGAAGATGTTGTACATATAGATGAGGTCTTTGTCAACTTGAAACTACAGAGAGCAACTGCTGCAGAAAGGCTAGCTCTTCAATGCATGAAGCACACATGCAGTTGTGTCCAAATGTGACCACTTCTTGGCAAACTGCTCATTTCACTGATCCTCAGAAAAAAACAGTGACAGCCTCTGCAACTTACCAAGATGAATGTCCTATTTCCATTCATTTTAATGTAAAACACCTATGTATTTGCCAACAAAGCTAACAGAATAAGAAAAAGTGATACTGAGTGTTGATGTCTTATAGTTAGGACCCTGCCAGTTCATGTATTAATATGAGATCTCAGAGCTTGATTGACTCATCATTCCTTAAATTAAGCTAAGTGATGTCAATTCTAAAATTGAGGAACTTTAAAATGTTGTGCTTACTCCCAGCGAGCTGACTGTACACTTAAAAATAAAGGCATTACAAGATATCTGAAAGCTTTCTGATTGGACATTCCATTATAGATATGCCAGTAAAAAAACTGAAGCAGATCATTAAGACCCAGAAAAAAAATCAAATGAAACAGCTTGAAGACTGTGCAGATATGTTGTGCCAATGCAAAGGCGCTCCTGAAGGCAACACTATACAATAGGGTTTCTGTTAATCGGTCCTATTATTTAATTTGAAAAGTACAAACCCTGACTGAACAAATTATGGAAAATGTATGAGAAGAAAATAAACAAAACAAAAACAGACTCTGCCATCACTTAATATGCTGAGTGAGGTTTTATTATAAAAACAACTTTTTAGGGTCAAAATGAATAAAAATCAGGGATGCATTACATATATAAAAAGAAAGATTAAATATAAATATAAAAATTAGAGGTATGCATGTATAGAGTTTCTGGATTGCTATGTCTGCAAAAATGAAATTAGGGCTAGGGAGGAATTCCTAACTAACCAAAACCCCACGTACAAATGAGATTGAGAACAACCTGACTGCTCATTATTTCTTTATCGCTCTACTCACAGAAATTACTGTTACCACTACAGCTCCACTTCCTGCAAGCATGTGCTTTTACAATTAGTTTGAAAACACAGGTAAATGCCACACAGTGCATAAACAAGAATGTGTGGTGAGTGAGTACTACAGCTGCATAGGAAACACACGAGAATTGTTTAATATACAGCTCAACACATTAAAAATATAAACCTGCTAAGTCCCTAATCAGACCTACAGAACCCTAAGATAAGAGGTATGAAATCTTTCTTCTACCAAAACCTGCAAATAGCACACTTCCTTATGCCACAAAATGACTACAAACCATGATCAGCTCAGTTGTGTGCTTCTCTTGTGAAAGATGTAATCTTAACTTGTGTTGCACGTAGAATTAAAACTGAAAGTTGCAAGCATCTACTGATAAAAAATGAATTCTTTAATCTCCACAATTATTTTTAAAATGTACACATTTACAAATATACAACAACTTCCTCGGCGTCTCCCTAAAAACTCTGCTTTTTGAAAAGTTAAATTACATATTCACAGCCTTGGTTAAGTAACCACACATACACACAAGTTCATTTAAGCCTGTATTTTAAATTATACGGGTATACTTTATTTAAAATTATGATGCATGATTTGCCATTTTTGAATGTGAGTAAAACAGATCAGATCAGCCAATCAGGAGACAATACTGAATTCAGAAACTCAACCAGATGGAAGCCAAGAGCACACCAGCTCTTGGTCTGTAGATGGTGACCAGGCCAGGAGGTGAGCTAGTATCCCTAGTGCCATAACACAGCAACACTAACCAATAAGCCATTGTAAAATCCCAACATCAATAACATCTCTTAAGTAATTCTTAAGTTATTGAAATTCTGCAATTTTTCTAGAGGCTCTGACATTGCTATATGTGTAAATCTTGATAAGAACTTAATGAGAGTTTTTTTATTTGTAAAATGTAATTATAAAATTCTGATAACTGCGTTTCATTGATGGCTCACTGCACTTGTAATATTTGCACATAGAAAACCTGCACAAAATAAAAGTGTTTTAGATTGAATGAATATGTACATATTAGAACTAGAAATACACAACTTTGACCACAAATCACCTCGTGAGCACAATGACATAAGCTCAGATCAAGTGACCGTATCCTCGTCACAGGCGCCACAAAGGTTTTCTCATTGATACGGTTTCCACAATGCACATCATTAAACCCCTACACTAGTTGTAGAAACTTTGTGGGTTTTGGGAGTGGGGCAGTTAAAACCAGAATGAGGATTAGCCTAGAAAATATGTACTTGCTTTAATCTTCTTACAGTTAAGCCATCCACTACAGTTATGTTTTAACATCCTAGTGCATAGGTTCTTAAACTATGTCATGTAGAGTTGTGATAAGAAAAACATCACTGTTCCACTATGACCTGTGCCAGCAATTCTGCAAAGGAAGGGGCTGACAGTTGGCGGTGACTCTCCAAGGCGGACACCATGGCAGTGATTCCGGGACTCAATGACAGAAAAAACGCAAAATTGGGTCAAGAGAGAGAGAGAGAGAGAGAGAAAAAAAAAAAAAAAAAAAACGCTTAACAACCACAGTCCTTGCGTACAGCTCAGAGGCACCCAACCCTAGTCCTGGGAGACCCCAGTGGTTACAGGTTTTCCTTTCACCAGAATTCACAATCAGTGTATTAGTGTTCCTCTAAATTATGGCACTCAGTGCATTTACATATGTTTTAATGATCCATTTTTTCCACAGAAACCCGAGTGAGTTCTAAAATGCCATGTAAACCCTTATTTCAGTTGAAGAAACAGGTGTCTGAGAAATGTGGTCAACAGACGTAGATTTCTCCATGAACACCAATGTAAACCCTTAACCTGGTTACAGTTAAAAGATTTTGTAGTCTGCACATGCCTGTTGCACTGTGATAGCCAAACTCAGCAGCACAACAGGGTTCGTGGTAACATATTAAAAGTAATGTGTGTTATATAGTCAGATTACTTTTTAAAGTAAAGACAATTATAACACAATACTTGTTTGATTGAAGTACAAATACCTACACTACTGGGTGCAACGACACAAACATACAGGGTGTGCTGCTCCTTTGCAGAGCTCAGTTGCACAGCCAAGCAGAAAAGAGTGTATGCTGCATGTAGTCTCCGAACAGAAACAAAGTGTCAGTTTGACTAAACATATTTATAAAACAAAAAAAATATATCACAGGCTTCATGGCTGTTTTGGGATCCACCATGGCTGAGATGATGATATTTAACTCTTTTTGGAGTGTTCTGCGAAAGGAGAAATCCAGAAGCATGCTTGCGCATGTAAATATGCATTTGTTGTTAAGAAACCACACTTCTGCCTTAAACAGGTTAATCACCTTAGCAAGGTTATGTTGTCTGCATGTAGACATTTTCCCCATTTTTTTCTACATCTGGAAAAGAGCACCATTGTCAGATTTACAGCCACATGAAATTTAGAATTATTTATGTTTGCCATAGTGTTAAGTTTTTAAATTTAATTCACCGTTTCCTGTGCGGACTGCTCCCTCAATTGTACCCTAATAATGACAATGATGAACAGAGTTGATGTGGGGACAAATAACATTGGGTAATGCACTGCAGCTACTCGAGTGTCAGCCTGACTAGCATGATCACTAATAAATAACTGAATACCTGGAAAAACAGAATGAATATCATGAAGATGATGATATAGAAACTCTTAGAAGCCAATGCAAAAAAATAATCTACAGTTTTTTTCTTTTTGGTTTTTTTTTTTTTTTTAATGTCAGTGAACTAGAAGTGGGACGCGAGTGCATGGAAACAAAAATAATGCACTTGATGCCTATGTATCAAATTCTTTCTTAAACAAAACTTGTAAATTAGGAAGATACATTTCTGAAATTCAACAATCCCACCACAGCCACTATATTATCTTAATTACTACATGTACCTCTTTTAACGGTTCATTTGCGGACATTTTTTCCTTGTCAAGAAGTTTGAGCCAGTGAGATTTGTTGGGACAAAGCAAAGTGGGTATTAGCAGCCTAAACTGGTTTAAGAACATTACAAATGCTTGTAGGAATCCATAATATGGCAAGAACAGCTTAACTTGGCATAGACAAACAACAGACCACAATTAAATTAAAAAAGGAAGATCAATAAATCCGGAAATTGTCATGAACTTTGAAAGTTTCTTCAAGTACAGTTACAAAAGCAACCTACCAAATTATAGCCTAAATTAAATGCTTCATGGACACATTGCAACATCAACTTTTCAGAGGAGAAAGTATGACTCAGGCCTTCACAGTAGAATTGCTACAAAGAAACTTCCATTGAAGGAGATGGAGAACAGGAGACATGCTTAGGCCAAGAAGAAAAGGTAGTGGACATCAAACCTGTGGAAGCTGTCCTTTAATTTGAGTCTAAGGTTTGGATTTCTGTTTCAAATCACTGTGTATTTGTGATATGCACAGAATGTGAACAGGATGACCACATGTGAGCATTTTCCACTATGAAGCACAGAGGAGGTGGTTTGATGATGACACTTGGCAATTTGAAAATTAAGGGCACACTTTAACTACCACAGCATTGCATAGAAGCATTGCCATACCATTTGGTTTCCACTTAGTTTGGTCGGCATTTGTTTTTCAACAAGACAGTGATATGAACACACCTCTACGGTTGTGTAAGTGCTTCTTAGCAAAAAAAGGAGGGTGATAGAGTGCTTCAACAGATGGCCTAGCTTCCACAATGCCCCACCCTAAACTCAAGATGTTTGGGATGATGGGTGAATTAAGGAAAACCCACCAACAAGTGTTCTTTATACAATGAGAAGTCTTTAAGATCATTGGAAAAGCACCCAGCTGTCTACCTCACAAAGTTGGTTGAGAGAATGCCCAGTGTTCAAAGCCGCCTTTAAGGTAAACGGTTGCTACCATGAAGATTGTTGGTCTGCTCCACACTTTTATGGTTGATGCACAATCCTGTATCTACTGGTTTATATTTTAATATCTTCACTGTTCCACTAAAGTGTACAACATAATAAAAATAAGGAAAAAACATTTATGAGTTACTCTATCTACACCTTTAACGGGTACTGTATTTTCTACACAATACACCCACAGCAGGTTATCAAAAACTTCTCAGAGAAATGTTTTAAACAACAGTAAAAGCATTATTTTTTTTAATATAATCAATCTGTTTACAACATAAGCACTTAACACTGATGTAAACGAGCTGGCATTTCCCAGTAGGTTCATGAGCACTTTTGTGCTCAGCTCCAAACATCCACTGTTCACCCAGACACAACATTAACACCTAACATTCCCATCACATTTACAGTAAAATGTCTAGAGAGACCTGATCATATTTGATTGTGTGCATTTACCAAGTTACAAGGAAACTCCGAAAATGATATCAAATATCAGATACAAGAGAACATACCCAGTTTTATTATGGCATACTGTACATTATGCTCTATAAGCAAGAATAATTAAATGCACGGGTACAGTATTTTTTGACGTAACTCAGAACTTTATACCACAAGACCAAACATGAAAGTAACAATACACACATGCACAACATAAGCATGTAACTGCTTTTTAACAGTGGGGGATTGTTTCACAGAATTTCATCATCAAAATAGCCATGGTGTGATGAATACATCTCTCTTCTAGACTGGACGTCCTTGCAAAATAGGCCATGCTATGGGGCTTGTCCTACATTTACTCTCACCTATCAAAGCATTCTATGCAACCATCTTCACCTACGACAACAGCATATCCATGCACTCACATCTAAACTCAGAGTATAGTGGACGCACCAAGCTGCTCTTTTTTTTTTTTTTTTAAAAAAAAAAGACTGTTGACAACTACATAAATACATAGCTTAAAAAAATACTTTTAAGTTATCCTTTACTTTAGTCAGACTATGCAGCTGTACAAAAGATTAAATCCTGGTGTTCTTGCTGAATTACTCTGTCACCTTATGTTTCCTGAAGAGGCATTAGCTCTCTTGGAAATGTGTTCTTTTGAAATTGTGGCGTATTAAATAATTAAACAATATCGTAATATACCAGAAAAGGCGATATCCCTCCCATCGTGATTACGGCGGTACAAGAATCACATGAGAAAAAATATCTTTTAGCTTATATTTACTGATGGTTAACGCGGTTACAGACGGGGAGGCATATGGACAGACTTTATCCAGGTGGGAAATCTGGATCAACACAGCCCGCCATTTTTCTCGTCCCCACGCTGGGAGGTTTTTCGAACTTTGTCGACACAGCCTCCAAGGGTCTGGCTGCTGTCCAAGCCTTTAATACTGTTCTTCTTCAACTTGCTGGTCCTTTCTGTCTCCAAACAAGGGCTGAATTCCTCCTCCACAAAATACAGAAATATAGTGCTTACATGCCGTTTCTCATTCTCCCAATAAGGAAAGAAGATTTTGTGCTGACAGAGGACAGAAATACACTATCCTGTGTTTAAGCTGACTATACAAGCCTCCAGTTGTCTTTGGCTATCTAATCCAATGCTTGGCTAGCAATTCTAACTGCTGAGCCCCTGTGTGCCACAGTTAACATACACATGTGAATAAAACTCTTAACAGTATTGTCCAGATATAGTGACATAAAGAAAAATGTAGTATTACACCTTAACACAAACGTGTGCTTTGCATTTGTTTTATACATTAAGTTATAAGTTATCTCATTTTGTAATAACAACTTGCAAGCATAAAAAGCAAGTATAAACAATAATTAACTATACATGGTACCCACCTAACACTAGAATTAAAAAATAACTACATTAAAAGGGCAATTTGCTTCTGATCATCAAATTATATAATTATAATAAAAACGCTAAATAAGAAAGTATCATTATAAACTGTACAAGTTGGCAATGCACAACCCAGTATAGACCATTAAATGAATCTTATATCTTATAACTAAATTTGTTGAGGAATGAATTATGTAACAAATAAAAAATGGACTGACAGAGCCAATGATAAAGAGAAGACAAATAGAAGTTTTTTTCCCCTAAATAAACTGATTAAATGGATTTAATGCTCTCCTTATCTTAATAAAAATAGATGTAGCCAAGTTGAAATGCTAGTTGTTTCATATTATTTGGACTGGATGAGTTTTACACCAGGAGCTGTGAGTAATTATACCACCAGAGGACCTCCCAATTTGCATGGGAGTAGTTTACCCAGGTTTTGAATTTTTTCCGCTGAATTTTTGTAAAAGGATAAAAGGCTCTATAATTTTTACTGAAATGTGAAAGCACAGTCTGTTAATTTATTGATATTAGCATTTTGTCAGGTCAGGGAACATGCACTGGTATAGTGCGTTGAAGCCACCTACCACACGACGAAAGAGCATGGTATCTCCTTGTTGGCAACTCCCCAGGCAGACCAGCAGTCCCGTCCCACCCACTGAAATGATAGGTATTATGTGGAGGACAGGACAGGAAGCACCAAGACTCTAAAGACTTGGACCTTCATCCTTTTGCACAGATATATGGAATGCCACCCCCCCCCCCCCTTCCATCGACCTCATGACCCCCCATGCTCTCCTAATCCATCTACTGACTTCATAGGAAGAATCACCAGAGTCATGAATGTCACTGTCAAGGTAAGTAAACCTCTCGACAAGGTCGACACTCTCTCTGCTGATGGCTGTGCCCAATAGGTCATTAAAGGCCTGGATGTTGGTTTTTATCAGGACACTCACAAGCCCAGACACTCAGACCCCTCAGTCAGTCTCAAGAGTCCCGTTGACAGCCTCCATTGACTCCACAAAGATCACAGCATTGTCAGCAAAGTCAAGATCAGTGAATCTTTCTTCGCTAACAGATGCCCCATAGCCGCTGGACCCCACAACCTTGGCCAACACCCAGTCCATGCAAGCATTGAACAGAGTAGGAGCAAGAATACACCTCTGACGAACCCCAGAATCAACTGGGAAAAACAGAGATTCTGCCTCCACTCTACCCAGCACTCAAAATACCAGTGTGTACAGGATCTGGATGTGATTCAAATTAGAGTTGTCATCCTGTAATAATTACTTCACCCCACCTCTAGGTATAAAACTGATCTCTTTCAAATAGGGGTTATTCTGCTCAACACAGGAACACAGAGTAAGTGCAGAAGTGTTCATGTGGAAATATAAACACAGCTCCTGAAGCAAATACCACTAGCTCTGCCATCATTACCAACATACACAACAATAACCACTTCAAGAACAGCATAACAATGTTAGCTGTTCTGTGAATCAAATGCCAACTGCACTGAAAGGCACAGAAGCAAAAAAGTATTATACACAAAAAAAATTGAAGTAGATTTGACAACATTTGATGTTTATTTTCCAATGTTGATGAGATTTATTTGCATGTTAGGTATCATTGACAACTGTTTAAAATATTCAGCACAAATCCATAGAAAGAGTTATCTGCAACAGACTCAGCAGAAAATGAAAAAATCTTATGCCATTGATTTTCTTTATATAAGAAGCAACCTACCAATGTAGGCACAATCTTTTAATCTATTTAGATGAATCAGTCCACAAAACAAACAAAAACGAACATCAGAATCGTAACATGGATTATAGAAATGGTCTGTTACTGGTCTAAGTGTAACACCAGAGTATGCTAATCCCTTGAACTTTCTTAAATTTTTCCTTTTCAAAAAGAAGACTGATAGTAAATGTAAAGACAAGCAGTTTCAGGTATAGTGTTGTAGTGGGGCTACATGATAATAGTATGTTCTATGTTTGTGCCAAGTGCGATGCACTTTATTGCCCCGTTTACTGTCCGTTATATGTGCATCAGTAAATGTTGTCCCTGTAAGTGAAGAGGGGAAGGATGATGGGGAGAGACCGCAGCCCCGAGACGGAAAACACCTGTTGGATCTACCAGTTACATCTAGGACATTTTGCATTTAAACAAGAGGAACGAAAGGCAAGAGAGAGGAGACAATTTAGCCGATCATTTACAAACTCATCACTGTCGTTTATTGCATCATTCCAATTCTTGCTTTTTTCAACATCCGATTCAACATCACGACAGCCAGAGCCGAGAAACCCCGGGGTTCAGATTCATACCAGCCATTGGCAGGACTTTTCACGGTGAGGTTGTTTTGTTTTCGGGAAGGAGCACAATAACACTACAGCCAGTATCAATACCGCCCGACTTTACTTTGGACTCATTTATAACTCATACTCATTCATAACACATTTCAATTGCTGTGTTTAAATAATCTGTGTTTGTGTATGTGTTACGGTTTTTATTTAATGTTTAGGGGCAAGGGAGGGTTCAATGTAAATATTTGTATATTCGTGTTTTTATATAGTAATTAGTCACTAGTGTCTTTGGGATAGTGGTGTTTTGTGCGCACATATCTACGTTCCTGAATACTTGTATTTTTCATTTACAATATATTTGTGTTTAATTTTACATTCCTGTCTACTGTTTGCAGGTTATTTTGTTGTGTGGGTGGGGAAAAAAGTACACCTTGTAAGGCGTACGGCATGTTATTAGAGCAAGAAGCCTCAGGTGATCCAAGGAATAGTCTTGGTGATGTAGTGGCAGGTCTGGGTAAAGGGTTGGCCGTTATAGTGTTTGAACTCTTTATAAGCATAGTGTGTCAATGAAAAACCTTCATAAGGCAAACATTTATAATATGAAAACAGAATCATCATTAATTAAAAAGGGGGGACAAAAACCAATGTGCTCTTGAGAACAAAAATTGACATCACTTTTTTCCTAACTCCATTTTCCAATAAAATGTATACAGCTACTTCAATAGGTGTTAATGAGTTATTGAAACCGAAATAGGGCAGCACGGTGGCGCAGTGGTAGCGCTGCTGCCTCTCATTTAGGAGACACGGGTTCGCTTCCCGGTTCCTCTCTGTGTGGAGTTTGCATGTTCTCCCCGTGTCTGCGTGGGTTTCCTCCCACAGTCCAAAGACATGCAGGTTAGGTGGATTGGCGATTCTAAATTGGCCCTAGTGTGTACTTGCTGTGTGGGTGTGTTTGTGTGTGTCCTGCGGTGGGTTGGCACCTTGCCCAGGATTGGTTCCTGCCTTGTGCCCTGTGTTGGCTGGGATTGGCTCCAGCAGGCCCCCCGTGACCCTGTGTTCGGATTCAGCGGGTTGGAAAATGGATGGATGGATGAAACTAAAATATTTTGATGTCATAAACTCAATAATAAGGCTGTTTCCTGTTAACTCCTTAGGCTTGTAAAGTGCAGTGTACACTTAATTTTCAAACAAGGCAATCCGGTTGTAGCTAAGCATCTCACAATTGCAGGGTGATCGGATGGAAAACAGCTATATGTTTAAAAGATTTTTAGTTTCTACCCGGAAAAAGACAGCTCACTCAGCCACTGTGGATTAGTAATGGTGGCTATGGAGCAAGAATCTGCTTTACAAGAGCGCTCCCCTCAAGAACATTAGGAGCAGAGGGCTAATTTACAGAGTCTTCCCAGTTCAAGCCCTACACTCTCCAGCCTTCTGCAGTGCACTCGCCACCGTTAGTACTGATGCTATGGTTATAATATGGCACACAAAGTTTCTGGGCACATCATTGTCCTTTAATTAAAAGTAACTCCACAGTAAACCCGAAAAAGTAAAAACACCATCAATATTACACTCCCCAAACAAGCTGATGAAAGAAAGGGGGGTGGTGATGGCAGCAAGTGGTGGTTATGGTGAAGAAAAGTAAGACGACAAGCCAAATTCTCTGACACCTACTTCTGGATCATTCCTGTTTTCTGCCTCTCTCTCCACGGCAAAGTGAGTACAAATAGTGATTAGTACTTGAAAGGGAAAAAAAAAAAAAAACCTGTGCAGCATCAGTGTCCAAACAAGTATAACACAACACTTGTCAACCTTTTCGGCATCATGAACACCTTTGCATCCCACCAGGGGGATCACCATAGTCAGAGCTGTGGTTGGTGGTCCAACCCTAGGTGATTTAAGCTCAGTTGTCTGAACTGAGGAAATGAGGGTTGGGGTATCGTTCAGACCAGTGTTTCCCAAACTCGGTCCTGGGAACCCCCTGTGGCTGCAGGTTTTTGTTCTAACCACATTCCTAACCAGAGAAAATACCTGATAACAATGAGCTCATTTAATTAGCTGGTATTTTTTTTTTCTTTTATTCGACATTCAGAAAAGCATAGCAGCATGATTTTTACATTTATAAGACATTTATAAATATTTCTGCTTTTGCTATAGATTTAAATGCTCAACTCTCTTTTGTTGATTTCATTATACTTTGCTCCTTCTCTGTGCAGTTTTTCCCCCTTTGTTGTATCTTAATATTGACAATTTAAAACAAGCAGATCAGACACCCAGGCAAACAAAACTGAATAATCAAAGGCTGCAACTACTTTAGAGTCAGACCCACTAAATTAGTAAATAATGGATTAAACAAATAGAACACCTTGAAAAGTAGAATGAAAATCAAGATAAAAATACTGAATAAAAAGAAAAAAAAAAACCATTATTCCTATATAACTGTTTGGTACATTTTAATATATATATATATATTTTTTAGCCAACTTAGTTTTCTAATATTTATATTGTTCCCTAAACACAGAATTTGGGAAATATCAGTTCACTTAATTAGCACAGGAGTTCAATTAAAAACAGAAGCTGATTGGAACAAAAACCAGCAGCCACAGGGGGTCCTCAGGACCGAGTTTGGGAAACACTTGTTCAGACATATATGTACAATACATTACACGAGTGGTTTGATTATGCTCAAGAAAGGTGTCTATTGCAATCAAAACACAAAAATGCTGCATGAAAATGCCACACTGATTTTTGCAATTGTGAAGATGTGGCCTTGTACCCTGAAAAAAAAATGCTATTAAATCACTCCTTCATAAGGCAGAGATACATGGGACTTTTAAAACTAGACTAATCTTAAGTGGAGAGGAGTGGTGGGCTTTTTGGCATGAATGGACTGTACTCATCTAGATTACTCTAATGAACAGATGTGCATGAATTGTAAATACTAAAACAAACATAGAATTTTGAATGGTAATGTGTTTGTAAAAAAAAAAAAAAAAAAAAGGTGAGGGATGAGACAAAGAGCAGTTCAATAAACCTCCAATGATGAGCAAAAACTCTGGACAACGTTTTCCCTTGCCCGGACGCGGGTCACCGGGCCCCCCCCTCTGGAGCCAGGCCTGGAGGTGGGGCTCGATGGCCGTGCCTACACCCATGGGGCTCAGCCGGGCACAGCCCGAAGAGGTAACGTGGGTCCTCCTTCTCATGGGCTCACCACCTATGGGAGGAGCCAAGGAGGTCAGGTGCAGTGTGAGCTTGGTGGTGGCCGAAGGCGGGGACCTTGGTGGTCTGATCCTCGGCTACAGAAACTAGCTCTTGGGACGTGCAATGTCACCTCTCTGAAGGGGGAAGGAGCCTGAGCTAGTGCGAGAGGTCGAGAGGTTCCGGCTAGATATTTGGACTCACCTCGATGCACAGCTTAGACTCTGGAACCAATCTCCTTGAGAGGGGCTAGACTCTCTACCACTCTGGAGTTGCCCCCGGTGAGAGGCGCCGAGCAGGTGTGGGCATACTTATTGCCCCCCCAACTTGGAGCCTGTACATTGGGGGTTTACCCCGGTGGACGAGAAGGTGGCCTCCCTCCGCCTTCGGGTGGGGGGACAGGTCCTGACTGTTTTTTGTGCGTATGCGCTGAACAGCAGTTTAGTGTATCCACCCTTTTTGGAGTCTCTGGAGGGGGTGCTAGAGGGTGTACCTTCTGGGGACTCCCTCGTTCTGCTGGAAGACTTCAATGCTCACATGGGCAATGACCACGAGACCTGGAAGGAATGGCCCCCCCAATCTGAACCCGAGCGGTGTTTTATTATTGGACTTCTGTGCTTGTCACAGATTGTCCATAACGAACACCATGTTCAAGCATAAGGGTGTTCATATGTGCACTTGGCACCAGGACACCCTAGGCCTCAGTTCGATGATCAACTTTGTGGTCGTGTCGTCGGACTTGCGGCCACATGTCTTGGACACTGGGGTGAAGAGAGGGGCGGAGCTGTCAACTGATCACCACCTGGTGGTGAGTTGGCTTCGATGGTGGGGGAAGATGCCGGTCAGGCCTGGTAGGCCCAAACGTGTTGTGAGGGTCTGCTGGGAACGGCTGGCAGAGTCCCCTGTCAGAAGTAGCTTCAACTCCCACCTTCGGCAGAACTTTGACCATGTCCCAAGGGAGGTGGGGGACATTGAGTCCGAATGGGCCATGTTCTGTGCCTCTATTGTTGAGGCGGCTGACCGGAGCTGTGGCCGTAAGGTGGTCGGTGCCTGTCGTGGCGGCAATCCCTGAACCCGTTGGTGGACACCGGCGGTGAGGGATGCCGTCAAGCTGAAGAAGGAGTCCTATAGGACCTTTTTGTCCTGTGGGTCTCTGGAGGCAGCTGATAGGTACCGGCAGGCCAAGCGGAATGCGGCTTCGGTGGTTGCTGAGGCAAAAACTCTGGCATGGGAGGAGTTTGAAGAGGCCACGGAGAACGACTTTCGGACGGCTTCGAGGAGATTCTGGTCCACTGCCCCGCGTCTCAGGAGGGGGAAGCAGTGCAGTGTCAACACCGTATATGGTGGGGATGGTGCGCTGCTGACCTCGACTCGGGACGTTATGGGTCGGTAGGGGGAGTACTTCGAAGACCTCCTCAATCCAACTAACATGCCTGCCAATGAGGAAGCAGAGCCTGGGTACTCTGAGATGAGCTCTCCCATCTCTGGGACTGAGGTCACCGAGGTGGTCAAAAAACTCCTTGGTGGCAGTGGACCAGCTCTACACCCTTAGCAGAATCCTGGAGGGTGCATGGGAGTTTGCCCAACCAGTCTACATGTGTTTTGTGGACTTGGAAAAGGCGTTCAACCGTGTCCCTCGGGAAATCCTGTTGGGGGGTGCTACGGGAGTATGGGGTACCAGACCCCTTGATAAGAGCTGTTCGGTCCCTGTACAACCGGTGTCAGAGCTTGGTCCGCATTGCCGGCAGTAAGTCAAGCTCATTTCCAGTGAGAGTTGGACTCCGCCAGGGCTGCCCTTTGTCACCGATTCTGTTCATAACTTTTATGGACAGTTTCTAGGCGCAGCCAGGGTGTTGAAGGGGTCCAGTTTGGTGGACTCAGGATTGGGTCACTGGTTTTTACAGATGATGATGTCCTGTTTGCTTCATCAGGCTGTCATCTTCAGCTCTCTCTGGAACGGTTCGCAGCTGCGTGTGAAGTGGCTGGGATGAGAATCAGCACCTCCAAATCCGAGACCATGGTCCTCATCCGGAAAAGGGTGGAGTGCCCTCTCAGGGTTGGGGGAGAGATCCTGCCCCAAATGGAGGAGTTCAAGTATCTCGGGGTCTTGTTTACGAGTGAGGGAAGAATGGACCGTGAGATCGACAGGCGGATTGGTGCGGCATCTGCAGTGATGCGGGCTCTGCATCGGTCTGTCATGGTGAAAAAAGAGCTGAGCCGTAAGGCAAACCTCTCAATTTACCAGTCGATCTACGTTCCTACCCTCACCTATGGTCATGAGCTATGGGTAGTGACCGAAAGAACGAGATCGCGAATACAAGCGACTGAAATGAGTTTCCTCCGCAGGGTGTCTGGGCTTTCCCTTAAAGATTGGGTGAGAAGCTCAGAGTAGAGCCGCTGCTCCTCCGCATCGAGAGGAGTCAGATGAGGTGGCTTGGGCATCTGATCAGGATGCCTCCTGGACACCTCCCTGGTGAGGTGTTCCGGGCACGTCCAACCGGGAGGAGGCCTCGGGGAAGACCCAGGGACTATGTCTCCCGGCTGGCCTGAGAACGCCTTGGGATTCTCCCGGAAGAGCTGGAAGAAGTGGCTGGGGAGAGGAAAGTCTGGGCCTCTCTGCTTAAGCTGCTGCCCACGCGACCCGACCCCGGATAAGCGGAAGAGGATGGATGGATGGATTAATGGTATTTTTTCCAGTATTTTACTACATAATTTCACCTTTTTTTCAGAATTTGTTAGCCAAGTTCATATTTTTTTTTTTTGCATTAACCCTGTTGGTGAAAGATAGCTTTTTTTTCCCCACAGTAGCTGCAGCTCTTTTTAAAACCAGGGTCTTACAGTTGCTATTTATCATAATGCCATTCGAAGTTCTTTACAGATATGACTGACTGTGCCTTCAGATATTCAAAGTCAGCTTCACAAATTGTCTGAAAAATGTTCAATTTATGTGAAAACAATTTTGGTTAATTGAAATTGGACAAAAGTTTAATCTGCCAAGATCAGACCTCTTCAGAGTGCTGCTTTTGGATGGGTGTCATAATTTAGACTGGCCATATTGTAAAAGTGGCTGTGTATGGAATTTGTAAATAACCAAGCCACTTTGCTGCAAAGCAGCTTCCTTTACTATAACAGTGCAGTCAGAGAGGAAATGTGCTCGTCCAACTCACAGACTGTTTCCTGAGCACACATTCAGCAAAAATGTCAACACCATCAAACACAATGGATTCAAACTTTAGATGGAGATAAAAAGAGAAGTAATTTAATACCAGGGATGGGGAAACAAAACTAAGTTTGATACAAAGATTGTAAATCCAAAGAATTGACACTTAACTCTAGACTTAAAAGACAATTCTGCTGACAGATGAGTTGTACATTTAGTAAGGAATATGTCAAAATTTACCCACAGTGTCTCTTGGTTTGAACTAGAAAAACTCTTTTTTTGATTTCCAAGAGATCGGGAATTGGAAGGCAGAAATGCTGATATGGAACACAGATTGAGCCATTTTATAAAGCTGGTGGGGACCTTAGCTTGGTGCTATTTTTACTGATGCACTCCAAATAACTCAATTGTAAATCTGTAAATCTAAAGAGTACTTTTCTAAGCTTTGCCATAATTTGTATTTTGATGACACTTTATTCTCAAAGAAAGTCTTTTAATAAATAGAGAAAAAGGAACCTGAGGAGTCATCCTATGCATGGACAGGAATGGCAGACATATGTTGTACAGCTGAACTTGAAGTGGAAGAAAAGGGACGCTTCTTTAAGCAGAGAACCAGCTTTAATGCATTCAGAGCTTTTTCCCTAACCCTAATCTTTTAATTAAAATGGACAATGAATGCCTGAGTGTGGATGGTAAACAAGCTTGTGTTTAGTACAGCTGCTCACAATCTCAAGTAGAAAAAGAATAGATGAAGAACGTGCCCTTATTGGTTAGTAAACAACAGGCTTGCTAACTTAAAATAGATATATTTATTTTCATAAAAAAAGTTAAACCTGCATGTCTTGTGTCTTCCTGATAAACATCTTATGATCACTTTATTAGAATTGTGACTTGTAATTATAACAAACATCTTGTTCTTTTATGGCATATGTATCGCGGATAAACACTTTCTGTATTTTTTTATTAGTTAAACAAAGTATGCATTTTGAGGGGATTTTATTTATTTCAGTATGTATCACGTTCACTGAATAAGCCTAAAGAATTTAGTATGTAAAAAAATGAATTGATAAAAACTTGTGGTTTGCAGTTAATTGCAAAAATAAAAGGTTAACACTGATACAAAACCTAAGCATTTTACATATATAATTATGCAGGAGCCTAGTTTAAAAAATGTAAAAGGATAAAATCAGAATTGGTCAATTCTAGTCACATGACATTGATGAGTGATATCCAATCAAAAAAACATGCAAATGCGGCAACGCTAGCCTTTAGTTATTAACAACTCTTAAGATAATGGTCTTGAAATTCATTGCACTTTGCATCTAATGTTCAACAACATTTTAGTTAAAATTTTTAAGACTGCAGATTTCTAATAAATAGCACTGATAAAAGTAAAACAGAAGTCTGGTTTCAGGCTAGCCCACGGCAAAACAAAGAAGAAACTTCATGAGTTGAAAATGAATTGAAAATTATATTAAACTAGCAAAATACCCGCGCTTCGCAGCGGAGAAGTAGTGTGTTAAAGAAGCAATGAAAAAGAAAAGGAAACATTTTGAAAATAACGTAACATGATTGTCAATGTAATTGTTTTGTCACTGTTGTGAGTGATGAGTGTTGCTGTCATATATATATTTACACACACACAAACATATATATATACATATCTATACATATACACATATATACACACACACACACACACATATACATACATATATATATCTACATATATACACATACATACACACATACATACATACACACACAAATACATATATATATATATATATATATACACACACA